>OX639996.1:96693558-96805947 GCA_951828415.1 Anomoia purmunda
CTAACGCCGCAGCCGAAAGCGGCCACCGTAGCCGAGTGGTAGAGTGTGCGTGCTACATTCGGTGGGACCCAGGTTCGAATCCTGGCCGGGGTAAGTAAAATCAAAAATTATAGAAAGAGGTTTTTCTAATAGCAGTCGCCCCTAGGCAGGCATTGCCAAACCTCGGGTGTATTTCTGCCATAGAAAAACTTCTCACAAAAATTCTTTGTCGTTCGGAGTCGGCACAATGCATCTTGTTTTACAACAGCAAGACGCACACCACAAGTTGTAGGAGAAGCTCGGCTAAAATCGCTTAAGCTGTTATAGTGCCGATTACATATGTAAGTAAGCTATTTAACTATCGCTTTCAAATATCAGCTCGAGCACTTGAGTCAACTCCGAGCTTGTCTGAGGACGTTCATCGCGCAGTGGTTTTTTTGTATCTTAGGTATAGACACCCGTGTTGACTTTCAGGCAAGGTTTGGTAATAATATCATTTTTTTATAGTCCATTCGCATGCAATAAAACTCAGTACATAGAGCAGAGATCTCCAAACTTCTACACATGTGAGATTAGAAAAACGCCGGATTTATTTACCATATTCAAAAACAAACATTACGGGCTTATAGAAACTTTTTTACGATAGTTAGTAAAAAATAACTTGACAGCAGTGTATGCATTTATAACTTTGAAAAAATATTTCTTTATAAAGAAGATGAAAAATACCTTAATTTGCATGTGCATTTTCTCGACTTTTATCCTATATGTCAAAATCTCATCTCACGGTGTTCGGTGGTCGTATTTACCACCTGGTTACTAACTTTTTGACATGTCAAATTTAATTAAAATACACACATATTACATGAAATATCAAAATATGGCTGTCGAAGATTCGTGCATATATTTTGAAGAGGCATGCCATGTGTTTGAAACGAAAATTTTTCTCAAATTATACTCAAAAATATAAAATATTAAAATATGAGTACCAAACGGTTTGTTTCGCTGAAGAAAAAGTTTATAGCTGGCTATATTATAAAAAGAGATGCCATCTGTGAGAGAAGTCGAATATAATTATAATATACAGATGTAGCATGAAATATTAAAATACGATTGACGAACGGTTCGTCTTGGCATGAAGACTCATATGTAATTTTAGGATGATTGCCATCTGTTCGAATATTCGAATTAAATTAAATTATAAACAAGTTATATATGAGATATGAAAATATAGGTGCCAAACTGTTCGATTCGCTGAGGAGAAGGTTTATAGCATAATGAGGGTTGCCACATGCTTGAAAAGTCGAATTTAATAAAACTCTACAAAAGTTATACAAAATAGTAAAATATGCTTATCAAACTATTTGTCTCGCTATGAGAAGGTTTGTAGGTAAATTGGGAAGAGGGTTGCCACCTTTATAAAATATCAAATATGATTAAATGTTATTCAAGGATATAAAATAATAAAATATAATTAACAAACTGTTCGCCTCAGCGTGGACAAGGTGTATACTTATATCTTTGACAGGGTTGCCACCTGTTTTATGTGACAGAAAGCAAAACGTGTTTTCTGGTTACATAAGCAAAGGGGAATTAATAAATATCTAAATATAGGCCGAACAATGTCTTTCGGGGTTTCCTAGTATATATAAATAAATTACCTTTTATTTTGTAATGAACTGATTGAATTATAAAAAAATGAAGCAGTTTGTCTTTATAAAAAAAGTAGAATTTCAAGCGAGGTTTAGTATCGAAGTATGCAAAAAATACAATAGTTTAGCGTTCTATGGTTAACATTCTACCGATATACAAAGAAATTGTTGTTAGTTTTTTTTTTGAGTAATGTGAATTTTTATTATTATATTCTTAAGTTTTTAGGAATTTAATAATATACTTATTCTGATTTAAACCAACATTCTCGACTTCCTAAGCGACGGTCTACGAAGAATACCATGGTCGTAAAAACGCGAGCGTCTTTTTTCGTTTTCGTTTTGGTTTCGTTCTGTCTCAAACTCGCAGACAGTTGGCGCAGAGTCGCATTCGATGTAGAACTGGTATAATATCATCTTTCAATACCAGTTCATAACCTAGAATATACGTTGACTCGATAAACTTTTTCTCGCAGGGGTAGCTCCATTGCAGTGAACCAGTTATTAAAAATTATAACAAAACGTTTATGGAACAAACGTGTATGCGCTGTCAAGTATTTTTTAATTTAATAAAGAAAAACGTAATTATTTTTTAATGCACCACACACAGCGCCAGCAATGGGGCAATTATAAATGCCAAAATAAAAACTTGAAGAATATTAAAAAATTATAAAATTTTTAGAGACCAAAAGTCAAAAGGGAGCAACGCAGACGTGCTCAGGCTGCACGGAAAGTTAAAGCAGTAGTGGCACACACCCAAAACCAGCGTAGCGCTATTGTTCGAGTCATGCCACCAAGCTAGCGTCTGCGCATGCGACTTGCCAACTGCCGTAGTTTATTTTTTTATATGACAAACGTGCCGGAATTTTTATGTGTAACACAAAATTTTTGACGCATATTTGTGCGTAGTTGTGAAGGTACGCGAGCGTTTAATGAAAGGTGGAAAAAAATCATACAAACCAAAAAAAAAAAAACGAATTGATATGGAGCAGTCCAATATACAGTGAATGAAAAGGTTTAGTCATCGTCTGCAATTTGTCAACGACTGTATAAAACAAAGATAAATAAAAAAAAAATATGACAATGGAAGACGAACATTTTTGAAAACATGTTTGGCACATCAAATTTGCTGCTTTCATAAATTTTTATTTTCTTCTTTTTATTCGCATGCGACTTTATTGCATTGGATGGCAAACAACTCCTCAGCTGAGGAAATCCTCCTGGGAAATATTGTCCAACAACGGTGATCAATCATATTTACAACAAAATTGCATACAACAAACAAACAACTACGAAATTTTCCTTGCATCTCGTTTTTGCTATACTTTTTCGGTAAATAGAAATTGTTACTATGCGTACAGCTGTTTTCCGACAGCGAACCAGGAAGCAGGCATTCTGTCACTCTTAAAACTGCAATCACACTCGTTTCTCAAATACATAATCACTTTCATGCTATTTAGATGTGCAACAAATTGTTGTTTGAGTAGAAAATCTGCTATTGCAGCGATGACAAATGACTTTCGGGCTGCGTTGCGTTGATTTGTTCGACAGCCAGCTCTTCTTTTTGTTCCGCACTCGAGTTATCCACGACATTTGCTAATGTTGACATTGACATTGACACGCAAACATTCGTCGGCTACATTTTGACAATATTCATATAAATGATACAAATCATATACGTATATTATAAAATACAAATTTTATGTGTGTGTGTTAGTTGTGTATCATTTCAGAGGCTTGTGTTTGTTTAATTCCTTGCAATTCGTGACGTCTGTCGCTTAAGTTTTGCCTCCGTTTTGACGTCAAGCACGCCTCAGATGCAGACGCACAGGATCAACTCGGATGACTGGCGGAAATGCGAACGCCTGTTTATTGCTACTCATGGTATTGTAACGTAGTTGGTGATCGATCAAACTGCACTTTGATAGGGATGAGTGTGAAAGTTTCGTCGATGATAGGCAAAATTATTGAATATTTACAGATAACTATCCGAGTTCGCTTGTATGCGCATACGTTCTCTACGAAGTTAAGAAGCGAGTTATAAATGTAAAGTAAGAAGAAAATCAAATATTACAATATTAATAATATTAGGTTTAGTAAAAAGAAATGCATTATTTTTCCATTGAGCTATTTAGCATAGTTTGTATGATCCGATTTAGATCAAACATGTACCGTTTTGTTCGATTACTTGTTGCCAATTTGAAGGTAATTTCATAATGTCACTCACACAGAAACCCTCGTCCCTATTGGCAAAATAATGCGACATCCGATTTTCACAAATTTCTCTTAAGGCGAATTTTTTATCACAAAAAACATCCGGCATAGAGAGGAACAGGTTATAGGTGTGAACTATAAAGTGGATGCATAAGAACCCCCCAACCAAGCTTCTGGTGAGTCACTATCGATTTGTGTGGACTGGCGCTATAGGGCGATTGCTTTCTTTAGACGGTCCAATGGTTGACAGTATAGGTCCGAATTAAGAGACTGGCCGTAGGGGAGAAACTCGTAGTAAATCATTCCGTGTCAATCCCACAAGCAAAACCGTCAATCCTGGCTTGTCACGATTTGACCACGACGGGTTACGCTTAACGTTGTCGTAAGTGACTCACTTGGACTCACTGGATCGATTTTTTTTTGCGTTCCAGCGGCGATTTGCAGATTGAACTTCTTGACACCACACACCGAGCTTCTTTTTGTGTCCAGCCGTATTTAAGTGGTTCCAAACGGTTTTTATTTTATCTACATTTTTGACAATTGGCATCAATGATATCAAAATTACTAAAACTACACAATTACACAATAAACACTATTCACATCTTCAGCTGCCTGGCTTGGGATTTCGCCTTTATCGATGAAAGGCCATAAAATATGTTGGATTTTCGCTTGGCTGGTGCACGTCTTTGACGCGTGCTAAAACAATACTGAGTCAAGTAATCACAAACCTGTCTAAAAAGTTTGCTTAGTACAAAATCTTATCTTTCGAACGCCATATAGTAACCCGATCGCACTCATACAAGGCCAGATACAGATTATTAAAGCCATCTGTTGGAGAAATTATGGATTTCATTTTACTATTTTTAACTCTTACAATTTAGTAGTTTTAAACAATGAAATCCGATCGTCATCTGAACATTTGATCCATAAATAAATTATTGGAAAAAAAACAAAAAAATGTGGGTAACAAAATATAGCTGTAACTTTGAAAATGATGTCAGTTGAACAAAATCAGCAAAACTATTGACATTATTCGAATTGACACCAATGCAGAATTATAAAATGTCAACACTTCGGCAATTTCGTGTCATATTTGGTCATCAGATTTTTGGCATAATGAAAACCAACCATAAGATTCAAAAGGTCCTATAAAACAAGTGTTAATTCGCGAACTATTATTATTTTTCAATATCTATTTAAAATTTCTTTTTTCCATATTCATTAAAACCTTAAATACCCTCAAGTTATAAAATGTCGGAGCAACATTAAGTTAGAAAGTAATTCCAAAGCACTTGTTCAAATAGTTACGAGCACAATTTTGTCAAAGATAGATTACGCCCTCCCCAGTTTTAACTCAATTTCAAACAGGAATCTCTCAAAATGATCATCGGTGTACCACTCAGCAGCAAGACAAGCAATAGGATCTCTTCGTACAATTCCAATCCTTAATATTTTGATAGAAGCTGGGCTCCCACACTAAAAGGCAGAATAGTTTACATTAGCGTTGGAATGATTTCAAAGCTAGTACATTCGTAAGGATCTCCAATACAAGCATCTCAAACAAATAGCCTAAAAAGAAAACTACGGCTAAGAAAAACGTCAGCTTTGCAAAACCTTATTGATATGGCTAATCAGGAAAGCATCTACATTGCTTCATCTTCAACTTCCCCACTCCATTACCATCCTTGGGTATTTAAAAAATCTTCCATAATTCTGAACATGGCTAATCATTCAAAAGAGAATACCCCACACAATGTTTATATACAGAAGTTCTCAGCCATATGCAGTTCGCACTCTAATTGGAGAACCTGCTTTACAGATGAATCCATGTATGATAGTGTAATTGCGTGTAGCGTAGTAGACACTCAAACGACAATTACGCCAGCAATACTACCTCGATACGCGTCAGTATTTACATCCGAAGCAACAGCCATTCTCTGCGCCTGCCATTCCGCGGAAAAAGTATAAGCAACCACATTATATGCAGCGATTTTGTTTCTACACTAAAAACCGTGATGGATGTGAACTTTTCCGACAGAACAATATGCAGAATCAGAGATATTCTTACCACTAATACTAATAAAATGAAGCTTTTGGGTACCTGGCCATGTCGGAATACGAGGAAATACAATAGCAGACTTTGCTGCTAAGCTGGCTACCAGATTCCCGCTAAAATTAGTGAACACCATATATAAAAAATACATTAAGAAATTAGCCTATAACAAGTACATTGAATTCGAAAATGAGCAATGGGCTGAACACGCTCATTACTACAAAACAATAAACCCAGCTCGGCGGGCATCAAATCCACCTATAACAATTCATAGCAGACATAACACGGTATACATTCGTTTCCGCCTTGGACATTCCCGATTAACGCACAAATACTTACTTGCAAATACTGATCCAGCATGCTGCCCATATTGCAATAAAAACGCCCTAACAATACAACACATAATAAAAGACTGCTGAGCACTGGATAGTACACGCCGAGTTTTAACCAACCCAAACATAATGGATCTTCTTGTAAATATAACTCATGCCAACATTAAAGAATTCATAAAATTTCTATGTAAAATAAAACTCTTTTTTGAAATGTGATAACTCTAGCTTATAACTCACGTAATTAATCTGGGAAGCTAATGGTCTTAATTGGTAATGCTAATATTTTTAGATTGTTTAGGTAGAATTTGTATTATCCTTTTACAATAAACTAATAATAATATACCCTTAGAAAATAGTTTGAGTTTTTTTGACGTTAATATATCCAAAAATCTAAATTCACTCCATCATCAGTACGACATTTTTTATCCCTCGTAAGGCAGATTTCATATTAGTAAATATAAAGAATGCGTCCTTCATCTCTTCCTCCGGTATGTAAATACTGAATAACTTCGCCATTTGTCAAACTTCCAATCAGTACAAATTTAACCACGGGTCGCTTCACAGCGAAAAAAAGCACCGAATTAGTGAAAATCAGCCAAATGTTAGAAGCCATTCCAAAATTTTGGGTGCAAGTTTTAATGACCCTCTCTGGCAATGTTAGTAAACAAAACTGCTACATTTTGGGGACAGTAAATCCTCACGATGTTCATGAAATTCCATTGCACGACGGTTACAACCGGCGTGTGCGCAAAAACCATCATTGAGGCATTTCTTTTGCGAGGAAGGCGGAAGAGTCGATGGTAATCGATATCGTGAGATGTGGGTACATTTTGTGTGTCCAAAAATGTGTGAATTAATTTGACTGAAGACTGAGTTCTGGTTCCAACAAGGCGCGACGGCATGGCGACACAACAACCTAGGCAATGCGGTTTTTGCAACAAAAATTCCCTAGGCGTGTGATATCCAAAGTTGGCGATATTGACTTATCCCCGAAATTTGTTTGTTTTTTCAATAAAGGTGGTAATTTAATCGATTTTGTTTTTAAAAACTAGTCCACAGAAATTACAAGGAATTGAACTAAATAAAAAAACACCATCCTTTACAATCTGAGTATTGTTTCTTTCAAAAGTTCTATCACAAACCTTCAGGTTGGTTAATTGTTAAAACTGCTTATTGATTTCAAAGTTTTTTTTCGACAAAGAATTTATACGTGTACTGTTCGCGTCACGTCCGATTACAACAGCTTTTGGAATTGTAACAAAAGGCAAGTTTAAGAAAAAAGCGGGTCGTACCAGTGTTGTTGTGAGGGTTGTATTACGTTTTTATTGTCATGTAAGAAATTTTGTATTTGATAATTCCTATACAAAGGACTCGAAGTAACGAGTGTTGAGACTGGTGATGATAATATGCTGCTTTGGAATAAGCGTTTAAAAAAATCCGTACTATTTTCTCATCGGATTTAAAAAAAGTATTATATTTAAGTCAGCAAAAAAAAAATTTGGAAAAACATTAAAATTTACGTGACCCTGACCGCATTGAAAGTGCGCCCGAAAACGGAATTTTTTTTATAAATAAAAATTGTTTTTAAAAATATTTAAAAAAAAATTACCCCAGACCGCTAAACACTTTAATTGTGAAGGTGATTTTTTTTTGCTGCAGTCCGCGAGGTGGTGGTAAATTTTACACCGTAGAATTTTAGTTAGAAATTTTAACCGAAAAGGGTTATTTCATATTTATTTCTTTTTAGAAAAGAATCAACTACATTTCCAAATTAAAATAAATACAAAATTTGAATTTATTATTCAAATCAACAAAAGTTACAATTTATTTCCCAAATCTTTTATTTTTCACTATTACGAAAACAATAAATAGTAACCTTTTAAAAGAGTGTAAACTAAAAATTACTCTAAAATCTCAAACGCATTTTTTCACAACTTAGTATACTAATTTGAAGAAACAGAAGAGATTATGGTGGAAAAAATCTCTCAGTCCACTCAATCTTTTTGGTTTAACCCTTTTTGTGAATATGCTCATTTTTCTGATTCATAGATATTAATTGGTTCTTGAAAAACTGCTAGTTGTTTATTCAAAAAGCAGCGAAAAAAAATCTAACCCACTAGCCAAATACCATGGATTTTAAGTAAATGCAACACTTAGCACTCCTCACCAACAGACCTACATTTTTTTCCGCCAAGTGGCGCTAAAATTTTCCCAGCCGTCCAAAAGTGAATGAAGCCACGAAAGAAAACAGAAAAAAAAACCAAAATAAAAATAAAGGAACTAAATAGTGCATTGATTTCTTTACTTTGCTCGTTTTATTTGGTGGTGCAAATTCTTTGATTGCTTGGAGCTTTACGAAAAAATTCGGGTAAATATTTGTAAGTTTGTACTGCGATTGCGCTGCGACTGCTGTTGGCACTGCTTATCTTTATTCTTTATTTTTTTGTCTTCTTCTTTGACTTTCTTGTTTACCCTTTATTTGTTATTGCGCCGGGTAACGCTGGTTGTGTATGGCGGCAAATCACAGCTTTAAGTAGCAGCGGTGGCAGCAACAAGCAGCCAACAAACAGCACCAAAGTAAACAAACAAGACAACAAGCAAGCGATTAACTGCTCTTATTTAATTGACATTTGACTTCTGTGACTGACTTTGGTCGGATTCAACTAAACAGAAAAAAATAAAACAAAACAAATAAATATAAAAATAAAAACTGAAGAGAAAAAAATGAAGCAACAAACATGCAGTGAAGATGAAGAAATAAAATAGAGATAGTAAAACAAACAAGCTTGCGGTAATGACAATAAAAGTGGCTAATGGTTGGTTTGCGGGAGAATTGTAATAAAAATGCGGAAATAGCTGATAAGTGGAACTAAATGGAGGTAGTGTAGTGTAGTGTAGGGTTTCACTGGAGTTGAAGAAAAAAAAAGATTTTTAGTTGATAAAAGAGAAAGCTATTGAATTGTAATCAGTAGGGGTTGAGTAAACAACTTGAAAAAAAAAAAATTAAGTGGAGGAATTCAGTAGTAGAAAAAGTGAAAACAAAAAACACTGTGCTTCAATTAAAATAAGAAAAAGTAACAAATGCAATGGAAATATAAAACCAAAATGTTACAGAACTAAATCAAAAGTTGGCAGAAATACTTATGTGCAAATAAAAATGCGAAGTAGAATGAGGAAACAGACAAATTATAAAAATATTGCAAAATAATGGGGGAGGGCGTATAACCTAATATTATTAGATTAATATTTCTCTAAGGTAGTAAAAACAGGGATATGGCTTACTGCAGTGCAAGGGGTAATGACAAGACAGTGACAGTAGCATGTGGCCTTAACCCTTTATTTACCAGCCGGTCACAATTGAGCGAATAAAGTTTTATTCTGTTGCCATAATCTAAATTTATGGTTTTGTGTTACAAAACTTATTTACTTTGTTTATTTCTCTGTCTATTATTATTTTAAGACCATACAAACAATTTTAAATAACTCGAGAACAACCATCCCGGTCTGATGGACCCAAAGTATTGATTTGAGAAAAATCAAATTTTTTCCGAAATTTGTAAATGTGGGTTGAACTTGTTAGTGACAAATATTATTTCTTAGAAACGTAAGGTTTATTAGAGATGCGAAGTATATCGTTTGGGCAATTTGTAACTGCAGCAAATCATATGATATTTATTTAAATCATATTTATTTATTTAATAATTTATACAACAACATTTTGTTATATATATATGGACGAAAACATGAAAAGACGTTTTAGAAGATGGCATTTCCCAATTTTCTACAATGCGATTGATATAAGTGTTATGAATGCGTAGCCTACATGCGGTTATTTTATTGAAAGTTGTCGCAAAAACCACGCAAGTAAAGAAATTCGATTACATAATTAGGTAAACAGTTGACTCAATAGAACGAAGATTGTGAAGGACCGATACCGAGTACCAGCATAGCATGTGTACCTCTAAGAAAAATGAATCGTAATGTAGAAAGATAACATGGCCCCCATTTGTTAACTTGAGAAGACATATGTATAGTCGAATAAAATTTCTCAACAATATTAGTTCTTAGTCATTAAAAAAAAACTATTTTGATACCTCGAACAATGGAAGAGATGCGGATATATAATAATAGTTCTGAACTTAAAGTGAACTTGTGTTTTAACGACCTTCACAAATACTGTTATTGAAATCTAAAAAAAAAAATGTTGAGGAAGCATATTTTATACCCAAATGCACTGGTGGTGACCAGGGTATTATAACTTTGTTCACCTAACGGTTGTTTGTAAGGCCACTAGAGTATCTATTGAGCTATCTCCATGAAACTTGGGTGAACTCGGATAATAACCACGCTCACATAATGGTGTTTTAAGAAAATCCAAAGAACGCGATTACTCGTTAACCAGTAAAGTTAATTTGCGCAACTTTGACACATAGGAATTGGTAGGGAAAGGGAATGCGCGTGCATTTTTTTTTTTTGAAAAACGGGAGTGGCGCCGCCTGCTTTATGAGAAAAAACTTAGAACTCCGAAACTACTTGAACAAACTCAATCGCATTAAGCATACTTGTTATATTTTGAGTCAGTACGAAAAACTTCGAATATTATAAAAACCACGCTTACCTCTCATATAACGGTAATTTATAAACATCAAAGAAACGCGATATTTAATTTTGCATTACAGGCATCTCGCTCACATTTCAGACATGGGGCTGTCAGAAATTACTCCAAATGAAAAAAAAATTGGAAATGGGCGTGGCACCGTCCACTTTAGAGCAAATAAATATATTTCTAAAACTATATTCCCAAAGTTTGCTAAATTTGGTACAACATCTGAAGTCAGTAAGCAAAATTCCAAAAATTCTAAAAATCGAACCAAACCTACGCCCACCTCTCATACCGCGGTAATTTCCAAAAATCAAAAACAAAAAAGAAAACGCAAAATTTAAGCAACTATTTATTAAAAAGAATTTTCTCAAATAAAGTTGTAAAATGAGGTTGCATAAGCAATTAGATGGAATAGATAAGTTTCGGAAATAGGTGTGGCAAAGCGCAATTTCGAAGAGATTGGTATATCTCAAAAACCATGCCACCAAACTCTAATAAATTTGGGGCACACATTGCATTTCAAGTCAATCAGTAAAATTTCGAAAATTGTGAAAATCGTACAAAAACAATGCCTACCTCTCATATAAGGGTAATTTATAAAAATCAAAAAGCTCGATATTTATTAACTACGCAAGGTAATTTGCTCATATTTTATAGACAAAGTTGGTCTTGCGAATGAAATGCATTGAATCATAAATGTTGGGAATGGCCTTGGTATCGCCCAGCTTAGCGCAAATAGGTACATATGTATATCTCCGGAACTTCTTTGTCAAATTCTAAAACATTTGGTACGTATACATTTCATTTTTTGCCAGAAAGCATAATTTCGAAAGTTATAGAAATCAGACTTAAACCACGCTCACCTCTCATACAACTGCAATTTTCAACAAATCAAAATATATTATATATTTTATTAATCCTATCGCGAATTCCTTAAAATTTCGTATAAAGAATTTACTTATGTATAGAAAAAATGGTACCTTAAAAGCATACTAGTAGTTTCCTTTGGTTTTTATTTAAACCAATAAACGTCGGTTACACCCGGCGGCTTTGATGCGCCAATAGAGATAAATTTTTCTTAAATATTGAACCACGCTTGGACTTGCAGTATTCTTAATTCCTTGATCTAATCGAATATCATATTTCTACGTCAAATTGCTCGGAAGACATGTCGGATAGTATTTTCGTGTTAAATGGGGAATTGAATTCGCCTTTTTCAAAAACAAATATCTTATTTTGGATCTTTATGTCAAATATTGTGCATCTGCATCAAATAGTGGTGGAGTTAAAAGGAATTTGGTGTAGCACTGTCCATTTTTCTCCAAAACTCCTTGCTCTATAAGACATATTTTACATACCCAAATTTTATTAATCTGCACCGAATAGTTGCGAATATAAGACGAATTTAAATTTTCTCTTTCATGGGGCGTGGCACCGCCAACTTTTTCAAATTTATATATATGCTATTTTGGGCCCGAATACTACATGCACGTAATGTAAACATTTCATAAACATTAATAATTTATTGAAGACTATTTTCTAAAAGAATTTCACTGAGCGGGTGGCAAACCGCCAAATCCTTTTTTTCCGTCGCAAAGCTTCCCACAAAAATCATGTGCTTTTCGGAATTTGCATAACGCTAAACGTAGCTCAATTTATGGTGCAACTGATTTATGCTTGATTTATACTAAGTTGAATGGCCTTTTTATAATAAACATACTCACTTCGAAACAACGTTTCCAAATCGTTAAAATTTATTACTAAAATAATGGTTCGATTCTCGCGTCATATCGTGTTCTGCGTCCATTATGCTATCGACATTTTTTTCGGTTATGAAGCTCACTTTTGGTTGAATGGGTACGTTAATAAACAAAATTGTTGCATTTGGAGTGTTGATAATCCGCAAGCCATTGTTGAGGCGCCATTACATCTTCTAAAAGTCACTTGTTGGAGTGCTCTCTTGGCAGGTAAAGTAATTGGTCCACATTTCTTCAAAAATCAAGCCGACCCTAATGTTATAGAAAATGGGAAACGTTATAGAGCCATGATTATAGACTTTTTCGTGCCTGAATTGGAGGATGTTGATGTGGACGACTTTTGGTTCCAACAAGACGGCGCTACATGCCATACAGCCAACGAAATAAAAAATTTATTGAAGGAAACTTTTGATGACCGTATTGGCTCGCGTCGTGGGCCTGCGACGTGGCTTCCAACATCGTGCGACTTAACACCGGTGGACTAATTTTTGTGGAGTTATGTGAAGTCACTTGTCTACGCAGATAAGCCCGAGATGATTGACGCCATGGAAGAGAATATTCGCCGCGTTTTTGTTGACTTACGGCACCAATTGCTGCAAAAAGTGGTCGAAAATTGGGCCTGCCAGCAGGAATTTATTCGAGCCACCGCGATCACTTGCTTGGAATCATTTGTAAAATATAATGGCAAACACTTACCTTTATAATAAAGTAAAATTCTTGCCCATAACATTAAGCCAAAAAACCAATTCAACCTTTGCATCTCAAATTATAACAAACTGTATGAGAGCTTTTTGAACCAATCTAGTTTCAAAAAAAAAAAAAAATCCAAGAAAACCGCAACAAAATTCTCCAAAAAAGCGTTAGAATCTCAAAAAAAAATGTTGTACTGTCACCCAAATGCCGACCGACTGAGTTGTGATAAAAAAAATTGAAAAACCACAGCGAAAAGAAAAAGAAAACAGTGAGATGAAATAAAAAAAAATCAAATAAAAAACAGAACGACACTCGCTACTCAATTGCGCCAGCACATTTGCCACTACCACTGCTAAACTATGTGGCATGCTGCTGTTATGTTGCAAGTGGCAACTTGCCTGCAATGAACCAATTCCCACGAAGGCGAGTGTGCGCGCACTTGCTGGGCAGAGCAAACAAGCAAATAAAAAAGTTAAAAAAAATAAAAAAAATCCGAAATGCTGCATCAAAAAAGCTTAGCAACAGTGCAACAAGCAGCAGCGGTGGCAAAGCGCTCTCCACTGGGAGGTGGCATGCCACTAATCTTTTGCACTGCAACAAACTCACATATATAGTAAACTAGTGTAAATGTGTTAGTGTATGCTTCTAGCTTTGCAGCCTGAATTGGTTGCAACAACTTTCAACAACATTTAATAGTCTCGCCGTCTGGTCGTCGGGTCGTCTTAGTTGGGATGAGATCGGGCGCTGGCTCAGCTCAGCTCAGCTCCGTTGTTATCGCGGCTAACGCTTGTCTGGCTGGTGGTTGTGGCATGCTCGCAAATGTTTGCATATTTTTTTCGGACTATTGAAAGTTGTATTTCTATGTTGTTGTTGTATTTATTTGTGTGACTGTCTATTGTCTATTTGCTTTGGGGCAAGTGCTGTGCAGCACCCTACCGCTTGTCACACTCAACCGCCAGATTGTTGTTTCTCTGCATTTCTTGCCTCATTCATTTGCACAAACTAGATATATATTTAAATTTTTTTTTGGTCTGCACATATGCACCAATATCTGAGTATGGGTGTGTGTGTGGAAGAAAGCAAATGATATGTGGCAAATGAAATTGGTTAGTCAGCTGTTGAAAGTATGGTATTTTATTTCAAATTTTTTGTTCTGCTATTACATTGGTGAGAAAATTTTTGTTGCATTGTGAAATTGGCAAATGTTTGGCATTTGTCTATTCTTGCAGCATTTTGTTGCCACATTTTTTTTTTTTTTTGTTGATATCTTTGTTTTTTTTTTTGTATTCTTTACGCTTCAACTTTTTGTTAGTCATCATTATTTGTTTATGACTGGTTTGTGAAAATTGTTGATTGCGCGTTAAGTTTTTCTTTGCCTATTGCCAATGTGCTTTCTCGTTTTTTGTAAAAGCAAAACAATTTGCTGCTTGTTAGTGTAAACGGAAAGTTTTATGAGTGATGATTGTCAGCAAGTGGACTGGTGCTTAGAACTTGTGCAATATTTAGATGAGTAATATTAGTTGCGGTTAAATTGTGTTCCCATGTTATACATTGCAATATTTTTTGTTTAATCTTTAATTAGTTAAACCTTTGAGTGCTTATGGTGAACAGGTGGAGTACAATAATGTATCCTTTTAAAATTTTCCACAATTTATGCCAACATTCTAAACTAAGTAAAAATGAATTTTGTTACCTTTTTTTCTTCTTATATTGATATATCTTGAATTAGGTAATCTCTTTAGTATATTAGTACAATATATTATGAGTTATTACTACTAATTTTTCTATTAGAATACTACTCCACTAAATTAAATGATATTTTCTAAATTTAGTAAAGGAGTTTTTTTATTATGTAGTAAACTTTTTTTAACTGTTTAAAATTTTTTTGGTGAGATCTTAATTTTTTTGATATTATAGTATTGGTTTTTAATCTGATAGGTAATATTATTCCGAATTTTTGAATATTCTGTACTCTTAATACTTTTTGCTTTTATTTTTAAATGAAATTTATTCTCTTCATATATTTCTTTTGCTTATATTTATTTATTTTATTTATTTATTTCACCAGCCAAAACACAAGAGTGGAAACTGACTACTTTCTGACTGATTACACAAATTGTTGAAACTAATTCAGTATTGATTAAGAACTAAGAATTTAACAATGTTAGATAAATTCATAAATGTTTTAAAGACTAAAAAGAAGCATTCAACAAGCAAGACAATTGTCTTTTAGAAATTGAAAACTCAGACGAAGTGGCATTCAAAATCTCATTAAATTCACGAAGCGCACGACCAATAGATGCATTGCTCTCGAACTTGATTCTGAGTTTCCTAAGCTAAAAGGGGTAAGAGCTTCATAAAAGTCTGGCGGGAACAAGAAATTTAATCTGTTGCTGCAGAAATCCACAATCAATATTCCCACGTATTAAACTAAATACAAAAGTCAGCGATATTTTCGACTTTCTTCGTTCAAGCGATTCTAAGTTCATTAAAAGCAGGTGAGTGTCATAAGACGGAATAGGGCTAGAGAAATTTAAAGATCTTAGTGCGAATTGAATGGTGGTGATAAGAAACAAATGTAGCGAATTCCAACCTCGATCGAACAAATGCAGTAAGCAGTAATTAAAATAATGTAGTGATCTGAAAAATTTGAGCTACTTCTTGTTACGAAACCTAATAACGAGTATGATTTGAGATAATAAAATTGTTGTAAGTTACTAGGTCTTTGATCTCATCCATCGGTTGATGGATATTATAAAATTTATTATATAACGATTGTAGAACATCACACGATTGGAAAATATTTCTTAATATTACCAGAATTGTAACAGCATTATTCAGATCAGCGTGAAGCCTTAATACATCCTATCATCTTATTCTATTATCCTATTTCTTATTGCCGCAATCATTTTGAAGTCATCAGCAGTTACAAGATAACTGGCAAATAAAAAACAACTACATATACCATTTATGAGTAATATAAAAAGTAGGGAACGCAAAATACTTTCATGAGGTACCCCATAAGTAACAATTTTTCTTAACATCAAGTATGTAATTCCGATACAGAAATGGTTTAGACAATTAAATTCTTTTAAATAACTCTTTGTTACCAAGATTCTTAAGTTTTTTAACCTAGGTGTACACTATGACAACCTATAATGCCGTTTTAAAATTTAGGGGATAATAGATATACATACATATTTCCGTCTATGATGATGAGTTTAAATGTCGTTTAAACTCGAAAGCATATCCTCCCAGTTAATACCATATAAGATTATATCAAAAATGTGTTTTGATTGATTTCTGATTTTAAAGTTATTGAAAAAATCAGCCAAAGTCAAATTAAGAGGAAGATGCAGACAGAAGGATAATGTAGAAAAAATCGCTAACACGGCCTAGGTTGGTGCAGATGGTAGGGGTAGAAAGAAGAAGTGTGATGAGGAACTGGGGTGATTCTCTAAGTAGCAGCAATAACTTCTATCCTTTAAACTGCTCTTGATCATTCTAGTAACCTCCAAATATAACAAAAATTATTTTAAGAGAAAAAATTATTTAATTCAAATTTATGCAAATTTTAGAAGTACTTATATTGACTGCATACAAATTTTTTTTTAATGATGCATTTTTATTCAATTATAATTTTTGAGTTTATAGTTTGAGTTTATATTACATATGTATATACAAAATGTACATATGTAAATTTTGACTGATCTAAGCCACTTTATATGAATTCGCCTTGGTAATAGCGCAGAAAAATATTCTAATATAAAAAAACATATTCACCGAACATTTAATGTTAAAAAAGCAAAATAAAATAACAAAAAATCAGTATCGCCAGACAGTTACTGCTGACAAATATTAAAAAAACGATCTGCCGATTTGTTTGAAATATTGGCAGTAGTTTACAGATTTCGTGGAGGACGACGAACATATTTGGTCCCATACAAAATAAGTAGTACACAATTTGGTTAACTAAGAAATTGGATATTAATCCTTGTAGTCTTTTAAAGAGAAGTAGGGTTTGTCGATTAAAACTTGTTTGCAGTGGTGATAGGGAAACAAATTATTTCAATTTATTTTGCACAAAAGAAATTTTCTTGAGAGGCCCGTCATCAAGTTTTGTACAACGTTTTTGTTCACTTTTGGGAATGCCATCCGCTACATTTTTTTAAATTCTGTAATTGTTTTGGTTGGTTTCCCGCCCTCCAAAAGTCTGACTTTCATCACAATATCGCTCCAGTATCACTCGAATCGGTCGCACCTCTGACACATTAGGAGGATTAAACACTTTCATTACGTAGTGCACATTTTTATCACTTCGAATCCCTTTTGGGTGCCCTTAGCGTAATGTGCTGGAACCAAATCCGCCCAAAAAATATAGTTGGACCATTATGATGACGTAGATACCACTTCACGTAAATTTCAATGTTGATGGTGTCCACAGTGAAGAACAGGATTTATGCCCACATTCACAAATGGCTTACCAAATTAGACCTATTCTGCCAACCTGTATAATTTTTTCCGATCCAAAAATATCTTCTCCAGACTAGAAGCAGTAAAACTGGTTATCGGGCAATGCCTTCAAATTCAGTTTCAAATAAGTTTCGTCCTCCATAACCACTAAAAAATTTATATTTGCCTGCTGTCATGCAAAATGCGCCCAAATGAAATGCTTTCTTTGTTTGTTTTTCGCTTCGTTTTGGAACCTTTTTCTTTTTATGAGTTTACATACCATTTCTCTTCTCATCTTTTACCGTCCTTCGTACAGTCTCATAAGATGATCCACTGAGTTTTGCCAACTTTCTGTAATTAACGTTGGGGTTATTGGTCCAACTGCCCAAAACTTTTTTCCGGAGCTTTTCGTTCATATTCATTTTTTTCGTTGTTGATGCCGTGACTGTAGAAATTAATAAAGCTACAAAAATGTAATTAAACACCAATTTAAAAACAATATTTTTAAAGTCTACTATGCAGTACTTTTGTAATTTTGTAGCGAGTTTGAAATTTGCCGAACTTTCTGTAGCGGTCCTTACTTATGAAATGCATACCCCCAAACATTCTTATAATTTGAAAGTTATACAAAACTTAAATACTGAGTTAGCATATTTACTGAAAAATAAATAAGTATGAATAATTTTACCTAATACAAATTTTAGGTTTATGAGAAGTTCATTTAGTTTCAATCAAGGTGAATTCATATAAGGTGGTGTTATAAATACAACTACAAAATTCCCATGTATTTTGTTTTTGCTTTTACGGCTTTTGAAAGCTCACACGCTAAAGCAGAAACAAAATATATGTATGTAGGTGAATAAAACAAATCAAATCGGCTGCTATAGTGACTACACCTAATATGAATTCGCCTTGGTTTTAATTATAAAAAATTTTGATGAATATTTCCAAAGTATGGAGGTGAACAAGGCGAATTCATATAAGATGAAGTTGATCATGCAGATGATTGAATTCGCTTGGTGAACGTTAAGTCAAAATCGTGTGTTTGTTGTAAATCATTCTGTCATTGTGCGTATATTTTATTAGTGTGCATTTTTGTATTTGTAGTTATAACACCACCTGATATGAATTCGCCTTATATATAGGTGAACTAAAAGCACATTTTCCGTGAAACGTAAATGATTTCGAGCATATCTGAAATTAGTGTGACATTTGTGAGAATAGTGTACTCTTGCAAAACACGTAATCTAATTTTTTTAATACCAGGTCCACATGACAATGAAGATAAGTGTTATATGACTCATTTGTGATATTCTGTGAAAATAAGTTGAAAGTGCGTGTTTCGCTCTGCAAAAGCTGTCTAACTGAATACGAACCAATCATGATAATCTCAAAAACAATTACAATTTCGTTGTCTTTTCATAAGCAACTTTACGTAAAGAAGGCGTTTTCGTTACGATTGAGAAAAAGCTATTAATTAATTTCAATTTTGAAAGCTTCAATGGTCCTGACTGCCATATTTTCAAGAAGGATACTTTTTGCATTAAATACCCTCTTTGCATCAATGAGTTTTATAAAAGAAAAATAATTTCAAAAAGTTGCATTTCATGATTTCTGGGCGGTCATGTTTACTATGAAAACATTTTGTGAAAACAAATTTTTTGCATTGCCGAATAGACTTGGTATACTCAAAACCTAACGTGTTTAAAGATCACTCTTTTTATATGTTTTTGCGACTTTAAAACAAATCAATATTTCGATGCATTCATTTAACATAAATATATAAAACTCAAATAAACCAAAAACAAAAATATCAATATCACAAAACTTACACAATTAACCATTTAACAATCTTTTAAACTTTTTCTGCCATAAACATTTATATTTAACGCATGTATTTTGTTTATAGCCAACTCGAAATGGTCAATTTAACAAATTAGTATGTAAATCGAATGAACGAAATTCCTTTGCCACAGCAGCAGCAGCAGCAGTAGTCGTTCAAAAAAGAAGTCTCAAAAGCATACCAAGTTTAATAAAAACAAACGCGCATATCTACTCACAAGGGACATAGTTTACATGTCACAGTTGCTATAAAATTCAAATTAGATGACCGACAAATCATCGCGAGCGAGAGGTGTTAAGGGCGGAGCGGCATGATGGCAATGCATTGGCATTTGATGAGTAGCAGAAAGTTGTAATATCAGAAGAGCACATTACCAGCGCCCACTTTAAAATTTTTCTGTTGTTACTCTTTCCTTCTTCTTCTTCTACTTCTGCTTCTTCAATCTTTTAATTGCGCCAGCGCTGATCAAATGTCAATTAGAGTGATGCCAAATGCCGATAAGACGTAAACATTTTTCACTGCCGCACATTTTTTTAAATAACAAAGCTTATTTATGAGGTTGTTGGAATTTTTTATCTGAATAAATTATGCTGAAGTTTCATAGTTGGTTTTGTTGGTCTTTGAATTGCTATGCGCATGCGTGCCCCTTTTCTATCACTTTCTTTCGATACGGTTGTAAATTTTCAGTTTATAATATAATCAACATTATTGTCAGCTGCTGGTGTCTGAGATAGTTTTGGTTGATAGCAAGTACTCGTAGAAATATCTATAAGTAGTTATGGAAACTTGTACTGATGGTAAGAGAATTTAATTTAAAAATTAGTGGATACCCGCGACTTCATCTGCGTTACGCTTATGACTTACGGGCCATATAGCGAATCAATTTTTCATAAAAAGATTTCCCGTCATCCTCTCATTATACTTGTCTAATTTTATCAAAATCGGATCGTGAGTACAGATACTTTTAATTAACTCGCTTTTAGCGCCACCTTGCGCATTTATTTTTCATAAAAGTGTTTCTGTTAAAAGCGACTCCTTTAATACTAACACCATGGCTTTCTATGAATAAAGTCGAGCCATAAATATGGTTCTTCTGGAATGCTCGACTACAGATACAACTAATGATTTTTATATACATTTCCAATATCTTTTTTGCCAATATAGTATACGTAGAGTATAAATATTTATATATGTTTTCAATATCATCTAAGTCGTATAATAGCACCAGCCCCATATTTTTATAATATTATCAATATCGCACCATAAATACGGACTTTTTGAATATCTCGTCTTAGGCGCCACCTAGCGGATCCATTTTTAATAAAACTATTTCTCATCATACTCCCATTGTACGCCTCTACATTTATAAAGTTTGGATTATAAATACATTTTTTTTCTGAATAACTGGCATCTAGCGCCAGCTAGCTTCTTTTTTTTTAATAGAATAATTTTTTTATTGCACCATCACCATAATTTTCTAAGATCAACAATGTCAGACCATCAATACAAATTTTCTGAATAACTCGATTGCAGTGCCACCTAGCGGATCCCTTTTTCATAAAAGAATTGCCCGTCGCACACGCTTTTAGTTTTATCAAAATGGCATTATAAATATGTATATATTTTCCTAATAGCTCGCTACTAGCGCCACCTAGCGCATTTATTTTTCATAAAAGTGTTTCCTATCGCACCAACACCATGGCTTTCTAATATCATCAATATCGGACTATGGATTTGTATTTTTTGAATATCTCGACTCATGCGCCACCTAACGGATTAAAATATAGCCTATGTATAGATACATATATCTTTCACTTGTAGACAACAGGCATTCTTTTGGCTGAGTTTTGGGTTATTAAATATATCTTTGCTGTTATGAGGTAAATTAATATATAGTGAATTTTTTACATATTGCCAGTTAACAATACTCTGAACAATATCGCTAGGAATTTGAATATTTAACTGGAGTTTCAAAAAAGAGAAAATACAGAATTGATGCAGTAATCATGCTGAGCTTTGCCGCATACCATTTTGGAGTTCAAATGCCCACTAGAATAAGAAGCATTAAAAATAAAAAGTAAAAAATAAAAATATTAACTTTATACACACTCGTCTGCATTCCAAGGAGCCAGTTGTTGAAGCATTTATTCCACTTTGAGGTGGGTATCATTAAAATATGATTTTTGAATGCCTCAATGCACAGAAGTTGAGAAAGGCTGACCATGCATTTTGTTTTTAGCTAACGGCAACCGTGGATAATAAATCATTGTCTCGAACATTTCTCCTTAAAATAAAACCGCTTAATCAAAAAAAAAGAAGTCACGACATTTTACACACTAATATTATCTGTATTAAAACCGTCGTGAAAGTGACAGATCCATGATCGGTCCAAATTTGGCGTCTATTTATAAGGTCCTGGATATTTTTGTTTTTCTATTTTTTTTACATCATGTATAAAATAACCCACTACGTTATAGGGAACATTTTGGATCTTATGAAAACATAATTTTGTGAAAGCTATATTAAATTTGAAACGAAATGGCGGTTCAAAATGTAAAGGAAATGTTTAACTTTTTATAAGAAACAATATTTCTATATCAAATCTGTAACTCTTCAAGATCGTATACTTGAGGTATAAGTAGTTATATTCGAAATGGGATTTCGGCTTCGAGTTCGGGGTCAATAGAGGAGTGGTTCGGGACTAGTTCGCCTCAACAACTACTCTACAGCTATTAACTACTACCATTACTACTTCAATATTTAACTTCCTATCCTTTTAAGAAGTCGGCGAAGAAGTTTTACTCTTGTCTCGCGCTTTTAGGTGCACGAGTGTTTAATTATTATTTGGAACCTGTTATAATACCAGTCGTTGATAATGATTAAGAGTGAGAAAAGTTTCTTAAGTCATCGGTAACTATTAATTTGAGACTTAAATTTTGATCATGCAATGAAAAAAGCACCCAAGAGAAAGTTTTTCTATTTGATGTCGTAATTTCTTCACAATGAATAAGAACCTATATGAGATGATCTCTGTTTTCCCCAATGAAGTAAATTGTTTTTCAGGCGACGTATCATTCCCATTTCTTTCCTTTGGCGGCTACTTTTTTTTTGAGTATGTTATAATAGTTATCCAAAGACTTTTATAGTTCTTACGAAAATTCAGGTGACTTTTTAAAAAATCAATAATCAAATATTTACTCTCCTGGGACTTTGGTCCAAAAATATTATGCAGATTAACTACAAAATTGTCACGACATTACTTTCATCACATCCTCTAAGTAAGATGGCGTCACTTAGGCTCCCTTTTCTGGCGTTCATTTATAGCCTACTGAACTTGCTTTCGCTATTTATTTGCGTTTCATATTTAAACTAACATTTATTAATTTTTTTACTCTACTTATAAAAAAAGTTTCTGCCACCTTTTACCAACAAATTTTCTATTACCTATTTAAGTTATCTATTTTTAGTTTTTTAAAATCCCAACCCACTGTAACCAATGAGCTAATAAATCACGTTTATTTCGCCTTGAGCGTAGCAGATGAGCAGCAGCAGCAACAACAACAACAAACTAATGCATACCAGCAAGATAAAACCGCAATTATTGTCGTGGCTAATTACGCAAATACTTAGCTGCTAGGCGTGCTGTGCCAACCAATGCTGGGCTGTTGAATAAACAAAAAGAAATCTAAATCCAATTTTATTTCATGCGCGCATTTTTCAATGTTAATTTTATATGGAGGGAGGAAAAAAAATATTATTTTCAACAAATTTAATTCAATGTTAAATTCCATGCAAAATATGCAGCGAAAATAAATTACTGTTGCCAACGATTACAAGAACAACAGCAGTGACAACAACAACAACGAAACTAATA
Source organism: Anomoia purmunda (assembly GCA_951828415.1). Taxonomy (NCBI): domain Eukaryota; kingdom Metazoa; phylum Arthropoda; class Insecta; order Diptera; family Tephritidae; genus Anomoia; species Anomoia purmunda. The sequence continues at coordinate 96,717,005 of OX639996.1, forward strand.
GTCAATGCAACAGCAGCAGGTGACTAGCTAGCAATAAATGTGCGAAGACAGCATCCAAACGCTAGCACTGCACGCTTGCGCAACGAACTTAGGGTAGATATATTAAGTGCATACATCCCTACATACATACATTCGGATATATATATATATATATATATATATATGCAAACTCATGAATGTGCAATTCTAGCGCATCTCCTGCTGACTGAATGCAACTAAATGCTGTGGCAATAAATGGCTATAGAATGACAAAGACCAACAGCGTAATGAGGTGAAATTATTTTATATACTAGCTGCTTAACTAGCAAATTCATACACACACACACACACACACACACACACACACGAATATATGTATGTAGCATATCAAACAATATGCCCGTGTGCATTCAGATTTATTTGTGCATTAATCGCAAGATGATCTTAGCGATTTCACTTGCCGTTGCCGTTGCTGCTGCGGCCGTTGAGCCATTCGTTTCAGTTACAAATTGTTAAATCGATAAAGTAAAGCAACAAAGCGACAAAGCTGGTGCCATTTTAAATGCAAAAACAATTACACAAAGCCACACAAAAGCCAAAAACAACAGCAGCAACAGCAACAACAAAGTAGAAACGTAAATAATGCCTAATCATTGCTGTGGCGATCTTCGTGGCGTAACAATTCAATTTAATTTAACTTGTTACTTTTGTTTTTGTTATCACTTTTTGTTTTTTTTTTATATTTATTTGTTGGCAGTTTAGTTAGTTACGCTCAAATTGCGATTTCACATTTAATTACACTATGCAACAAAGTATTAGAATAATTTTTGTGGAAGTCATTACACGGCTTTGGTATGCGGCGTTAAAAATCTGATTTAATATTTTTGGTATTGTGTGTGGCGAAGTAGGTGGTTTATGGTTTAACTAATAACTTTTATTTTAAACAAACAATGAGCTTTAAATTGTACATTTACTTTTTATTTTGTGGCGATGAATTTTCCATTATTTGTGATGGGCTTAATTTGGCCAAGATACTGGGTCTTACAATTAGTGAAAGTTTTACCACTCAAATTATGAAAGAAAAATTAACAACATTAAATGTTATAGGCGTGGTCTTAGACCAGTGTTGTGTTGATGATATTATTGCAATTTAAATAAATTGTGACCCCTTCATATACTCTGTTATATCAATAAAAATATTGAAACCGAAATAATATTGACGAATAGCTTTAATGACCACCGTGAATGTGGGTGAATAATTTATAATGTTTTATTTAAAAAATTTTTAAAATTCGCCAGATACACTGCACTGCTCGTTCCAATAATTTATTTTCAAATTCAAATTCATGTCAAAAAATCAAATACGTATTTATTTATATATTAACCCAAAATTAATATCGAACTTATCCGCGACCACTAGACTGTTTCGGAACTGATCTAATGCTTTGAAGCTTCGAAATAGTTAACAATCTGCGACAACAAGCTTCGAAAGAAATCTGATGAGGAGATGTGGGGATCACCGAAATAACTATAATTTCTACCCCTCCTGACTATTGTTGTCTTTTTTCCAATATACTTTTCCTTATACTGGCTTTGAGCGCACAAATTAATATTATCGTTTTATAAAACAAGTCGAAAAATTATATACATATGAATAAAACAAAAAACTTAAATTTTATTTTATTTATAAAAACAAAGTGAAGTAAACTATACGTTTGGTTAAACAGAAAATAATTAAAATAAATCAAAAGAAATGAAACAGTAATAAAATTAAAACAGTTAACCAAAATGAAAAATAAAATAAAAAAATAAACAAAACCAACTAGCAAAAATTAAGTAAATCAAATTAAAATAAAATTAAAAAAAATTAAATTAAAAAAATGTGAAAATAAAAAGAAACAGAAAATGAACTAAATTAAAATAATAATAATAATATAAAATAAAATTAATTAAAATGTAATATTTAAAAAAAAAGTTAAACGAAATAAAATAAAAATTAAAATAATTAAAAAATTATATAAAAACGAAAAAAAGTTAGATAAAGTTTAAAAATTTAAACAAAAAAAATAAAATAAAATAGAAGTTAAAAATTTCTGGTTATAAAAAGAAACATTTCTGAAATAATAAAAATAATAATAATAATATAAAATAAAATCAAATGAAATAAAATATAATAGAAATTAAACAAAATAAAATAAAAATAAAAAATTTAATAAAGTAAAAAAAATATATATTAAAAAATATGTATAATTAAAAATTAAAAAATACATTAAGTTAACTTAACCCTCCATTACTAACCTTAGGGTCGAATCGACCCAGACACGCAAACTTTTTAAATTAACAAAAAATAAAGAATATTTTTTAACGCAAGATATATGTGTAATCTAAATTTGTACATATTTAAACGTTTATAAACAATAAGAATAAGAAACATGTAAAATATTATGCATAAAAAATTGTTTTAAAAAATAGCCTGGGTCGATTAGACCCATAGTTAGCAATAGTGTAATAAATTAAATTAGTGTAATAAATTAAGTAAAATAAATTAGTCATTCCAATTTTTCTTTTTAACATTTTACTTTTATATTTCAGGTTTCAAATGCACTTTATTTGAAGTCAATATCTTTAAAACTTATCATTTTATGCGGAATCTGGCTGGATAACTTTTTTTTTTCTCTTTTTTAGCTATGTTGTAATGAATACAAACTTAATTTCAATTTAAATATATAAATTTATTTTTTAACACATCCTTTTATAAATTTAACAATAAAATACTACAATATACTAAAAGACGTATACGTTTTAGCAATTTATAAGTTTAAACGATTTTAATAGATAATACAAATGAGGGTCGATAAGACCCATGGTTAGTAACCATGCGACATGATTTGAGGTTAGTAATGCAGGGTTAAAAATAAAGTAATTAGCCGTAGCCGGATGACGCTACATTCGCTGCATCCGGGTCCACAGCCTTGCCGATAGGAGCCTAAATTTTGTGTTACAACTAGAAGTCGAATACCACTAGTCGAAGAAAAAGTTCGGCCAAACATCGATCTATAATGTAAGCGCTAAATTATTGTTGTTATTATTTTTTTTAACGGCCTACTCTATCACTATCACAAGATACAACTAATTATTAGAAGTTTTAAACCAAGCATTTAATATTCAAGTGAAACCAAGTAAACGTTGAACCTAAATGCTTTATATTTCTTTTTGTGTGGTTCGTTCGATAAAACAAAAAAAAAATTTATAACATTCGCATGATTCTTCATAGGGTTTCCCTATACACTAAATCTCAAACGCAAGCACATTGAATATCTGTGAAGTGCCAGGTTTAAATGCGATAACTCCGATTTCGATATGACTTAGTTTTATTGACTTATTTAGTTTAATAAAACTATAATTCGTTTATCAATAAATTGCAATTCAGATATCGTTTTCTTTAGAATCAACGCTTGATTTTCCAATGGTGTAAATATTTGCATAAAGGTCTCAATTCAATTTTTGTAAGTCGTGAAATTGAGTTATCAGTTTTATACCCGAAACCAAAAGCATATGCATTTATGTACACAAGTCTATGTATCAGTATTTACATATAAAGCGAGCGCATCTTATAAATCTTTACGATATTCATTTCGCATTGCATGGCGTTTCGTGCAGATCTAGAACTAATAAGTGTGCAATTTGTGTTAAAGAACGAGTTTTTTTTTGCTGTCAGTTTCTATTCATTTATGCAATTGTATTCTATGCATTCTAATTGGCAATTATTTAATAAAATATGGCAATAGTCGAGAGTAAGAAAATAAATAAATTCAAAACTGAACTTTGCTATTTATGCGGCTTAAACAAATGGGTATGGAAGAGTTGAATAAAAAAAAGAAGAAATTGTTATTGAAGTATGGAAGTAAGAACTGAAAGAGATTCAAGTGTACATTAAGCCGTATATAATTTTAAATATTTTTTGAACAGATTTCAATAGCTCTTTGCATTTGTGACACTCACACTGTAGATCAAAATGATAGAAAACAATTTTTTTTTTTGGTTTAAAAGCAATTATTTTGCATACAAAATCCGTCAAAGACTAGATAATTGTATTCTGCATAAATGTTCAATAAATTGTGCAAATCGGTTGAGTGGTTTCCTTGCAACTTTGCACACCGTTTAAAAACAACCGTTTAGAAAAACCCGTTTACAATTTTTCCAAGATGGTACGAGTCGCTTGCCACGCGGAAAGAAATATTCATATCCCTGTCAAAATTGTACAGGTTTATTGTTTATATATTGAATATGTATAGACTTTATTTTTATAAAAAAATCGGTTTCTTGAACAGTTTGCATGAGATTCCCCCCTTAATAAATGGATGCTGGTTCCCAATGCTATAACTTACATGTCTCTTTTAACTATTTATATCCACTCTCAAATTATTTATATAACGTAGAACAATGACAATAAGAAATAGCGCCCTTTACTTAGATATTTAAAAGGTTTTTTGTTTTATATATACAATTTCTTTATTCAGGGTTATTGCTAAAAGCGAAGCCAAAAAAACTAAGCAGCAGCATTCCTGTACCATTTGCTAAGTTAGAATGCGAATCTCCAGCAAAATTCACTCAACAAAATCAGTAAGCTATTCCACTATGCCTCATGGGCGCTGAACTTGTTGGCACAACCGTTGCCCTTAACTAGGAAGCCCTTCACAAAAAATATTTCCAACCACAATACTGCACAGCCGAGTACAGCAGCAACTTTTGCCATTTTTCACAACTGACATGACGATTATAAATAGTGCAAATGCGTGAGTGCACACCTAAAATAAAAAAAAAATAAAAACCAAGAGCCAAACAAAGAGCGCACTGAACAAGCGCAGAAAGCAATTACACAAACAATAGCAACAAAAATGACAAGTAGAAACAACCAAAAAATATTTTAACTACTCTAACGTAATCATCATTAGTTTTCGGACAAACGAAATAGACTCATCATCAACAGGCTGTGGTAGAGCATAAAAGAGAACAAGAAAGTAAAGCAGCCTAGCAGTTGAACGAAAGACTTAAGCAACAAACTTGAATGGCAAGTGCCATCATTTTACTTGTAGATGCATAGATTTATTCTGGTTATATATGTGTGTGTATGTAGATGTATGGTATGTGCATGCGTATTTATTGCCAACAAATTTCAACTCATTTTTTAACTGTGCACCGCCGCGCTATTGCCATCATTTGTAGCAGTAAGTGGAGGCGAGCAAGTGGAAAGCTGACAAACTAATTTCGAACTGACTGTAGTATATTGGCTAGTAGAGTAATTGTGAGGCGTAGACCAACTGCTTGCTGCACGCTTATAAGTGTATTTGTCTTTGTACCGGCTGATTTTGACACGCTGCAATTATCGCAACAACAACAATAACTACAACAGCCAACAGCTTCCACTAACTACACACATACATACATCCACAGCAATTTGGCATTGGAAATGGGAAGGACATTTAAAGCGTGGAAAACAAATGTGCAGCGCGTAATGTTGGCGAAATATTGTGATTTGGCTAAATAAATTTCAGTTAAATCGTATTAATTTGTTTAGCTGCGAGCCTGTAACATGTAGCTGTGTTTGGCTGTGTGTGTGTGTGTAGATGTAGATAGTTGTAGTTTGTTGTGTGAATGAATGGCATTAGTAGTTTGGCATAGATGCCGTTGCACCTTAATGATCTGGCTTGGTTTGGTATTGACTGCATTTGTCTTGTTTCTAAGTATTTTCCATTGCTCTTCAAATGTAAGTTGTTGTGAAAAATCACGGCAATTAAATGGGAAGTGCTTTTCTAATTGCTGCAATAATTGGAATTCTGCTAACGCTGGTGTTACAAATTAAGAGCACAAAGTTGATTATGTGCAGAAATTGTGTTAACATGAGTGGAAAGGTATTTTCTTGTGAGTTTTATTCTAATGGGTAGTCCTCTGTAGCAAACGAGTTCCAATGCTGACTAAACGTCTGCAATTAAAAGATTTAACCGTGCTACCAAAGTTGCCCTATAAATGGCAGATATCTTTTTTTTATGTTTTTTTGGCTGAATATTTCTAGCTTAAACCTCTTGCTTTTTTTCAAGTTATTATCGTTTTTTCAGTGACCCACATTGATTTTAATAAGCGTTCATTTAAAAATTAAAAAAAAATAGTAATACTATTCCTCTGCCTTAATTAGGGTGCGTTGATATAATTGTGGAAAAACGCGGGAAGGTATACGTTTACAGTTTTTTTACAAATTTTCTCTTGGTTGGCATGTGCAAAATTATAATACTATAAGCAACAGTTGGTGAAAATTCGAAATATCAGTTTGATTTACTTTATATCTACACTGTTGTATATGAATGCAAGTACGCATAAATTATATTTGAAAAAAATAACAAATGTCCTTTAGTTTCAAATAGTGTTGCATATATTCTTCTATATAAAAATAAATTTAGTTCATGCGTTATCTGATAATTTTGAGCCACTTGAAATTTATACCATTTTATACTAAAATTTAATTGACTGAAAAATTGCATTCTTGGAAAATTCTAAAAGTTCTGATTGAAAATTCGATGACATTTTATGTTCAATTTTTGTGAATTTTGAAACAGTTTGGAACATTTATTTCTGCGAGCTATGTTAAATGAAAAAAATTTCCATGAGAAGCATAATGGATATTTTAAACAAAAGCTGTACGGGGTTTACTTTGGGCCACTGTATATAATTACCACATAAAATAAAATAAAATTAAATTAAATAACAACCACTAAAATAATATTTAATAGAAAAAATTTTAAGAAATGAAGTGAAAAAAAATTAAATGAAAAAAAAAAAAAATGAAAGTATTAACATATATTAAACACAAATTAAAGTGAAATAATAAATTAAATCCAAATAAAATAAACCTCAATGAACTAAGTAAAAATTAAATTATAATAAAAAGATTAAACGAAATATATAAAAATAAAATAAACCACAAATAAATAAGTAAAAATTAAATTGCAATAAGCAAATAAATATAAATAAAAATTAAATGTAATACTATTTTAAATAATTAAAATTAAACACGTGCACATAAAAGAAGATAAAAATATGTACGTATAAAAAACTAAGTAAATATGCATATTAAATAAAGTGAAACAAAATCAAATTAAATCAAATTTTACAAAATAAAACAAAATAAAATTTTATTAAATAAAGTCAAATTTAAAAATAAAGTAAAACAAAGCTAGATAAACTAAATTGCATAAAATATAATAAAATGAGATACGAAATGGAAGAGAATCAAATGAAAGTAATTTAAATACAACTGAGTAAAAAAAAAGTTAATTAATTGATCAAATTTAATTTAAAGTTATAAAATATATAATATAAAAGCACATAAATAGCATGAACAAAAAAAAAATAAATTAAAATGAAACAAATAAAGATAAAGTCACATAAAGTAATAAAATAAAATATAACACAAAATAAAATAAATGCTAGTAAAATGAAAGAGAAAAAACTAAGTAGAAAAAAAATAAAACAAAACGCATTAAAATTAAATAGTTCATAATCAAATGTATATAATAATATAATAATAAAATATCTAAAAATTAATAATCGGTAGCTAAATTTGCGTTACAACATCAAGACACACACCACAAACTGCAGGAGAAGTTGGACCAAAATCGCTTGAGCGGTTATAACGCCAATTAATTAAGTAAGTAATTAAAATGAACTAATTAAAAATAAAATTCAATAATATAATATAGTGTTTACATTTATATATATATATATATCTATATATATATGTATGTAGCGCTGAATGCAGGGTGACGGATTGCGGACGAAGAGAGAGTACTCATTTTAAACTTAACCCTCTAGCGGGTAAGACCGTCTACAGACGGTCATCGCATTTTCTTCTTTTACATCGTCGAAAAGGGTAATTTCTTTTCAAAGTTTTAAAATTATCTTAGGTTCACTCTATTTTTCAACGGTAATTCCCGTTATGTTGCTAAAAACTACTCCGCGTCGGTTTTGCAGCCAGTCTGAATTTGAAGTGCGCGAGTTTGGTCGCAAAAATTATCTTCTAAAGTTGTGCTTTTTTCAGTGCGTAGAAAAATAGCTGCAGAAAGTGGATTTTAATAAAAAAATTATATTTGTAAAGGTAAAATACTATATTTTACTCACGCATAAAAATATAACAAAAATAAGTGAAATTTGTATAATTTATTTCGTGAAACACAATGACCGTCTGTAGACGGTCATTCCCGTTAGTGTGCAAATTTTTATTAGTACAATTTGAGTAACATATTTTGGTTTCAATAAATAACTTGCCATAGATACATACATATGAGTCGTCAAAATAAAATGGAACGGCGCAGGCCCTACAACTTATGTAAACTGTCGGATGAAGAGATTCAGGAGCTTATGGACTCCGTGGAAACCGATATAGATTTACATGATTGTAATTGTGACTTTGACAGTGATGATAGCATTGCTGATCCAGATTTTCAACCAGGAAATAGTAGCCTAAATTTGGAGGCAAGAGAGTACGAAAATGAGATATCAAGCTGTTTGGAGCAGATGGCAGAATCAAGTGTTCGATTATTGGATCAAATAGATACGTCTCTTAATATTAGTAGTGTACCTGAGAATGATAAAGTGTATGCCCCGTTAAATTCTTCGACACCTTCAACTTTATCAAACCGTTTCAAGTCAAGGAAGAATCCTCGATCGCCGTTACCCGAAGCTGAGGAAAATGGTCTTCAGTACATTCCAGGAGCAGGTGGTTTTACTGAAGAATGTGTGTAAATTAATACTTTCAAACAAAAGGGGAATGCAACTCCATGTAAATGAAATTGCCTTCCTTGGAGATAGTCAACTTCCAAATGTATTCAACTCACTCAAAACGCCCGTCGATTGCTTCAACTACTTTTTTAACAACGAAATTATTGGCTTAATAGTTGAAGAAACCAATCGAGCTGCTTTACGAGAAAACGTTAACACAGTCTTCAAAACAAGTCATGTACAAATTCGACAATACATTGGTATTTTATTTTACATGTCACTTTACCGCTATCCTTCTTTGGAAAGTTATTGGAGCAAGAATGCCTTTGAGCCTATTCGATGCACCATGTCAAGCAAGCAATTTAAGAACATAAAAAAATATTTATGCTTCGCAAACGAAAGGACAGCATGGATATGACCCCCTGTACAGAATCAGAAACCTCTCAGACAAACTAAACGAGCAATTTGACTCTGTTCCAAAAAACCCTCGGTTGTGCGTGGATGAACAGATGTGTTCGACTAAAATGCGTCATCATCTCCGCCAGTATATGCCGAACAAGCCACACAAATGGGGGATAAAATTTTTCGTTCTGTGCGATTCATATGGATATTCATATAGATTTGAGATCTACAATGGCGCAGGAGACAATGTGGTTCTACCAGACATGCCAGACCTTGGAGCTACAGCGAACGTGGTCGTCAGACTGTCTAAAACCATTCCAAATTTTAAGAACCACGTCTTGTATTTTGACAATTTATACACATCCATTCCCTTACTTGTATATCTCCGTGCTCGTGGTATATACTCATAAGGTACTATTCGTATGAATAGAATTCCTCGTTGCAAATTATCTACAGACAAACAATTGGCAAAGGCTAAACGTGGATATGCTGAAGAATATACAGCTACTACTTACGGAGTTGAAGTAACAAATGTATTGTGGAAGGACACAAAGATTGTCCGACTAGCCTCAACGTATGTTGGCATTCAGCCATTTGGACGGACCAATGCTACTTCGGGTACCAGATCAGTAGCTCGATATGACCGCAGGCAGAGGAAATATATAGATGTCGACTGCCCACACATAATAAAAGAGTACAACGCCCATATAGGTGGCGTTGACCTTATGGATGGGTTGATGGGCAGATATCATATCCGTTTGAAGACACAAAATGTAATGCTACGAATCTTTTACCATATGCTAGATATGACTATAACAAATTCATATATTCTCTTTCGGCGACAAAACCCGGCTGAAAACATGAAGATAAGTTTACCACAATTTCGCGAATCTGTTGCTGAAAGTCTGTGCAAGTACAGAACTATTGCAGTTGGTAGGCCACCAGTAGAAATAGCGAGACCTAATTCGTCCACAATAGGGATGAAAGCTAAAATACCGGGCGATAAGGAACGTTTTGATCAGTATGGCCATAGTCCTGGAATGACTGAAGCGAAGGGCAAAAGACGATGCAAATTTTGCAAAAAGTCCGATACACAGGTTTATTGCATGAAATGTAATTTGAACTTGTGTCTAACACCAGCAAAAAATTGTTTTTATAACTTCCACAAACAATAAATAAACTAATATTTGAAATTCAGTATACGCACTGTGGTACTTTATTTTTAAGCTTTAACAGGAATGACCGCTTACAGACGGTCTTTTTTATTTTCAACTTAAAAATGAGGGAATTGAAATAATTGAAAAAACTGCTTCAGATTCCTTATTCTCATCACTAAATTATTTGGATTTAATATTTTAGTTCCATTTCTGACCATTATTTTTAACCGGCCCGCTAGAGGGTTAACAAACTGAACGAAATCAAACGATAGACGAGCAAAATTTGAAATACAACAATAGTTGAAGTACGAGGTTGAAGCAGGACGGCCGTGAATAGAAGACGCTAATGCGCGTAATAAGTTATTTTACCTAATAAACTAATTCTAACTTTTATATTTTGTAAGTCTACTATACATACGTTATAATAATAAAATGTTATTTGTGAATAACATACAGGAAGTTATACTAATTTATTTGGTGTAGAGTACATGAGGAGGCCAGCGACGAACTAGAAGTACTTCATAAATATGATCAGAAAACAAAATCAAATAAAAATTAAATAAAATTTTGTTAAAACTAATAAAAATAAACCAACAAAACCAAAATAACCTAATTTAATACATTTTTATATCACACAATTAACTAAATAGAAATGAAATAATAAATAATAATTATAAATAAAATATGAAATTATGTCAACATGATTGAAAAATAAAGTCCAAAATAAAGTAAAATTTAAAATATAAAATAGAACAATATTGGATGATTCAAATATAAAAAAATGAGACAAAGTTAAATAAAACAAATAAAATCAAGCAAATTTGTATAAAATAAAATTTAAAAAAACTAAAATATGAATTAAATTATATCTTAAAATATATATTATAATAGTATATAAATAGCATGAATATAAGTGAAACAAAATTAAATAAATAAATATAAAACAGATAAGATTAGAGTAATATAATGTAATAAAATACCACGTAATACCAAATAAAATAAAACAAAGGTTAATAAAATAAAGAGAATATAATAAGTAGAAGTAAGATTTAAAAATATCCAACAAAAAAAACTAGTACCAAATAAAATGAGATACGATGAGGTAAACTAAAATTCATAGACTAGAACTAATAAGTAAATTAAATATTACAATAATGTTGCAAAATATATAATACAATAATATATAAATAAAATAAATGAAAACAAAATTAAACAAAAAAAGAAAAATGAGCTTAATAAAATTAAATAATATAATGTGCAGTATCTGAAATTAAATATAGGTAAAATAAAGTAAATAAAAGTGAAAAAATATTAAACAGAAGTAAATGAATTTCTAATCTTATGAAAGAAACTAGAATGAGATATAAAATTTTGTCAGATAAAAGTAAAGTTAAACAACAAGAATGGCGCAAAAAGTGAAGAAAGGGCACATATAAATGTGGGACCCGTTTAATAGCAGAATGCAACCCTGCAAGCAATATCTAACACTGAACGAAACTTAACTAGCGCTGACAATCGAACGTGACGAGATGAAACTACGCGCACAATGAACGGGACGCAATCAACTGAACAACGAACGAACTTACGAAAAAGCCGACGAGGTACGAACTTTTATACACTCCAGATGCACACGAACAACGAGCTTCTTGTAATGTGAGCTATACATTAATTTAACTACCTACTTTAATCTAATCTAATATTAATTAAACTAATACTAAATAAAATAATATTATATAAACACACTTGGTTATAGAACAGAAGAAAAATTTATTGCAAAAGGGAGGCTGACTGTTCCAGTGCTTCCATTGCACAAATCACAGTATATTATATTCCTCGAAGTATTTGCTTATCATATTAACTAGCTTTTTGCTTTCATTATTCGCAATTACACACACACACTAAGAAAACCATTTTCCATATAACTCACCACTCTTAGATTAGATTGCTATTTATAAGTTTTTTGATTTTAAAATTAATCACTTAAGCGCTCTATAAATCATTATATCAACAGCATTTTGTTTTTCTCTCTCATTACAAGTTTCCTAAGACCTTTGCAAGCATTTAGTAGTTGCGTTTACAACCAGAGCATCCGCGGCAATTCCACTTCCGCTTCTACTTAAGCTACGGTCATCAGTACAGCTACCGATTCGTTTTTGTTATGTTTGCTTAAAATCCCCATAGTTTTAGCTCTTTGCAAACGGTTTCACTATCAATGCATTAAATAGTGTTTTTCTATTTTATTTCAGAGTATTCTTCTCCAATAGTTTTTTTTTCTTTGCAGCTTTCCGCTCAAATGATAGAAGTTTAATAGTTTTTGTTTTTGCAGTTTGTTGCTAGTCTTGTTGTTGTTGTGGCGCTTCCTCCTTTTGTTATAACCCAGTTGCTATTGCGTTTTTTTATAGCCGCTTGTCTTTTGAACTATTAAAGCACTCAAGTGTACGATTTTTGTCAAGGTTAAAGGCGTTGGACGCGTTGAACGAATCATTCGTATTGTTAGTAAATATATGAACGAAATCTGCTTGTTGTTTTTCAGCAGCACTAGTACGAGTATATCTTACTTTTGGTATTCTGTGCACTTTTTGGTGATTTTTTCATTTCGGATTTTACTTAGTAATTTTGGTTTTCGGTTCTACTTGGTTGGCAAACATGGCATTTACCATTTGTAATTGCAATAAATATAGCAGACAACAACAGCAACAAAGTAATTGATGCAAACTCGCCAGTAGAGAAGACGTTACGACGGCGACGCTGACGTTGGCGCTGGCCCGGTTTCTCAAAGCCACGAACGTAATAGATAATTGCAGTTTTTGGCAATTTTACTTTTCTTTACTTATAGCTCTTTTTTGTTTTGTTTTGAAAGCAAAGCGCAATGATGACATGACAACTAACAAATTAGAGGATATGCGGTTTAGTTGCTGGCATTTTCCAGTTGGTTAAAATAAAGAATGCTTGAGTTATGGATGTAAATATTAAGCATATAAGAATTGAGTTTTTTGAAAATAAAATACTAAGTTATAGATGACATATATGTATGTGTACGAAATATAGGGGAAATATCAAGCGCTATTCGTAATAAAATTTACACGCTATGTCTGTTCCACACTGCGGATCATTTCTAGGAATGAGCGTGATATGGAAAATTATACTGTGTATAACTTGCACAGCAAAGAAATAGCAAAATCTTATACTACCATTTTTCTTGTTAATTTAGTCAGCTTTCCTCACCACAGGTAATGTACAGCAATCATTCAGTATACTTATATACTCCTATTATTCTAAAGGGTGGTTCAATTTTGAGAGCCGATGTTGATTTTGAATAAAACACAAATAATTTTGCAAATTATTGTAATTTCCTTTTATTATGATAATATGGTGTGGTTCAATTATGCGTGGAACAAAATATCGGCCAAATGTCCGCCGCGACCTCGGCGGCACATCTCCATCCGATGGTCCATATTTTCGATGACGCTGAGGCGCAATTGAGGTTCTATGCCATTAATGCGCCAAATTATCTCATCCTTTAGCTATTGAATTGTTACTGGCTTATCGACGTACACCTTTTCTTTCAAATAACCACAAAGAAAGCAGTCCAACGGTGTCAAATCACATGATCATGGTAGCCAATTTACATCGCCACCACGTGAGATAACACGGCCATTGAATTTGTCGCGCAAAAGAGCCATTGTTTCGTTGGCTGTGTGGCAAGTCGCACGATTCTGTTGTAACCACATATCGTCCACATCCATATGTTCCAACTCGGGCCATAAAAAGTTCGTTATCATCTCATCTGCCTGACCGGCCTCATTTTGGAAAAAATACGGCCCGATGATGCCGCCAGCCCATAAACCGCACCAAACAGTCACTCTTTGTGGGTGCATTGGTTTTTCGATAATCACTTTTGGATTATCATTCGCCCAAATGCGGCAATTCTGCTTATTGACGAATCCACTGAAGTGAGGTGAGGTGAGGCGATAGGCATTTTGATTTGAACGCCCATTTTCATAATAAGCCTGAATAATTTTAATACGTTGCTCGATTGTGTATCTTTCCATATTCAAATTGAGTTAGTTTGAAATTGAGAAATGTCAAATGAAATGCAGAAAAAAACTTGACGTTTAGGTGTGGTTCACATTCAATATCGGCCCTTAAAATTTAACCACCCTTTATATATATAAAAATGAATCGTGGTTGAACACGACTGAACCGAAAAAAGGGATACTTCCTTCCGCGGTTTTGTTTGTTATTGCTCCGCAAAGGTGTAGAGAAAAAGAAAAGTAGAAGAATTCTCAACAGGTGGCGCTCTAGGCACACAGATTGCTAAATGACGACTGGACAGATTTGAATGAAATTTGCCACACATGTATATAGTTCGATGCATGCCTTGCCACATAAGCAGTTTATAAGTGATGTTGTAACCTTTCTAAAATGTTAGATTATTCAAAGTTATTACTAAAATCAAATATTGCAATATGGCTTCCAGGAAGGGTTTTGGGCATGGCGTTGTTTAGTTGGGAGAGAGTTGCCACCTGTTTGAAAAGTCAAACTTAATTAAAATATACGCAAGTTGTACGAAATATTAAAACATGGGTGCCAAATTGGTTGGATTTAATAAAATTACACACAATTTAAATAAAATAATAAAATATGGGTGTTAATATATAGGTATTGTGGGTATATTTTGAAGAGTGTTGCAATTTTTTAAAAGTAAAATTTAATTAAATTATATAGAAGTATATAAAGTATGAGTTGTACACTGCTCGCTCATATCTATATTTTAGAGAAAGTTGCCATCGATTTGAAAAATAAAATTTAATTTAAATTTACAAAAGTTATGCATACGCGAGAGAAACCGAAATGGATTTTCTGGATACATATACAATTACTAACCAAATAAAGACAGGATAACGTCTGTAGCGGTGGAGTCGCAATATTTCTAAAAACTGTATTTACAGTTAAATTTGGTTCACATAAAAAATATGGCGAATCATAGTAAATATAAATTTATCTATGAAAACCGTATTCGTGGTCAGATTTGATTCAAATTTAGATCATGCATTAGCCAGATAATTAAAATAAAATAAATTTGAAAATTTGCGCATTTAATAGATGGCGCTGTAATCGCAATATTTCTAAAAGCCTAATTTACAGCCCTATTTCTTTAAAATTCAAAACACGTATTAGCTACAAAACCATAAATATTTTATTTTAAAATTGAGTGGCTTCACAACCCGAGATTTTATAATATATGTACATAAACATCATTATCCCATTATCACAATTAGAAGAGTGTAGCCATCAAGCCCGGTCAGCTAGTACTTGTATACATGTTAATTGATTTTTAATGGAAATTATTATTTTATTAGTTACTAGCGTAACCGACTTACGTTGCTGCTCTAATAAAGAACATGCACTTTATTTCAGTGCTTTTGAGGATAGTAAACACATTGCTTTACCACTTTGTGTAAAAAAAAACAATTTTTTCGAGTATCCCGCTCGATAACTTGCCAGATGCAATTCGAATTATAAAAAACATGGATTTTCCAGTCTAAATCTGCAAATATTTCACAATGCACTTGCCGTTTACTTATCGCCATTGAGAAAGCAGCACAGACCGCAAGTGTTGGAAATCAGATGGCATATCGCGTGAAATATTCGGAGTTCATGGAATCAATGAGGGGTGGTCGATTTACTGATATCACTTATGTTAAAGGCCGAGATATAAAGAATTTCCATTTGTTCAGGCGAGCAAATGTGAAAGTTTCATAAAAGTTCGTTAACTTCTTTGGACGCCTGTAAAGGACTCACATACACATTCATTTTTATATATACATACATACATAGATACTTACAATTAAATTTTTCAGGTAGAATTTTCATATAACTCATTTCGATATAAACATATATTTTTTCTAGGCATTTGCATGGAAAATGCATGTATCAGAAAAGCTAAAATGATTTACAAAAAAAGATGGAAGGCCTTTTCGAAAATTCTTCTTGCATTTCAGTTGAAACCACAAAATATTTAACACGCAAATGAATATATTGACTAGATGTGCAATCTTTTATAGTAGTGCTAAAATATTAAAATTTTACCTACGTTAAAATATCACATTAAAAGCCTATATTTTTTATGAGTTTTGTGATTTTTTTTAAAGAATATATGTAGTTCAAAACAAGCCTCTCGCAAATATCGGCTGCCGTGTAAACATGACAGACCGAATTAAAAGAAAAACAATTTCGTAGTCGATTTAATTGAAGTACAAGGAATCGTTGCATTATGAAATCGTTAGAAAAAAAATCGATAACCGAAGATGAATATCTTCTTTTACTTTATTTTAACAAGGAAACAAAACAAGAATTGCGATCTCACTGACACTTAAGAAACAAAAATTTTGTAGGAAATTTTAAAACATACGCATATTTTTCCTAACTGTTTCAAAATTCTGATTACTCAAAATCAGATAACTATTAATCGGTTATACGAAATTGCAAAAAAAAATTAAAAGGGATCGTTTATTAGATTTTTGATTGAATTGATTTGAAAATGATAATTATACTGCTCTTTGGAGTCGGCATAAAACTTTAGGTCTCTCAATGAGTGACACATAAACAAGATGCCCCAATTGCCCAGAATACGAAAGATAAGTCTTATATATAGTGTCCCAGTGTTTGTGGTGGAGCTCCTCTGAAACGGCTCGACCGATTTTTATGACATTTTGTATGTATATTTAAAGTATTAAAATATATGGTAAGGAAACAAGGTTCACAGCTAACTTTAACGTGGGTTGCCATCTGTTTTAAAAGTCGAATTTGTTTTTATTATATACACGTTATATGAAATATTAAAATATGTGTGCCAAACAGTTTGCCTTGGCGAGGAGAAAGTTCATATACATATATTTTAGGACGGGATGTCACTTGTTTGAAATGTCAAATTTTATTAAGTTATACACAAGAATATAAAATACTAAAATATGGGTGTCAAACGGTTCATAATGGCGAGGAGTAATTTCTTTCTTATATTTTGAAAATAGTTGCCACCTTTTTGATTATACACAAGTTATATGAAATATTAAAATATGTATGTCGTCTCGGCAAGGGTTATAGGTAATTTAATTAGGGTTGCCACCTTTTTGAAAATTAAATTATGCACAAGTTATATAAAATATGAAAATATGCATGACAATCTTCGATGAGTAGGAGGCATATAGAAGGTAACCACCTGCTTGGCAGGTTGAGTTCAATAAAATTTTAAACATATTTTAAATGGGTTTATTTTTTTCAATAAAAGTAATTTTTTAATATTCTTATTCCGAGTTATTCCCAAAATTGTATTCTATAGCAACTACTTTCATCGCATAAAATGGTTTATGTTCTTATCTTTTTATTTAAAATAAATTCCATTTCAACTGATAATAACGGAATGGATATACTAAACTGGATATTAAGATATAATTATCTGAAATCAATTGCGCGTTCCATTTAATAAAGGTGTACAGCGAAGCGGGACTTAACACCGACAAGTATACTTACATCTTAAAACCAAAAACCGACAAACATTTACTCTAGCTATTTCGTTTAAGTTCGGCGAGGGCTACAAATTCAAAAACTTAACATAACCACAACGAAGACTAGTTAGAGCAGCTCTACTGAAGTGGTTTCGTGCTTTTTTTAATTGCCACAGCTTTGGGAATGGTTCAAGGACATCCGATTTCTTTGCTAATTTTACATGGAAGTGTTGACAAGATTTTGGGTAATTTTTACGTAATTTGTTTCGATGTTATAAAATTATGAGACAGAAAATAAATAGTTGCGAACATATTAAGTAAGTTCAGAGAAGCCAATTGGCTTTCTCGAAAAATCTCTGAGTTCTGATAAATTCGGAGGCTCTGGTTTAGTTAGAAATACCAAGTTGCCGGCTACTCATTCATGCAAATCTCTCTTTGAAATAATTTACTTGTTGAGCTCTTCTTTTACCATGTCATCAGTACATTGAGGGAGACATCGCTATGACTTTCAAAATTTTCATTCATTACTATGCCAAGAATTGCGCCACTTACTTTTCAGGGTTAAATAAAAAAAATAATCTAAAGAAACTCCTCAATTACACAGCAAGATCTTCAGTAATTCCTTGTCGGCTCATCATCGTTTTACATAATCGCTACTGCTTAGCATAACAGCGGGCGTAATGTGTTAAGTTGTTACACTTTTCGCTTTCATTTTCATTTTTTATATTTAAGTTTTCTTCATTTTTTTTTTGGGGTCGGTAATTGCAGTAATTTTCTTAGGTAACTCAAGCGCAACGGTTTAATGGTCTTATAATATAGTGTGTGCTTGTTATTGTTGTTGTTTTTTTTTGCTTCCTTTGCACATAGTATACATATGTATGCAAATAAATGTGCTGCTTTTCAAGGTTAAGGTCAAGTGTAAGTGGCTTGTCGTCATTTATGCGAGTATTTTTGATATGCTTGCTTTTAAAGCGGGTTAAAGTAAAAATAATTAGAGTGTATTCAAAACTAGTTCAACGATAACTGCTTTAATTTTTATTGTTATAATTACTTTTCTAATTCGTTTACTTTTTGTACCTTGATAGATAAATAGACATTTTAAAAGTAAACTTTTTAATTTTTAACTTGCAGTACAGTTCTTATTTTTAAAACTTACAGCATATCAAATTTATAGCAAACGTCAAGTTAGTTTATCATTAAAATGTATATAACTAATTATTTGAAAGCGGTTAATTCATTTTAAAAAGAATTTGGCAACTCTTTTGAATTAAACTCGGCTGAACTCTTGCTTTCTAAATTATTGAAAGTTTCACTTTTGCCATTTTAGAAAATTGGTGTTTTCCAGGGCATATATAAATTTTAATAAAAAAACCATTTTCTAATCTTTATAATTAAATTAAAGTTTTCTCGATCAGATTCAATTGTTATTTTATTATTTTTATTTTCCCAATCAAGTTTAATCGTTTCTAACACTTTTAGTTTTTTAGAAAAAATGATATCAATATTTTTTATTTTCAGTCTTGCGATGAAACTTGATCCTTCTATTAAAGATAATTGTTATTCTTGGACCTAAAGTTTATCGATCATAATAAATGCAAAAATATTTCTCGGCAAGGACAATAATAGCAAGAACATCAGCAATACAATTTATCTTTTACGATCAAAGCGCTGAAAATTATATTTTGTAATCAATTAAATGTAATCAATCAAATGTGATCGAACAACGATTATGTCTAATCGAGAAAATAAAGGGCAAAAAATATCGACAAAACCTGTTCGAAAAAATTAGAACCAAGAAATTAAAATAATGCAATGATTTAAAACATAAACTTTCCAAAAGGATTGGGCCTTTATACTAAGTTTCGTTTGGCACAAATTCTTCCCATTGATTTTTTATACGAAAATTTCAAAATAATGGTTAATTTTGCTCCGTGATTTTTCGGTAAAAAAGTACAATAATTTTTTTTTATAAAAAAACATTTTTTTTATTGATTATTTATAGAATTTTTTATCGAAGATCCGGAACCATTAGTACTGTATTATAATAGTATTAGTGTTTGAATTCCATTTCACTTTTCTCCACTATCGAAGAGTTTAATTTTTTTCAATTACACTCGTTTGCAAATATTTGATAAATAAGTGTTACCTCGTTGAGAAATTGTTTTGAGACTAATTTTGGGTCGCTGAACACAAAAATTAGTTTAATTTATTTTTCCAAAATTGTTGATTTTTATTCATTCTTTTTAGTAGATTAACCTTTTTAAAAAAATATTTCAAAATATTTTATTGAAAGAAAATCTCATCACAAAAATTTGGAACATAAGTACGCTTAAACTGAACAAAAAATGTAAAAGTTATTATAAATTCAATAAAAGCGGTAAATTTAGATTTTTGCTTCATTTACTTTTTCAGTTGCAAATCTGCCAAAAACTTTTCATTTCCTGGTGCAACAAAAAGAATGTTCATTTAATGTAATATCATATTTGATATCTATTTGGACCCGCTGATTGCGAAAATGAAACCCAAATTTATCCATCACATCTAGATTTTGAGATACATTGCGTTGAAGGTTTTGCATAGGTGACTTTTTGTTCATGTTTTCTAAGGCAGTTTTGTAAATCACAATTCTAAAAACCGATCTGAGCTTAGTATAAAATTATGCAGATTTTTTTTACCCAAAATATTTACATTCTTATCGAATTTCTAACTACTAGAGTCAGCTTTGCGTCAAAGTAAGTTTAAAAAACCGGTAAAATTTCATACTTTTTTGAGATATTTTTGGTTTCTTTATTTCTGGAGCATAAGCTTAAACCGAATGCCTTACGGGCTGCGTACCCATGGAGGCAATAACAAGAGTATAATATTATTTCCGCTACTAGCAAGATGTCGTGAAAATCAGCCGCAACAAGTTTACGATGACATCAAATGTGGATTTTATGAGAAGATATCAAATTAAACTCGAAACTCGGCCAAACACTGTTCATGATTTTGTAAGCTAGTTTCTTGATTTTAGTAATGCATTCAAAGCCGGGACTGTAACGGCTATAATTTTTATACAAAAAAATTACGACTTAATCGTTATTTTGTGATTTTTTATGTCTTCGATTTTTATGTATTCGTTATTCTTGCATTTTCATTTATTCGATCAAAATTGAACGCAAATTTTTTTTTTCGATCAAAAATAGTTGCTATTTTGGGATTTACATTTTTTTAACAATTTTGATTTTTAAAAATGTAAATACATGAATAACTATAATTTTTGATTGAAAAAAAAAAACAAAATCAAAAAATAACGATCAAATTTAATCGAAAAAATAACAAAATAACGATTATGTAATAGTTTAACCTTCCTTCGATCTGTGGGTCAATTTGGACCAAATTTCAGTTTTAATTGCTTATAATTCGGTTAGAACTTTATGCAACTGACGTGTCATTTTGACTCAACGCACAAATAGTATATGACATTTTCAAATCTTTTGAAATCATAAGGATGAATAGGATAATCTTAATATTATCACAATTCGAGCATATTATGGTGTATTATTGCTAGTTGGCGTTTATCGCTTCAACAGTGAACCCATTGAATAATTTTGGAAAAATAAATATGACCCACCAATTATTTCTGCAACAATGTGTCACAAAATGTATAACCAAATCAATCGCTGCCTCTGTTTTGACGATCGAAAAACCAAAAGTAGGTTACGTGATAATAAAACTAAAAGGCGCGCTGATGTCTTGGACAAGCTTTTTGGTATTTTTTGTGGCAAAATACGCGTTAATCGTTAACGAACAGTTGTGCAAAATGCTCGATGTGTCAGCTAGCAACGCATTGATTTTTTCACACGAAATTGGGTCCAGAGTTGTCCGTATATTGAACATCGCAAAGCTATGCCACGTGATCAAAATGCTCGCCCAGTTGTTCGTGATATTCGAAATTTACCAGAATATCTGAAACCATCAGCATTAAATTCACAGTTAACTTCGTTTCGTTTGACACAAGCATCGAATACAAAGAAACGAGGTCGCTGCTTAAAACAACAATATGCACAGCATTCGCTGTTATAAATGCGTGGATTATAGTTGTCCTAATCACAGATACTATTTGTGTGGAAATTGTGCTGAAAGCATTGAATAACAATGTAATTTTTTATGATTTTCTATTTAACTTTTATTATTTTCCTTATTTTTTCTGTTTACTATGTGTATTTTTGAACAAATTGAAAAAACGTGGATCTGATGGAGGTTAAAACCAAAAATCTACTAAATAAAAAATAATGACAGATTTATATATCCCTATGCCATATGTTATTATATATGATATTAAATAGGAATATATTCAAGTTTTGTTTTAAAAGAATTCTTACCAATGGTTTTTTGATCCATCCAAATAATAAGAAAAATATTATTTTTGGTCCCTGATTTAAAATAGAGGTAACGGAAATTGTACGCAAGGTTGGAATCTATTCAATATATCATCTCCCTAAATTATTAAATAAAATTATTTGCTACACAGAATAATTTTCTAAGTATTTGTTTACAATCATACAATTATTTTTATAATACCTAGGACTGCATTTAATGATTGTTTATAAAAGGTAAAAAACATTTTATCTAATCGCTTTCAAATGTGCGAGCCCGCATCCAATCAGACACCAAACCAAATGCAGTTTTGTAAACTTACAAACTCTCAGCGCGTTTTACGCATGAAACTAGGAAAATACTTGCACCTATCTACATATATACAATAACTATATAGATAGTAAAGCTGCTGCCCACTTTAGGCTGCTATGCGATTGATGTATGAGATGCCAAAATAAAAGAAAAAGAAAGTGACTGTCATGCGCAATTTTTCAATTAATACCCACAAACAATATTTATGTGTAAACTACATTTGAGCTTAAGCAGCATTTAAACGCCAACATTTAAACAACAACAAGCTGTAATTACTTTATTTGGTTGTGACCGTTGTAGTGCAGTACAGTGCAGCGAACAGCAACAACGCGCCGAAGCCACTAGGCTTGCATGTCTAAGACGCGTAAGGCAAAAAAAAAAACAAAAAAAAAAATGTTTGTGCAAAGTGAAAAATACAGAAATATGAAACTAGTTAAAAAGCAAATGCAACACGCATATTGGCTAGTCACACAAAAAGCACCAACAACAAACAAACAATTAACAAACGATATGGCAACAAAGGCGCTGCGACTGCAGCTGGGCGGCAAAGGCTGGGCAATTTCTGAGTGGCTGCGCTGGCACTGGTGGTGGCGGTTGGCGGGTGAGTAGAAATGCTTTGGTTTGGTGTGTGCACAGCGATAGTACAACAAATAACATAAAGCAATAACAACTGATTGCTGTCGCCGCAACGCTGTATTTTGTTATTGCAGCCACGAGTATCGCTAACAGCCGCAAAAGTTTACCGCAAAAATCCAAAGCGCGCATGCAACATTAGCCAGCACATGTTGGCATGCAAGCAACTAGTCAACAAACCCTTCTTTCCTGCTCATCCCCTCGTCTCCTGCGACCATTTAAATCACCGCCACTGCAAATGCATCCATCGAGCATCGCGTTCAGCTGGGAGACCTTCGAGTGCCTGGAGCAACCAACGAATGGAGTCGCCTACAACGAGCCTAACTCATTCCCGTATGTATGGGTGAGTGGATGTGTGCATGTGTGCGTGTGTGTACATCGTCAATGTTAAGGATGATAACTCAATTAGAGTGGGGAATTGATGTTGGCAATTAACTTGCAATTAGAAATGTACGCAGCGAGGACGAAGTAAGTCGTCAAAGATGTAGTCGTGTACTCCGCCAACAAACAACCAACAACCAACAACCAACAACCAGCCGTGGCGCATCGACTTACCAAGTTAGATCAGAACGAGACTACGCTAATACTTTGTATCAGTTTGTGCAGTTGTATTACTTATTTGTAGTTGTACGCTCTAAAAGGGAAGTTTACTATTCCGATCGTTTTTCTTAGTCAACTGTCTGCCCCATTCTGCACTCGGTGATGTACTGCTGTCCACAAGTGGTTGATTGTATTCACATTGCGTGGATTTACTTGCACTACATGCCTTCTATGCACAAGCACAAAATGTGTACTATTTCCTAGATGCCGATCTCTATGGCTTACCTTATTGCATGACAAAACCAAAAATTGAGACGTGACTTCAGGCAACCATAAACGATGTGTCATAATATCTAATGCAATTATTGAAAGCTTGTAGTACAAGTTGTTGAGATTTTAAGAGATTAATCTATGTGTAAAGCCAACTGGTTTAAAATCGAATTAGAGGTGGAATTCTTGGTGGGCATGTTGGTATTTTTCCTACCAAATATTTAGTGAATTCTAGATTTTCATGCCACATTGGAATGCCAGATGATTTATTTGAGAAATATTTCGCTAAGACAAAAATGTGCCGAGCAAATATTACGATATGTGTGATAGCAAAAAAATATATACATACATACATATATGTAAAATTTAAAGCTGTTATAGATGCGATCGCGATTACTGGTGGGTACTTTGCCGATGAGTTTAGTTTAAAATCATATATGTACGTTTTTTCAAAATTAAATCAGTGAACAATAGAGTCAATAAAAACTTCAAATTTTGAACTTGTTAAATAAATGTTTGTACATGCGATTATATTTTAGTTTAAATAACTACGAATAATATTCGGCCCCGCTTTCTATTTATTTATTTATTTAGAGTAGAAATAACGAAAAACAGCATTCATATATCTAAAAGCGCGAGCCAGAAGTCAACCTTCTTCTTTCTTTTGATAGAGAGTTAAATATGGGAGTAGTAGGGATGCAATTAATCGTTAGTAGTAAATATCAGTAGTAATAGTTGTGCTAGTGGTATTTAGTAGTAGCATTAGTAAAAATCGCAAATATAGTATAAGTAACTAGTACTACAATTAGCAAAACCTAGTAGTAGAATTTTGTAAAAATATAAAAGCTTTTGTTCAAATAGTATTAGAATATCTTAAAAATAGAGGTAGTAATTAGGAGTAGTATTTGAAAAATAGTAGTAGATGTTAGTAGGAATAGTAGATGTTGAGGACAATAGTAGCAGTAATTAGAAAAAAATAATTGTAGTAATTAAGAGTAGTACAAATTAGTAATCGAATTTAGTAGACTTTAGTAGTAGAAATTAGTAGTAGATTTAATAAAAATAGTAGTAGAATTCATTGAAAATAGTAGTACTTAAAATAGTTGTAGAGGGAATAGAAATAGTAGTAGCAAGTAGCAGTGGTATTAGTAAAAAAAAAATAGTAGTAGCATAATTAAAAATAGTAGCAGAAATTAGTAAAAAAATAATTGTAGTAATAAATGGAAGTACAAAATAGCAGTTGAATTTAGTAGTAGAAATTAGTAAATGATAGTAGTAGTAATTAGTAGAAGATTTAATAAAAATTAGAAAAAGTGGTAGTATAATTAGTAGTAGAAATTGGTAAAAGTAGTAGTAGTAACTAGTAGTAGCATTAAAAAAATGGTAAATGAAATAAGAAAAACTAGTAGGAGAAAAAAAGCATCCAATAAAAGGCAAGTCGTTCATTTTAATCATGAACGTAATCATTTCATAAAGATATTTTCCAAAGACAGGTTCGTTTCGCAAGTCTTTTGTTATTTTAGGAACTAAAAAGTTAAAAGAGAATTTACATTCTATATTAAAAGTAAATAATTTTTAATACGATAACTTTACGAAAAAAATACTAATAAAAATATCGATTCAACATTTTTCATATTTTAAGTATTTTGTATTCCACCGTTGTTTTAAATCAACATGCCAGTTTTTATTTTATTTACATTCAACTTAATGTGCTTTGGGAATATTTTAAAAATATTTTCAACTATTTGAACCTTCACCTCTAAAAAGAAACGTAAACATATTTTAAGGTTTCCACTATAATTTTACATAATTCAAATATAGCCTTATTTTTTTTGAAGATACCGCGCTAGATGTGAGCCAGTAGATTAAAAAATATTTATATTTAATACGATTAGCATACAGCTAAGCCACTGGTGACCACCATAAGTAGATGAAAAAAAAAATATTAATACATATTAAAACCGTATCGATTTCGTCCCACTTTGGTTAACAAATCAAGTGATTTTATAACCAACCTGTCATTTTGGCTCAATTAACTAAAACAATGCAACAGCTGCGGCTATAAATTTAATTTAATGTGTAGCATCGGCATTTTAATTAGCAAACTCAAAGTGAATATGCCAATGATATAAATATATATGTGTATAGATAAAAAGAATAACCAAACATATAGCGTTCAAAATATATACATATGTACATGTGGACGTGTACCTATATTTATGACCATTCGAAATTAATGGTCATGCTCTTAAAAATATTGTATTCTGCATATATAGAAGAGTGTGCGACAAGTGGAGCACAAATAGCTGGCCTAGCTGGCTAGTCGCAAAATTAGAAAATTTCAAATGCTCGAAAAAAACAAGATTAATATTCAATTTATTCATAGCAATAATTGTATATCTCAAAAATATGCTAAAATACAAATTAGCGTAAAATACCAAATTAATATTGAAAATCAGTGCACCAAGCGCTCTCTTGCAATTTGTTCAATCTCTATTGATCTCTATTGTTGTTGCTGCTTCAAATATGTTTTGACAAAATCATACAATTTAATGTGCTACTTTTTAAATCAACAAAATAATCATCTAATTAACTTCCACCTTTAGATATCACAACAAAACGCCGCCGTCGCCCGATTTTGATATACATGGAGAGAGAGAGAAAGAGAGAGAAAGAGAAAGAAAGAGAGAGAGCAGAAAAGACGTGTTTATTGAGCTAAAATTTCCTATATTAATACAAAATTTGTGTATCAAATTTAATCCGCTCGACTACACTACCACAAAATCAGCTTAGACTCATAAAGTACACGATTTAACGAAATTTATATTCAAATTTTGACATTTAGTGTGCTGTTAGCTGTTAGCGTATGGGGCAATAAAAAAGTTGTAGCAATCTTTTATTTTTAACCGAATTTCTTTTATAATTTTTTTGATCTTGATTATCTTTTATTCAGAAATTAAATTTCGCTTGTTCTTTATTGAGTCTCAGACTCAGATGTACTTGTACTTTTTTTTTTGTTTGGAATTTGTATAGCACCAAATAAATTCTCCTCTAAATATATATAGAGCACATTTGTAAATCTGGTTTTTGTTATTGCCCAAGAATGGAAATTCATTCTGTACGCAATTTTCAAAATATTAAAAATCAAATGTGCTACCTTTTTAAAGAAACCTAAAAAAATTAATTTGGTGAAAAATATCATCCAACTTTTACAACATTCAATGATTTTTATGTTAGCTTTCTGCCTGAATATCGAAATTATGTATACTTAAGAAGATGTGCCAGCTCCCAAACAAAATACATTCGAGCTTTTATCCAGCAATTTTATCTTCAAAAATATTCTATAAGGAAGCATTGCTTGATCAGGAAACAAAATTGATGCCAATGAACAAGATTGTAGAGGAATTCAGGTAGTTAGAAAAAAATACGGATATTTTCGATATCAAGAAGTAGAGCAAATATTTCTCATCTCTAACCATTTAACTTGGTCGCTTTTTATAAGCTTCATTACCTAATTTGTATAATTTTTTTGAAAATTAAAGCAGCAAAGTAGGCAGAAAAGACAAGCGCTACTGTCTAAAATTGAAAAGACAGAATGTCTGACGCTAGTGACGTACAAATCTTCAAAGCGTTTAAACAAAGTAGTTACAAAAAGTGCATGGTTGAATTATAAATTTTTCGTCCTGATTTTAGTAGCAGAAGAGTTCAAAACGACCTTGATAAATGCGATAGGGCTGATATATCCCACCTTATGCTGAAACGCTAAATCATATAATAAATGCATTGACAGTTCGTTGACCTTGAAATCGCTGCGTGTTCAGCGACCTTGTGGGTAGATTTCTACCCATATTGAGACTATGTATATTTTGTGTGAAAAAATTTAAAAGCAGTAAATCGTTCGTAGTGGATTTACATATTACAAAACCAAAATTTATGTTTGTGCAATTGACGCACACTGTACGTGCGTGGATCCCTTTGCGGGCTGGTCTTTTACAAATAAAACATATAGGCTCGGGTTTGTGCCTTTGTTTACACTCCCCTTGCATTTAAAACTAATGGGGAAGACGATAGACTTCTCATTTCTCTAATTTGAAAGATTTCTATTTCATTACCAAGCATTGAAAAGTAATAGATTTTGTTGAAAAAAAGTTTCATGAGAAAATCGTTGAAGTTCGCTTGTTTAATAGGTATATTTTATTTTGAAGTTAAATTATTAAAGGTCAAATCCTATCCAGAGGTCAACAAACGGTTCATAGCAAGCATTAAGCTTTTAGATGTGAACAAAACGTATTTAATTCATAAAAAGATTTATAAGTTAATATTACAAAACTTCGAAATAGTTACTCCTCTAATTTATTGATACACCGGGTCACAGCAACACTGCGTTTAAATTTATTTCTACGTCTCGATGAATGTTAAGTGCCATCAATCCGTTTAGTTGATCTTCGTTAGCGACAGCGAGTGATTTAATAGAATTATGAATATTTTTATCCAAAACTCGCTTTTGTAAAAGTTTTTTTTCGGCGACAAATAGCTCAGCACAATCGTTATGCAAAAGCGGAGAGTATTTTTAAATATTTATTTGCAGGCTTTTTCATTTTGAGTTGGAGTTTTCGATGAAAAAAGATACTCAAAGTTCGAAGATGTTTTGCAGGTGCTTTAAGAACCGGGTTGCAAGATGAGTTACGAATAAATCCGCATGTGGTAAATAAGCAGAAATCCGATAATAATCTTTAACGTGGTTAGTATCCGCATTGCACTGATGAAGCTGACGAGACATTTTTCTGGTTCTCTTCATTTCGATATCGTATTCTCTGCCAACTTTATGGCTAAATCGATACACAACTCGACTCAATGATAACGCCAGAGAATACATTGAATCGGACACTTGCAACGCAATCTGGAAATCTAATATTGTAATCACTGTTAGAAGCTGAAATGCTACAGCAGTTATTTTTGAATCTTTCAGGTATTTGAAATGTTTTCCAAGGCACTTATAATTGCTGGCTATAAATGGAGCTAAATTTTAACTGATTCATGACATTCCACCCACTTCGTTGCACCGGATTGTTTCAATTTTGTTCTTGAACCATTTGGAAGGTTTTTGTTTTCTGAAATTGCATCTCACAGAGCGAGCAAACGTTTAGGAAAACGGAAAAACATGGACACAATTTAGAACACATAGCAAGTTTCAATTCCGAAAGATAAGCTTATATTTGGAAGAGTTTTCAATTATTTGCACCGTCGTCACTTTGGCCGTTAAAGTGCTTAGAGTCTATCCCCGAAGATTCCCAGAAACCTAGGATGACATCTGACCATTTTTGTTCGAGTTAACTGAATAGTCAGAACAAAAATAAAAAAAAATTTATAAAGCGTATGTGTGCCATTTTAAGTTGTTTGATATTTATGAGTTGATTGCAAACACGAGGCTTTTTACATAAACCCTACAAATTTCTATTTTGTATGAATTCAATATAGCAAGATTTGTAGTTCAATTTGACAACTTTTGAATATTATCCGATGATCCTAAATTTTTTAAACAAATCCTCACACCACAAATCCCAGTTTTTATATATATTATATAGATAAACACAAAGCAGACAGATTTTTAAAACTCAAAAGTTGGATATAGTTCCATTAGGAACAGTGTGACCTAACAGCCGTTGATAAGACAACACACGTGTTTTGCTTTTTTTTTCGAATTAATAAAGTTTTGGATTTGACTTCGCGTAAAATCTATAAGTTTTTTTGCAACAGATTGATAATTAAAATGAAAACTTCATGTTAAAGCTTTCCCCTTACAGCCGGAAAAAAATTTTACCTAAAAGTCACATACATGCAATTGATCGCTAAATTCCAAAATCTACACCATTTTAATTTTGTAGTATACTACTGGTTTTTGGTAAAGTCAAATCCTAGTGTTTCATATAATTATGAACATTCTCGATAATGTACTATAAATTTCATTAAAAAAATATTTTTAAAATAAAAGTAATAAAATTTGGTGGTTTTTTTGGTGCGCAGCTGAGAACAAAATAAGGCTGTAAATCCTCTTCCAATATAAATGGATTGAAATTGGCTGACAGTACGTAAAAGTAGAACTGTTGAAATTTCTTAAGAAAGCTAATTTTTCATTGAATTATTTATTAGCTAATAAATTTTTAACTAAAAATTACTCTTAATTTGTAATTAAACCGAAACAATAAATTCGCAGTTTCAAAGTGTTAAAGTTACTAGAGATTTTTTTAAGTATACGAATCATAAGGGGCTGCTATGAGTCACCATCGCAATGCCGATGGATTTGAAAATGTATACTGATTATTTTATATTAATTTTGCGTTACACTTCATGATTTACGAAAACTAGGTTGAAACGGCCGCCGTAACCAAATGTGTGACGTGTGTGTGCTTCACTCGGTGGGTCTCGGGTTCAAATCCAGGCCGGGGCAAGTAACATCAAGAATTATAGAAAAGTTTTTTTTTAACAGCGGTCGCCCCTCAGGAGGCAATGGCAAACCTTCGAGTGTATTTCTGCCATGAAAAAAAAACTTCCCACAAAATTCATTTGCCCTTCGGAGTTGGCGTAAAACTGTAGATCCCTCAATTTGTGTTACAACCATAAATTGTAGGAAAAGTACGGCCAAAATCACTCAAGCTGTTATAACGCCAATTAAGTAAGTAAGTAAGATGCATTTAATTTGTGGTAGGTTCTCAGACATGTATTTAACGGAAAGCGGCATTCGAACCCAAATTCGAACGTGTTATCGATTTACTTTTATCTTTACTTCTATTTTTTACTTATATTTGACTTGTATTGTTTTTATAACACCATCTTTACAATTATTGTATTATAATTATTTGCCAGAAGATAATAATCTTTTTGGAGTTATCATAATGACCTAATGTTTTTTTATTAAGCTCGAGGTAAATTTTTAGCTGCCATTTCGTAGATTACCACATCTCCTCATTAGACTTCTTCTCTCTAGACTTTACCAAGATTGGATCCACGGTACACGGAGTTGCTAAGCGAGCATTCATTGACTGAGCCAATAAACTTTTCGTTAACAGGAAGCATTAAAGAGGATTTTCAAAGAAACCAGAAA
The DNA here is from genome assembly GCA_951828415.1 of Anomoia purmunda. Taxonomy (NCBI): domain Eukaryota; kingdom Metazoa; phylum Arthropoda; class Insecta; order Diptera; family Tephritidae; genus Anomoia; species Anomoia purmunda. The sequence goes on from OX639996.1 coordinate 96,748,039, forward strand.
CCATTTTGTTTGCCTGTTTTGTTAACATTGCTAATATCATTATTATTGCCATTAGCGATAATGCTATTGTTATTGTAACTGCTACTGTTAATTTTATTGTTATCGTAATTTGTACATTTATCGATATTTTTACACTTTTGTTGCCACCTTTTTGCATCGCGACCATCGTTATCTTTCCCTATCCATCCTCGCTGCTTATTGGGCGTCAAAATGCAGGCAACCCGCATAAATTTAACGTGCCTAAATTAAAGATCTTTTTAGCAGAAAAGTGTCTTCGAATTTTAATAAAAAAATAAATCATATCCTTAGGGTGAGCCTAAATTGGTTCTTTGGCCAAAAAAATATCCACAATTTTTTTTTTAAATGAATCGAACTGAAAACTGCGAGCTTCCATAAATTTTGTATAGAGTTACAATAAACCTGACGAGTTTTTGCAGTCGTTAATAAAAGCAAAAATAATTTGTTTAAATAGCCGACCTAACAAATGGCTTCATTGATATTATCTAATAAATCGATTTGTAAATATTTTTTACCAAATTTTGGGTACACAATATTTTTCAATTGGAATTCCATGATAATTTGCAAAGCGCTGGTAACACAGGTAAACGTTAAAAAATAAAAAAAAAAATACGTTTAAATTTTGTTCTTTAAAACAAAAAAAAAATTTTTTTTGGGCCACCCTAATATTTTTGGTAAATTGGTTTTTAATATATATATGATCGGAGTTCTGTTGCAAGTTAATCGGTTGATAATGCAATACGCAAATTGAATAAGGAAATATTAATTATTTTATAACTTATGGTCAGGTACATTTTCCTTTTTAGATTTCAATTTTCAGCAACATTCACTTTTAATCTTTTCGAATATTCACTTCGTAAGCAAAAACAAATATATAATTTTGTTTCACTACTTTTATACGAATCACTTAAATAACTTAAACTGTTTGCATAAATTTATATTTCATAACTGAGTACGAGCAATAATCATAAATCATCCCACCTGAGCATCTTACTGACCTTCGTATAATCAACTTGCTGCTAAAATGTTAAAATCATTCCACAACACATCACTGCCTGATAACTAACACCTTAACTCGTCTGCTTGACCCATTCGTCTCGTATTCGCCACAGTTAATAATAGTTAATAATTCAATAATAGACGATCAAATAAAATTATTAATTAATAACCCTATTCAACTTTGATAATTATTGTTTTACAAATCTGTTAAATACAAATGCTTTTTAAATGCAAAAATTCCCCAAAGTAGATTATAACCGAAGCAATTATTGATTATTTCTTATTGATTTCCTAATTGTCATAAAATCCCGCTGTATTTAGCCTTAGCCATGACATCACACACATGACATCGCATCAAAGTCAAGTCACCTCGACGAAGTCAAACTCACCAGGTAGCGAGCATGTAAAATGTCGTGAAGAACAAGTTCCATTTTCTACTTAAATAGCAGGTATTCTATGAAATCAATATAATCTCCATTTAATCATCAGCGCATGTCACAACGTTGTTGTATTAGTACTCATATTTTCTTTAAAATGTGCAGGTTGTCTATAGAAATCAAACCGAATTCAAATAGTCGAGCATTCGAGCACTCGAGCACTCGACGATGGGCAGGCGAAAACAATAGCCGTTAATATTGACGATTTTGAGCTCGCACTGACAGCTGAGCCGCTGATGAGTTGGAAATAAGGAAGTAAAACTGAGTTATTTATTTTTCTTATATGGCTTTTTTGTTTGTTTTTGTAGTCAGTAGCAGTTCTTGTAAGCAGTTGAATTTTTATGTGATTTTTTTAAGCAAGCTGAGAATAATATGACACCAGTTGGTAGCCAATATTTCTAAATTATTACTGAGTGTGTTGAAATTTTTGAATATTTTAGTATTTTGAATAAATCAATTCATATTTGTATTGACAAAATTTCTCTTACTTAACCAGATAAATGAAAAACAAGGGATTAAAATCGCATTCAAATTTTAATGACCAGAAATTGTTTGAATATTTTAAACATTTTAGAAAGTAAAACTCTCGCAAGTTCGAGATAAGCTTAGTGTTCAGATCGGGGTATAAAAACTAAATGAAATAGTTTAAGATATACTATAATCAAGAAAGAAGTGTGATGTAAAAATACAACTCGAGTATCGTTGGTTCGAATTCCAGCCGGACAAGTAACATCCAAAATTAAAGCAAAACTTTTTCTCAGTAATAGCGGGCTGACTGCCAGAGAAGTTCGGCCAAACATGAAAAGTTCGGCCAAACATGAAGCTATATGAGGTTAGCGTCAAATTATGATTAAAAAATAAGAAAAAGTCTCAGGCACTGCGGCTCACTGCTTAAATAGTCCCGTGTTATTTTTTATAATACTGTAAAATATTTTCTATAAGATTATATGGGGGCATATCACAAAAGCTAAATCCCAAGCCAGGTTGGCCCTATAAAAAAATTTGCTTCGGCGACCAAAATTCTTTTTAAGAAATAAAATTAGCTCATAACCTTCAAATGAAATAAGACCGCGGCGCCCTTATTTCATTTCGATATAGCGGACTAATTTCATTTTTTATATTTTGCCCCTTTTTTTTTACCTGGTTGGTCCAAAAGTGGCTACACTATCCACAATAGTTTTGCATATTTTTTGACTTTACTTGACTTCCCGATTGCGGTCTTAAGTCCATTTCCCGTATTGTTAGAGTATGTTTTGTGTCAAAAAATAACTAAAAATCGCAAAAAGTTCATAATGTTTAGAGTTATTTTCAGCTATAACTTCCGCATCGTGATGTGAAAAGTTTCAGCAGATTTTCTACAGCAATTGTGAATGTAGCTAAAATTTACATTGGCCTATTTATTTAGTTTGTAAGAACTTTAAATTTTTTTCGTCGAATTTCAGCGCTTTTATTTTTTTTTACAAAGTCTAATCACTAAAAAGAGTGAATAAAAATTAACAATTTTGCCTTATTTTTTTGCATTTAGATGGCAGTAACACAATGAGTACTATTCTGATTTACAAAAGAGCGTACAAATATTGTACCTTTAATACGACAACCATAAAAAGTTAGGTTTGTTTGGTGCTCTGGAGTTTTTTTTTTTTGCAATAACTACAATTTAAAATGTGCTAAGTCGAGGCATTTTTATATTACGTCAAATAGGTGGAGAACTCATTAACTCCCGCGTACTACAAGAATATTCTCTACGGGTTTTTGTCCCTTTTAATATTTTTTTAAACTTTATTTACCTCAAGAAAACAGCAAAGTAACTCCAATATATCGCTTCAAAATTTCAGAATAACCTTAAAACAATAAGCTTTTTACAATTTACATTAAACTTTTTACTTTCACTAAACCTTTTTCCCCCCGAGTGTAATGTAATTCCAACGCTATTGGCTTACATTTTTGTTTTGGGCACGCTTATCGTATTAAAGTTACTTTCATTATCATCATCTTGTGATCTTATTTAAAAGTTTTAATCTCATTTGCTTTCACAGTATGGAAAATATGCAAGCAAATATGAAGATGCACTACCAGTTGAAATCATTTTTTTATGAACGCACATTTTTTTTTTCAGACTTCAACGTGTCCATAATAAATTTTGCATTTTACGACCGTTTTGTTATTATTTGTAGCTTGAGTGAGTAAGAAATTATATTGCTGATTTTTTTTAGCATATATATGTTCGCAGGTATATATGTATATATGTATGATTATAGGGTATACTCAAAGTTGAAATTTATTTAAAACTATCTAAATGTGTGTTTCTTTTTTTGAACGCTTTTAATTTTTCTCATTTATCAACGTTAAGCGAACTGAACGATTTGTGTGCGCTCGTAAAAATCCAAGAAATAAATGTCGTTCAGTCTGGGCGGTAGCACCTGATATGGGGACCACCAAAAATATCTATTGCTGTTCGTACACTGAAATGAATCCCTACAAGAAATTGCTAAGCAGTTTAGGCCATAATTCTAACATAGTTACATTTTTTTTATTTTTTTTATTTTTTTTTTTGTAATCTACAAGCGTATTTTCAGAGTAATTTTGTTATTGTAATTTATTAATGATGACAACCTTAAGTAGTTTGATAGTTAGAGCTGAGAAGTTTGTGGTGGCAAAAATGAGTAGTTTAGTTATCAGCGGTAAGTCAATTATAAGGATCAAAGCGAGGAGCTGCCTTGTTATGTAGAGCAAAGGAGACGCTTAACCAAAGTTGCCGAAAGAAGATGAAATATCACTGGAAAAAGGAAAAAGTAATAATTTTTTGCCCACAGCCTGAACAAAAATGAGAACTTTGCTAAGCACTTTTGTAATTAGTCGTGATGACAATATGATGTGCAAATATATCCATGGATGTGTATATTTTAATGTATGGCGACATATTTAATGCGCTACCACAGTTCTGAACATACCTGATCGCAATTTCCTAGTCACGGTCAATTTCCTTCGCCCGTTTTAAAGCCAAGGAAAGGAAAAGTCTTTTATGACTCCACCGGCATTCGAATTCACAACCTACGACTTGCTGGGCAAGTGCGTAAGCCAATGGACCACTGTCGGCATGTAAGCAGCTGTTGATTTTTTTACCACTTTTCCTTATGTCCTACCAACACAATTCAAGTACGACAGTCTGTAGCTATTAAGTGAATGTGTGGTTTTTAATTGTTGTTGTGTTACAAAATATCTATTTTTAGTTTTATTATTGTTAGAATTTTTGTTACGTTTAGGCGTGCTCGTCCATTTCAAATATTCGTATGTATATTAATTTCCGGCCTGTTTTTTATTAAAGGATAATATTAATTTGTGAGCTCAAGGCCAGTAAAAGGAAAGGTTTTGTTCTTTATTTTAAGTGATTTGTTGTAAATGAAAAATTTTCTCTATTTAAGGGATATCTTCTTGTGACTAAATTGGTGAAGTTTTGCAGTTAATCACTTCACAGCTCAGATGTTATGCAAGAGAAAAAAGTATATCCAAAAATGCGTAACAAGTGAAGAATGGGGGGATGCTAGTGAATGAAGTCTATAATTCTCAGACTTATTTACTACTAAAAAGGGTAGGAGAAAATCTGTAACGACCATTGTTTCTTTTTTTTTTACTTCGATAGCATTTAATAAAAACTTGCAATGAGTATAAATGTAGGTATGTATAATAAATAAAAAAACAAAAATTAATCACACCGGATATTTTGATAAAATTTTTCTCAACTCGCTTCTTTTCTTACCCCTTTCAATTGAATTTTCCGATTTCTTTTAATTTAACTTTTCAAGAGCAAAAAAGTTTAAAATATTTGAAGTAGTTGTCAGAGGTCAATTACAGTACAATATGAGACCGCTAGGGGGCACAAAAGTCGATATATTTCGAAAAAATAAAATTTTTAGCGCTAGGGGTCGCTGAAGTAGCCACAATTAATAACCCAATATTTGTTGTCCGACTTTTATGTAATTCGGTGTTTATGTTACATACAAAGATATGAAACAAGTCCCAAAAATTGGGTAACTCGGAGGGGCTGACAACGCCATACAAATTTTTTGAAAATCGCCTTTGTGGTCTGATTTTAAACTCATAGACAATTTAGGTTCAGAGAGAGCTTTTATTCGGGCAATCCACTAAATACTCTATTGAATATGTCACGATGCGTCATATATAGCTCGTATAATAGTATGACTTATCCTAATTAATATCACTTTTCAGCAGCTTCGTAAGAAGTTGCATACGGGGACAGGGCGGCGAAATGTCCCGATCACGGGTGGGTAGTTCTGTTGGTGGTAAGAGAATACCAGGTGAAGGAAATAGGTCGCCGATATAATTAAGAAGGTCAGCGGGTTGCGGGAAAAGTTTGATTCGATGAAGCGTACATATTCAGGAACAAGTCCAAATCACAATTCGTTGTCACGCAAGAATTGTACAACATCTTTCAAAGAACCTGGACTTTTCGCTTTGCATCGTTTAGTACTTATATATAGAGCCATATCTTTATCGCTATTTCGTCTGCATTCGTCAAAATCTCACCCTTATAAAACTCGATGGTTTTCGTCAAAAAAAGAATAAACTGTTCTACAGTTTTATAAAATTTTGCTGATTCAGTGTCAAATCTACTTGCGAGGGAGCAAATAACTTGGTAAAAAATTTTGTAATATATCTTTCGGAAATAATCTTCAGGTAATGTAAATGTATGAGTTTTAACATTTCTGTCATTTACTCGCTTGGAAATTTTGCGTGGGCGCTGCAAAACAGGTTCTTCAAGTTCGAATTATTCAGTATATTGTATAATATTCAGCCAAATTCTAAGGTAGATATAGGTAACATCTTATATTTTTCAATACGAATCTACTACGCAAATCTCCGACTTTTGAAGATCTTTGTTGAGTATTTCAGTACTTTCTCCATTCCATCTTGAACGGCAAGATTAGGATTGACTGTTTCTTCGATTCGTTGTTTCAACCCTGAGATGAGCTGCTCCATCATAGCACTGGCCTGTGAGCTTTGATAGTGGCAGATTGAAACGAAGTAACACATCAGTAATACTATCGAATAATGTACGAGATTCTTTATTAAATGAAAATTAAAAGAAATTTGCTCTTTCCTAGTAATATCGGCTGACTTATTTAAGAGTATTAATAAAAATCTGCGTCTTTTATAGCCTGGATATTATCTAATAAAAACTTGGTATTGCTTCTAGGATTTGATTTTGAATATAGTGGTGTGGTTCCTTCTATTAAGCCAGGATTCCAACTCTAATACGTCTTCAGCTCGTTCTTTCAACATCCCAACGAAATTTGAGTTCTCATCTTATCATGCCCCGTATGCTAGTCCTTGCCTCCGGAGAATTATCAAAGTACTACAAACTAGTTTAAATTAAATTTGAAGCACCGATATCATAACAACAGTAAAACATATTCGTTAATTAAAATAAATATAACGTAAGTAATTTCACACTAGATTTCAACGGAAGCAAGAAAACCAAATTCTTGTGAATTTGTTTGAGCAAAAATGTGTTTTGCCGCTTTTAAAAAGATTTATTGTGGTTAGAGAATATTTTATGATTAACTTACCGCATAAGGGTTGTCCTGATTCATCATTGTGACAGCCGTTTGTGTGTAATGCGTTTTGTATGAAAATCTGAAAATAATTAAAAGATAAATTAATATAATGATCTACTTTGTTTTGAAAATAAATAGAAGACTTTCGATAGGACACTATACTAGTGTAGCTATTACCTGCCTTAATATGAAAATAAATTGTTTAGTTGTTTTTCAGGCAATCCTGGTAAGAGTGAGCATCCCCACTATTTTCTACTACGTATTTAAAATCTCTAACAATTTTTATGAATATTATTGAATGAGGCTGCTGCAAATGTAGTTTGAATTAATCATAAAACTTAGCAAGAATTGAGAGTAAACAATTTTGCATTAAAATCAAATAAAACCTCGGGTTGGATTTTGACATGAAACTTTAAAAGAATCAAGACAAATTGTTTATTATTTAATTACACTCAAATAATGGCTTTTAATTAAATCATCATTATTTATTTATTATAGTTTATTAATTTTATAGTATTTTACTTTAAATTTATAATTTTGGTCAACTTCATGAGGTCAAATGAGAATTTTCAAGAAAACGCCACAAAAAATTATGCTGTGAAATATTTTTGCTACAGAAGCGCTAAAAAAGCAGCAGAAGAATCACCCAAACTGAAAATACTTTAAGGAATTATTGAAAACATACTAAAATACATACGCTAGGAATACTGCCAAAGAAGCTGCAATTGTCAAGAGAGTTCTAGATCACAAAAACCAAAAAAAAAACGCAAAAATATTGAGAACTGAATTACAATTTATTTTGCCAAAAGCAATGAGCTGCACCCAAAACAAGCGATTGTAAACAAAAAAAAAACCTACAGACATACATACATACCTACACACTAACTAGCTGCCCGGTTGAAAATATAATTTTTTTTAAAGCAATTTAACCCATTAATGGTCAAAATAAAACTACAAACATTTATTTGAAAATTTGTTTATTTAATAATTAAAAGTGATACATTTAAATGTGTGAAGAAGAAAAAAATATGAAAAAAAAAAATTTCAGCATTTTAAAAGGGTGTACCCAAATTGGTACAGTGGCCACTTAAGAGTGATAATTTTTAAAACACTCTCTTTCAATACAAATCGTTTTCTTGCATTTTTTACAGCCCCAGCGGCTTCTTTTATGACAAATGACACACCGTACCCGCTTTGGAAGTTTTTCAGGTACGTGATCGGCGCCATCGAGTTGCAATCCCTCTATATTAGACGTTGAAGGACGAGCAGACTGTCTTTGGGGCGATTGCTTTAGATAGAATCTGGCTATGTTTCGTCGAAAGAGTAGTTGGTCCATCGTATCTTCTCTCGCATGTACATGCAGTCGCCAAGCATTTGATATGGCCATATCAATCATGTATGTGAATAATACCCACCACCATTTTTTACTATGAACGCCGATCCTATACAGTGAAATAGACTGATCCATTTCATCAACTCCACCCATGGCCTTATTATAATTCTGGAATAAATGCGGGATTTTGAAATCAACCCTTTGTTTTTTTTCAGCAGACCATCTTTTTACAGTTCCTACTGGCTCGTAAGAATCATAGTTCGTTGCCATTGTGCAAATGCTGTTGTCCTTCCACCGAACCAGTAACACTTCATTTCTTTTATCGAATCTGTAATCAAACTCTCCTCTTGATTTTTTCTTCATCTCCTTTACATTTACCAATGGGCATTTCTTAGAGCGGTTTTCACGAATGGTTCCTGTAGCTCGATACCCTAATTGCCTCAAATCTTTTAGCAGATCATAACTAGTGAAAAAGTTATCGAAGAAAACTTTGTGGTTTGCAGGATCCGTTATCATTTTATTTAACAGCATCTTAACAACTCTAGTTCCTAGAGGCTCAGTAGTAGAAGTAGCGGATTTACCACTATATATATCGAAGCTGTAGCAATATCCCGAAGAACTAGCTGCGACCCAATTTTTGTACCCAAAACGTACGGGTTTTCCTCTAATAAATTGTTTTGCCGAATGATGGCCGTAATACTTCACCATGGATTCATCAATAGAAATATTTTCGTGAAAAATATTCCATTGGTTGAATTTTTTCATGAGCACATCCGCTAGCTTCCGCACTTTGAACATTTTATCGGTAGTATTTGGAGCGTCGTTATTGTCTACAAGATGTAAATTCCTTTTTATTTCTCTAAACCTGTTACTGGATATAGCGTTTGACACTACATGGACTCCGATATCCTCATCTAATGACCAATACATACGTTCTCTAGGTAGTTTATGATAACCAGTCAATATTAGCATTCCAAAGAAAATTTTAAGTTCTTCAGCAGTGACGGCGAAATTGTGTCGATTATTCTGACTCGCATATAAGTTACTGAAGTCGGCAATCATGGTAAAAACTTCTTCGTCAAAAAACATTTCAAATATTTGAACAGGTGTGAGATCTTTCACTGCTTCTTTCATGCGACACTCATTCATTACTCGGTTGTCAGTTTCTGTGTATGTATTCGTATAATTTGGAGAACACTTATGCCAAACTGGAGTATTTGATGTTTGAGATACACTGGATCTGATTCGGGCTCTTTGGGTAGCCAATGGTTCGTCATCACTGCTATTTTCTGAATCTGAAAGAACATCAAGATCGCGAGCAAATATCTCAATATTTCCAGGAACATCTTTCGGCATGTTAGATTGAGCATTGTCGTCATCAAAACCCTCTTCTTCGTCAGTAACAACACTGGGTTCTGGGGGAATTATAGCCAAGTCATACTCCAAACCATCACAACTGTCTTCTACAATGAAATTTATGGCCTCTTCTAAACCTTGGAAGTTGTTACTTGCGTTAAATGTTCGCTTTCGACTCATTTTCAAACTCTGCAAAATAAGGATAAATTGAGTACACTTGTGGCCGCTGTACCCGTATTGGAACAGTCACGTTTTGAGTAGAACGAATACTTACATTCTCCATATAGATTACTGTAAAATATTGGAAATGATTAATTATTTATTGAGTTTGATAAATTATAAGCAAAATTTATAATTATATTTATGTACATATAATAACAATTAAAAAATAGTACATACCTCCACGCGTGTCCTGATAAGAATATTCAGAAAATAAGTATACAAAAATCACAATTAATTGATAAATCTTTTTATTGTATATTTACGCACTGCACTTCTAACTACTCAAAACTGAAATTATATTTGCACTGGTGTCCACACCTTTTTTTTCTACCCTCAATAATTAAGTGTTCCCAAATTGGCACGGTAACCAATAATGGGTTAAATAGTACTTTTTTGCCAACTATAAGTGATTGCAATTTTTTCTTTTTTCTTGTAAGCAACTAACTTAATTAAAATGGAGGTATCCAAGCCAATTATCTGATTCAGCATTTGATTTATATTACTTTTAAATATGTGTTACAGAAAGAACATCAAAATTAGCGTTTTTGCCAGCTGCAATAAACAAATTTTGTTTCCAGCTATTTGGAATTTCTTTTTTCAAATTGTTTAATTTTTTTTAAAACTAGTCTAGTTACCAAATATATTTTAATTTCAATTGATTATATAAATTAAAAACAAATACATCACTATTTCGAGCATCAGTTTTTGAAGGTATTGTGATTGTCGATTTCTTGCCCAATTGCACTTCTTTGCAGGCAAAAAATTCAAAAAAGTTCAGTTATAGTTCTGAGCTCAAACTCACACTTTTTTATTTTTGTATGGTTAGTGTTTTTAGATGACGGTAATTTTGTGTTTTTTTGTTTGTGGTATCACTTCATTAACAATTTTTTATTGATTAACTGTTAATCTTGTTCGAAACTCAATCAATGCAATTTTAGCGACATAAACCTTTTTTGCTTTTTTCCGACAGGGTAGTTATTGCAAATTATATTTGTGTAGATAAATATGTATGTATGCTGTGAAGTACAGTGGTATAGATTTGACAGAAGATTCAGTTACCTTATTTAAGACTGAACTCAATTGAAAGTTCCATGGGTTATTAGGGTATTGGTATTAGTAATGGTATTCGTATTGTTGTTGTCGTTGATTATTACTAATAGATTTGGTACGGGTATTGGTATTTATATTGGTATCGGAATTGAAAATTGTACTAGTATTGCTAATGGTAATTGTAATAGAATTAGTATTTTAATTTTGGTAATGGAATTGATTATTGGTATTAGAATTGAAGAAGGTATTTGAAAAGATATTAGTATTGGAAATAACATTGGTAGTGGTATTGATAATGGTATTGGTATTGATAATCGTAGTGGTATTGGTATAAATAAGTATTGGTACTGGTAATGGAGTTTATAATGGGCATTAGAATTGAAGTTGGTATTGGAAATGGGATTGGTATTGGAAATGGCATTAGTATTTATAATGGTAATGGTATTGGAATTGATATTGGTTATAGCAGTACTATTGGTATTGATGTTGGTGTTAGTATTGGTAATTTAAAAGTTATGGGTATTGGAATTGCTGTTGGTTATAGTATTGAGAATTGATGGTATTGAGGATTGGTGAGGTAGATTTGGGTATTGATTTTGGTAACACTGTTATTGGTATTGATATTTGTATTTTGTTACAGGGTACATATGTGGTACAGATTTGGCTCTTACAGTTACTTTATTTAAGAATGAGTTCAATTAAAACTGCCTAGGGTTATTAGAGTATTGGTATTAGTAATGATATTTGCAATGTTATTGTTGATGATTAATACTATTGGAATTGGTACGGATAATGGAATTTATATTGGTATTGATTGTTGGTATCGGAATTGGAAACGGTACTGGTACTGCTATTGGTAATCGTAACGGTATTGGTATTTGTATTGATATTGGTAATGGAATTGGTATTGGCTGTGGTATAGGTATTGATATCGGTGTTAGTATTGGTAATTGAAATACAATTGCTATGGAAATTGGTATTGGTAATGGTATTGAGAATTGGTAATGTATAGGTTTTGAGTTGATTTTTGTAATGATACTGGTATTGGTATTGATATTTATATTGCCTTTGATGTTGGCATTGTTACTGCTATTGATATTGGTCTTCGTTTTGAAGACGATCTCCCAACAACAACGAACAACAACAACCACAAACACAAACACAACAACGACATGCAACAACAACAACAACAATGCACGTGCATACGTCAGATCTTGAGTCAGTTTTCTTTACTATTATCTAATGTGACGTTTGTCCAAAAGCCCCATATTCATTCCAAATACATGACCATATACAGATGCAAAGCTCGAGTAGCAGACCTGCAAAAGCCTGAGCTGCCACCACGCGGGGCACTTGTTAAACAAAAACAGGTGTTTGCAACAGCTGGCTGAGCGTTTTACTTAGCACCCAAAAAAGGAAGAAGCAAAAAAAAAAAATTGCTAAAAAAATGAGTTGTAAAAAAATAGCTTTCACACTTTTTTGCGGTACATCGTCATTGTTCTTAAGTTTTTTGTTTGTGTTTCTCGCTTCGTTTTACTAGCGGATCTACACACTAAATACCAACACAAGTAAGCTAAGCAACGCCAAGGCTGCTTGTGACAGCGACTGCGCTAGCGAGCGACGAATGCAATCATAAGGCACACCGGCCTGACTGGAGTTGCATCTGCCCAACTGCATACAAGCAAAAAAAAAACGAAAAAAGAAATAAAGAAAAAAAAACGAAATAGATATAAAACAAAAAATAAAAATAAAGCAAGAAAATATATGGCGTTATATTTGTAGATAGCTACGCTGATAAATATGTGTGTATGTATGTATGTATGTATATATTATATGCATTTTGTGTGTAAATATTTATGTAAGCGCGTTTGTTCTTTTTTATAAGCGCTCGTTCTTTTTAACATTTAAATGCATCCGCAACTACTTACTTACATATTTACACAAATGTATTATATACTTATATACAGATATAGTATATGTATAATTATATGCGAACTAGCTCTACCAATGTATGTACATATGTACGTCTATGTGTTCGTGTGTGTTCTCGTTTGCTTGTAGAATAATTTGCATAACATTTAATGTAGACTCGCAAATCGCAGCTAAATAATATCGCCACTTGCTTCTCACCACTTCTCACAGCAACGGGCAAAGCGCAAGCTGAAAACGACCTTGACTTGTTAATTTGCGAATGAGTGATGCTGGTTAAGTAGAGATAGCAAAAAGACAGCACAAAACAAAAAAATATAAATAAATAGTATTGAGTAATGCGAAAATTAATGAAAAGCGCTTAACATCGAAAAAAAGAAACCGATATGCAAAATAGTGAAGCAATAAATTGGAGAGAAAACTTGGAAATTAAATTTTTTTTTTGCACGCGAAGCCAGTTGAAAAGGTCAGCGGTGGAAGGAAATGAGGTTTTTCTTTCGTTTTGGTTGGTTAATGTTTTTTTTTTTTTTGGTTTTGCTGTGGAGGCAAAAATAAGCAAAAAACAAGAAAGTGCAATAGAGAGCATGAGGTTTCTAAAGGTTCTGTTATCTGCAGGATACGTGAGCTATAATCGTATAAATATAATCGTATAAATATCTTATATATCTATAAAAATCTCGCGAATCGGTGTTTCTGGTCGAACTTTCGAAGGGAAACAGCTGTATTGATTCTTATGGAATTATGTGTCGATATATGGTAGGCATTAGAATAGGTCGTAGATTATATTTTATGCTTGGGATAGGGTTGCCACCTGTTTGCAAAATCAAATTTAATTAAAATATCAAGAATTTATTTGGAATATCAAAGTATGGGTGTGAAGCGGTTTGTCTCGGCGAGAAGAAGATTCGTACCTATATTATGGAGAGGGTTGCGAAGTGTTTGAACGATTAGTGTGGAGAAAGATTATAGAGTTTTAACATCTGCTTGAAAAGTCGAATTGTGAAATAGTAAAATATGTCAAACGCTTCGTTCTGCTAAAAAGAAGGTTAACAGCTAGCTATATTGTAAAAAAGGTTGCCAACTGCTTCAAATGTCGAATTTGTTTAAATCTTTCACAAATTATATGTTGTCAAAACATTTGTTTAGCTAGGAGAAAGTTTTTTAATACGTTTTGAAGAGGGTTGGCACTTTTTAAAAAGTCATATACAAGATATTAGATATTAAAATATGACTATCAAACTGTTCCGAAATGCGTTTTCTCTTTAGATACATATGTACGAGTAAAGGGCAATTAATAAAGAAATATAGACGGGACACCTCTACCGGTGCAAAATATCGAAAAATTTCACTCTATAAAAATATATCCGCTACAATCCTCATCAGTGCTAGTGTGGGCAATATATCTATGCCGAATGTGTGAAGATTAGCTTGAACTAAACTTTCTTACGCGCTTATTTTAACCCTTACGAGTTTTTCAGATTGAGCAAACCCTCGATGTTGTTGTTGTAACATCATACAACATTCCCCATAAGACTTCTGGGAATGCGGCTACAGTGACAGTCCTTGGCCGAATATAAATCCGAGTCGCTCCGGTATCGTAGAACTGACTATAGTGGGAACGAGCAAACCCTCGTAAAAATGTCTGCTGGAAGTTTTCGTGCAACACGAATCGTCTTGTTAAGCGACCTTTAATTTGACTGTTTCGAGAACGTGCCAAAAATATCTATTTAAGGAAGAGTTAGAGGGTTAAAACATATTACAAAAAAATTACTAGTTAAATAATACTCTAGAAGACTGAGGACGTACATTTTATTTTAGGTCATTTTAAACATGATATTTGCGATAAGCTAATTGCCCTTCCGCGAAAATTAAACATGGAAATGGACGCTGGTTGTCAACGAACTCCTGGATTTGCATCTATATTGTAGGCTAGCATAAGGGCACTGTCTGTTCAAGACTACAATCGGCGCTAAATGTTAATATAAGGGGTTGTCAATAAACCCAGTGAAGTCCACAATCGCCTTCTTTACCAAGGGAAGGAATACTGATTTGACCAATCCCACTTTGAGCGAAATAAGTTGCAAGATTATAATTCCTGAAAGCGGCTGCTACAAATTTTAATAAATACAAGTTGTAGTACGCCTTAATATGTTATTAAAATTATATATGCCAGGATACTGGTAAGAATTTAGAAATTTTCCTGTATGCCATACATCTCATATTTTAGTCTTATTACAATATTTGAAGCCGAAATGAATAAAACCCCACCAGATTTGCAAAAACCTCTGGGATGCCAGGTTTAAAGGCATTTGATGTGAATTGAATGCGCCAACGCGCGAAGGGCTTGCGGGCTGGTAGTTTAGCAAAACTTGCTGTCCAACGAAGCTTGTTTCGTTTATAAACTTTCTGTGGAACATCGAGGGTTGCACTACGGAAATAATAAAATAATGAGCAGATTCTCAATTTGCGACCCATTGGCGTAAGACAAAATGTAAGAGATAGCCTTAGGGGATCATAGCTCTATTTCGACCTATGTGGGGGGAAGAAGCGGGCGAACTATTGTGCTACAAGTTATAGATGCATTTGCCTTGGAGATCGATTATTACCTCCATCCAAAATATTCAACTGCATCTCCGGCCAACCTCTAAGGTGCTAAACATGTTCAATTCCATAAGATTGGAGTAATTTTGCAATATTATTGGAACATGGCAAAGAGCTTAGGTGTCTGTATGCCTAAGGTTGTGAGTGATCTGAAGTTTAATGGTCGTTAATAAATTAAACTGGAATTGCAGTGTGCCAAACGCCTAGTCATAGAATGAAAATGAGGTGAAAAATATACAGGTGTCAAATTACACAATTTCTGTAAACAAGATTGGGTTGCTGAGAAAAGACCGTGAATAAAAAACTAATTTTAAAACGGGCGTGGTCGCGCCCTCTTTCAAGAAAATTGGTATATTTTCGAAACTACTTCATCGAACTCCACCACGCCTTTTATTTCAATTCAATAGACATATAATTCAATGGAAAAATGCATTCGAACCTTTCTTATAACGGTAATTAACAACAAATCTAAATATTCGATATTTTAAGCAAGCAAATTCGAACAAATTTGATACGAAGAATTTGTTTGTAGAGATAAACGCGTACAAATCAGAGTTTTGGCAAAAATAGGCGTGGTACGTGAAATGCATAATATATTAATTTAGTTTATATTTAAAGAAACAAAAGCCGTTTTAATTATGTTAACCACACCATTTCCAATTGTAAATGACAAGGGGACAAATTAAAATGCGAAAACGTTAATTTAAAATAAGAATATTCTATTTTAATTAAGATTATTCATTTTAGAAAAAGCGTCCACTGAAAATGCGAAATAATCAGCGACTTCAGTATTTAGAAGGGAGGATAATGGGGCAAGAGCAATAGATATATAATAAAAATAAATTTCTCATTTTCATTTGACGCTTTCTGATTTGCAATTGACTATTCTTATTTTCAAAAGACGATTTCTCATTTACCACTGACTATTCTCATTTTTAGTTAGCGCTATGGCATTTACAATTTCAAATGATGTAGATTTGTCGCTTACAACAAATACTGTTTATTTGAAATAAAAACGTGCGTATTTAAAATTCGGTTTCTATCCCCGAGTTTAGACTCTTATTTGCTTGTTTTGGGGTTGTGTTTGTTTGCAGTTGTTATTTGAAGAAAAAAACATGTGTTGTAAAGTTAACTGTAGCTTAAGCCTCGGGACACAATATCTGTAACACATCCAATAAGGAAATGTTAAGAAACCTACACGCAAGTGTTTACTTACAATAAATACTTTCGATATATGAAAAAATTTAAAAAAATATGCACACACTGTTTTTATATCACTACAGAGCAGATTCTAAAAACACACATTTAGTAAGCTTAGTAGATCCCACTCCTCTAAAGTTAAAAGCTGTAAAATATTTCAGTCTAATGACATTGCATGTTTGCACTAATTACAATGTGCTTGCGCACACACACACACACACCTTCATTTGAATAGATTTTGAGTACCTTAGCTGCACTACAAAACTTGTCATTTAGACTACGAATTGTCAGGTTAATTCAAATGTGATGCAAACCGGTAATTTTATAAATTAAGTCGCAGTACTAACTCTTTTCGAATAGTGTCATCCCTTTCAGTCATATATTTCATTTGGTCGAATTCAACAAAGCAATTACAATAAATTTGCTTACTTGTACTGAAAAATCATTTTCTCATTAGGTGGAGAAACTGCACGAGGCTTTAGTGTACATGCGAGCTAATATTAGGGTGGTAAACAGGATCATACGCCAAACAATATTTTTTTTTGAGTCGAAGTTTGGCGCTGAAAGCTTTGCGCAGTTCTATGGTGTGGTGTTTTGAAGAACATTATTTATATTGTGATGCAGTTTTTTGAACTGGAAATAACTTAATTTAGGTTCCCGTTTTCTCGGGATATGTGGATAAAAAAATTCTTTCAGAAGAAATCAATAACTCGTATGTGACTCAAACAACTGAGGACCTCGGTAATTTATTTTCAACGTTTACAATATTTTTTATAAAACTTTAGTTTGTTCTATAGCAAAATTAATTTATTTAGAATTTCGAACTGTGTAGAAAGTTTTAAAAATTTTCCACAAACTTTCAAAAATTTTAAGAAGAATTTTTAGAACAATTTCTGATATGCAGTTTTATTGCTCATTTGATTACAGCATAATACTGTGCAAGTTTGAAGGGATTTTTGAAAATATTTTCATGTTTTGTTTTTGAAAACTTTTTTCCATTTCGACAGAAGATATGCAAACCGCTAGTACAAAAAAAAAATAACTAACATTAACAGGAATTTATATAAAATCTATTTATTATTTGAAAAAATTTTCGAAAGATTAAAAGTAAAAAAAAAATATAAATTTCGAAAATCAACAAGAATTTCGAACTGCATCACTCTTGCACATTTTTATGCTGAAATTAAAAGACGCTTCAAATTGCATACCCAAAAGCTTTCTACAAACTCTAATTGGTAAGTTTCCAAATTTGATAAACATTTTTTGAGTTTTTAAAAACTTTGTAAAATATGAGAAATTTCAGTATACATATTTTTTTAAAAACGAACGAGCTAACGCTTTTTACAAAAATAACATAAACAACTTATCGTTACAGGCATTGCAAAATTGTAAAAAAAAATCTCCAGTCAGTTGTTTGAGTCTCAGTATATCAAAATAGTTTACAAACTTTTTACAGTAGTAATTATAATTAGCTGAAAAAGGTCCTTGAAAACTTTCTTTTTTCATAATATATTATGCTCAATGATAAGCTAATCCAATTAATAAAACCAGGTAGCAATATGACAGCCTGAGAGATCAGATACACCCATTTAGATAAAGGCTTATTTATTGGAACGATTTTCGGGCGTCTTTTGTAAAATTTGGTTTGGAATCAAGCCGTTTTCGACATTGTTTATCTAACTCTTTGACCTTGTACCTACATTAGCATTGTTTTAATGAAGTAGAAGCATTGTGGAATAAATTAATCATTCATAGAAAAATTAATAAAGAATATATATATATTGATTTCTTTTCATATAACTTTATATTTGCCTTTGAATAAACTGTATACATTCGATAACTCCCGAGATGAATAAATCAGGAAAATAAACACTTATAATTTTGTTTAATTTACCCGCTATAAATGCCGCGTCAACTACTATGGTTCAGTGCACCCTCCCTAATATGAATCTAGATGTTGACGTATATGAACTAAGTAAGTACAATGGAGTGGTATTTCCGAAGTCAACAAAATATTCATTAAATTACCTTTTGAGTGACATATAACAAATATGAATGCATCTCATGTGCACGTGCACAAACACTTATAGTAAAAATAAACGCACTTCGGAATATTGGAAAGTTTAGCAAATTTTTTTTTGATTTTTTTGTTTAACATCGTTCACTATATAATAATAAAAAAATTTGAGCTTTCATCACATAGATTGATATTTGGCCGAATCTCTCCTACAATTTGTGGTGTTCGCCTTGATGTTGTAAAAGAAATTCCGCCACCTAGAGTTTTACGCCGCCCCGACCGAAGTTTTTTCATGTCAGAAATATAGTCGGAGGTTTGACATTGCCTACCGAGTAGCGACCGCGTTGGGAAAAAACTTTTTCTATAATTTTTGATGTTACTTGCCCTGAACAGGTTTTGAACTCAGATCCACCGAATGAATCGCGCATGCATTACACATTCGACTACGACGGCCATATAATAATAGAGAGCCATAAAAGTACAAGTTAGAGACTATGTGTGAAATTCAACGAAATATAAAAAATGTTTTTAGAATTTTTTTCATATAAGGTATGCATGAATAAAATCTTTCATTTAAATCGAATATCTTATTAAATAAGAGGTACGTAATAAAACTTAAGTATATACCTATTTTTGAATAGGAGAAATAGTTAAATATTAGAAGAATAGGTAGAGTCACAGAAAAGGTTGTTTACAATATTGGTCACCCTTCAGCAGGCTTTACTTTTGCCATGAAAAAAAAGGACATCACTAAAATCGCTCGGTGTGCCTATATTTTTCGTAACAGAGTGAATCAATTTTTCCGGTGTACTGACATTGGATAAGTTCTCTGGAAAATAGATTAATTACTGTTGTTAAATATGAAGGAAATCTTGTCACGAATCGAGTAAATGAGGTTATTTATAATGTATGCTCCATTTATGAACTGCTTAATTAAATACTTCCGAATATATGAAAAAAATGTGCTCTGAAAGTACAAAACTTTTACTTTTTCAGTCAAGAAACAAACTTACTAAGCCAATGACTTGGAGTAGGTTATAATTTATTTTGCTAGGTGGATATATTTTTACAACCCGCATTTATTCGCCACTTATGTTGGTTACATAGAAAAAAACGACTTTGATACAAAATATATCCGATAGGTGAAGCATGAGTTGAGATATTTTTGAAATGCATGTTATGGAATCAATTTGTATTATATTCAGAACATACATCAGCGACGTAAAGATAGACCCTTCGATAAAAAATAAATACGGTAGGTTGTGCTGTTGTCAGAATATGCGCACTAAAGTAAATATGAAGGCTACGTAGGAGGAACGCACAATCAGGTATAGCTTTGTATATATTTTATATATTTTAGAGTCAATTATGGCAATTAGGTCAAGAAAAAAACACGATTGATTTGACTTCTAATACAATATTATTTTTTTTGTGTGAATTCATCAGGGACCACAATTAATCGTTATTTTAATTTTCTCGTACCAAAAAAATCATTGATAATAATTTATTCAAAATAAAACTCCAATATATCGATCTAATCCTTATTCCACATGATTTTATCATTGCGGAATCGTTATTTTGTGTTTGTTATTTTTTTAAAAAGTAGTAATTAATCTTCTTGGCTTTTAATTTTTTCGATCAAGTAAGATCGTTTTTTTAATATTTTGCTACGATCAAATTTGATTGTTATTTTGTGATTTATACTTTTACGATAAAAAAAAATCGTTATTCTTGTATTTACAATTTCTCAATCATAATAGATTTGTCGGCGATAATAATAATAAGTTTTATGATCGAAAAAATATTACAAAATATAGATCAATTATGATCGGAAAAATAAATATCACATCGAAAAACTATATAGTACAAATTGAAATTAGCAAATAAGTTTATAAAATACTGTGAACTGTGAATACGTTTTTTTATGATATGTATGTACATATCTCAGCTCCAGCGTCATTTATCGGTTCAAGTTTTAAATTAAACTTTAATATTTATGTAGCTAATAATGCTCTGAATTTGAGACAAATCGGACTGTAAGGACGGAGTTCACACATATTTTGGCTCCAGCGCCACCTATCGGAACTTTCCGTGTGGTGATGGTAGTTGCTGGCAGTTATACAAATCAAAATTTTATGGGAAACCAGCAAGTAGGCTTACACCGAGCATTCAAGATATTTTCAAGGAAATTGCTAGTCTCATAGTCTAAAGAAAAATTGACAGCCTTTTTAACAGATGCCACTACTGAACTTCTCTGGTTAACCAAAAAAATTATTCGCTTTAGATACAATTAGAAACGTACAGTGCGGGTGGGATGAGAAATACTTCTAAGTAAAATCCGCTAGGTGGCGCTAGAGGCGAGTTGTTAAAAAATTTCTATTTATGATCCGATTTTGGTTATATTAGAAACGTATTATGTGGTTACAACAAGAAATACTATGACAAAAATAGGTCCGCTAGATGGCGCTCGAACCGAGTTATTTAGAAAATTTGTATTTATGCTCCGATACTGATATTAGAAAAATATGCCACTAAATATGTATACCATTTGATCGGATTTGTAATGGATTTGTGTTCTTGATTTTGATTCCGATAATTTATTTTTTAGTTTGAAAAGTTTTGCAGATGACTAGTTGGAATGAAAGTTAATTGGAAAATTGAACCCAAAATTTAGATGTTGCTTGTCAGGCAAACCTTTTGTGAATCAACAGTTCATAATATTGGGAAGATTTCCCAGTCTTTTATGCTATAGGCTGTAATTAATTAGTTTTATAAATTTGTTTCAGAAAATTTCTATTCTATCTAAAATACTAAGCTTGTTCTTGATTCCAATTCAGCGCATGCGCAGAATTCAACGAAAAGTTACATATTGCCATGCTTCACAAATAATTTTTGAGTTTGAGCTTTTATATTCGTGACCATCATTATTCGTATGATATTCGTTCAAGCCTTAGTAGATTTTTGAAAAAGATTACAAAAAAAACAAACATTCATGCAGTTTGCGAAAATATTTTATTTGAATCAGTTTTTATTCAGAATCTGCGACTGGTGGCAATCCTTACAATAGCGCCGTTAACAGCAGCTGATTCTATTTGTAAATAAATTAAAAACTTTTTATTATGTAAATTTCGTTATGTTCCCACGCGTAATCTCAACCAATGATTTTTATTATTTTGAGAGCATCCTATTGCTTTCTTGTCTCAGCACATCCAAACAGCATTGCTAATTTTTTCAAGATAGATAACTAACTACTTAACAACAGCTGTTGAAACTGATTACCGATTCGGCTATTCGAAAACTATTCGACCTCAGTCGGAATCAAGAACACCACCACCAAAACGAGTTGGAATTGCATCAATTTTACTTAACAAATTGAATCGAAATGCAGAACAGATTTGTATATTTACAAAAATAAAAAAATATTGAAGATATGTATAAAATTCCATTAGACGGCGCTGCAGGTGAGACCTATCTAACAAGATAAAGTTAACTCTTTAGTTAATTAGAGTTAATTTTAGCAGATACCCTACTGAAAAATATCTTAAAAAACCAATTTTTACTTACCTTATTTACCGCGCAGGAAGCTTCCAGCTCAGCTTCCAAAAAATTATCCGTACATATGACTGTTTTTTTCAATTTTTTCACACTTTTTATTTTTTGAAATGTTGCAGTGTCTTATGCTAAGATTTTTGTAAAAATATACTAAGTCTGATTATATGTTCTATTTTTAATTTTTTAGAAGTTAGTTAATTTTTGAGCAATACATGAATTATCTTTTATTGTCTTCTTTTTTTGAGAAACCACAATTATTATATTTTGTCTATATATTTTCATACATACATATGTGTGTATATTTGTGTAGATGTAAGTGTATGCCTATGTACAATCGCAGCGCAATAGGCATTCGAAATATGAAGTAAGTATGTATGTGTGTATGTTGTAAATAATGCGCATGCGCCAATGAAGTTTCCACTGCAAATAGGCAGGCCTGCTTACTTGCTGTTGTAATTGCGTTATTTTTTATAAGTTTTACGGAAGAAGCTATTGTTTGCTGCTTCTTTTTTTCACTTGTAGAGGAATTGCATTGTCGCTATTTGTGTTGAAGGATGTTTTTTTTTTCTTAACTGACCTTAAGGAATACGTTGGCAAGCAATTGGTTGACAATTGTTTAGTATTTTGTAATTTTATGTTTATGTTTTTTTCTTATAATGACGAGTCTTGCATATCCTGTTGCATTTGTGTGCAATTTATGTTGTTGTTTGTATTTTTTGTCGAGTTCTGCCACTATGCAAACATTTGTTTATTTAGCAAATTGCATTTATTTATATATCACCTCGCAGTTTTTTTTTTTGTGTGTGTGTTGTTATTTGCTATAATTTATTGCTGTTGATCTTGTCGCTTGACGCTTGTCACTTGTGCATTTTTTGTAATATTTAGTTTTTAATTTTTTTTTTGTTTTACTCTACAGCAATTTCGTTGCTTTGTTGATCTAAAAAATATTAGCATTAGAAGAACACACCTTTGTTGTTATGCTGGTGTGTTGAATGCAAGGTGCAGTCGACAAGAAAGAAAGAAAAAAATAGAAGAAAAAATATATAAATACACATCCAACGCCTAGTCAATAAGAGCAGTGAGCAGTGAGGAGCAGCAATAGGAAAACTTTAAGTTGGCTGTAAAGGCAGTAGACTATGACAAAGTCGTTTAGTCTTTCTGGTGCGATGACAAGTGTGCAAGTTGCTTTGTTTATTTGATTATTGCCACAACTACAAATATATGTACATATGTACATATATGCAAATGTGTGCGTGTATGCGTGTGCGTATTTGCCTCTTTGCTTTTGTTTTTTTAAAGCTTGTAAGTGGAAGGTGTGCGCGCCAACATTCTCGCTTGCAGCAGAGCGTTGAAGAAAGTAGAGAGTGATGCAGTAGAAGATCAAAGGAGATTTTGTAAATTTTTTTCAAATTATAAATGCTTTCTGATTTGAATTTTTTGTTTAAAATTTTTTCACATAATATGTTTCTGCTCTTTTATTTGTTTACTTTTTCAATATTTTTTATTTCAGAGTTTGTAAATTGTGTATAATCACCTCCAATTGCCTTTAATTTAAGTTATAGTAAAAGCTTTTCGCCTTAACCAATTAGTAAAAAAAAGTCTTCACCATAAGTTACAAAGCCTCGTGTTTCTTTTTAATTGATTGCACGTTTAAAAACAAAAACAATTCGATTGCCCGTTAAACATCTATTCAAATCATTTTTGTATTACGCGCACAATTCGAAAACCGTAAAATGTATTGTTTTTTAAGTTTTCTATGAATTCTTATTTCGCCAGCACCGCTTTTAACTGCACATCCAGCCCCATACATCAGCCGGTTAGTTAGCCTACACAATTCTTTTCACAATCTCAGTTTCAGTTTAGTGCAGCATGGTGGTGCAGCTCGAGCTGTAACCACCATCCATGGCTATATTCCAATAAACTACACCAAAATCGAGACACAAAAAAAGCATCAACAATAAGAACCTTTACATAACGCGCACTCAAGGGCTCGTGTACACCGTTATTGTTTATTTCAATTTACCGTCGTCGTTCGTACACACGCGCTACACCACGTTTCAACTCCTAATACTACGAATAGTATATTTTAGCTAAGCGACCGTGTTTGCATTTGCCGTCGTCGTTTCCATTGCCGGCTAGCTAATTGTCTTATGCATAACAAATGTCGCCGCCGCTGGACGGTCGTGATCGTCACCGTCGTGTCGTCGTTTGGCTGATCGAACGAACCAGCAAGAAAGAAGCGCGAAGTACCACTAAAGGCGAATATTGCGAAGCCATTCTGCAAAGCAATCGGTGGCGACGTCAGCAGCAGCGCCAATAGCAGCATGCGCACGCGCTCGCTATGAATAAATCGGACACAGATAGGTATGTTTGTAGGTACAAACAAACACATAGTCACAAGGGCCACAGAAAAGCGGCGGATAGCTAGCAGCGGTTGGTTGGCAAGGCAGGTAAAACAGATAGTTGGATGCGCACAGATGTACGCTTTGCAAAGTCAAAAGTCGTGCAGTCGCAGCAGCAGCAGCAGCAGCAGCATCTCTCCAGCATACGCTGCTATAAGCAATGGGAAAAAATTTATGAGAGATTCGCGTAAAATTGCTGTGCAGCAGCAGCGCTGCTAAATGAAAGAACAGCTGTTTAGCGCCATAGCAGTAGCAGTAGCAGTTAGCTGCCCAAATGGTTGCGAAATGTTAGTTGTACCAAAAATGTTAAATTACATTAATGCAACCACAACAGCGTATAGCGTCTGTTATCTGCTACTGTAATGCAATTAATTTCAAAAATAGTAGCCGCTGTTAGCAGGCTGTATACAATCAGCAAATGTAATGTTATTACATAGTTATGTTATTCCACTGTTAATATGGCCCGAAGTGGTAACAGAGCTGCCGATACAGCGATCGTTCACGTAATCTGGCTGATGTGTTGAATTTCTGGTAACAGTGGTGAGTACGAAAATCTAACCACATAAAATTTAGTACTTTAAAAAAATGTTAAGTTAGTTAGCATTTATATGTTTTTCATGTTCGCTTTCTTCATAGTAGATGTTAACTGTAATAAAAATCAAGTTCGCTCTTAAAGTCTTTTGTAGCTCTATTAGAGAACTTAAAATATGTAATTTTGGTTTTGAGCAGTTACTTCAATGTAATGTTAGGGGAATACAATACAATATTTTAATATTAGGCTTAAAAACTTTTTATATACATACTAAAACAAGCATTTTGAATACATACATATGTATTTACATATTTAATACCTAGTTTTATTTTTAAAATTAAAAAAAAAAATAAACATGACAAACAAATTAAAATGTCTATTCTTCTATGGCCAATCGAATTTGTTTTACTTTAGTCAGCTCTCAAGGAAAAAATCTTAGGAATTCAACAATATCGCGGAGTCAGTGATGATAATTGTTATAAAATTGCGTATTAATCATACTGCATTTTTGTGGACAATTTAAGATTTTCGCTCTAAGGTGACTTATGATAGCCATAGTAGAATCTTTTTTCACACCAGTTAGATATTTCATTAGCAGCCAACCAACGTTGAATTTTTGAAGATTTATTTCCGGACAAAATCTCAAAGACCAAAATTATCTGGATTTATGCGGTTGGAGAACCGGAGTATTGCAGATTAGCTTCACGAAAAAGAAACTTAAATTTTGAGTTTAACTACGCAAGTATCCGATCTCACCTACATACATACATATATCCCGCAATTACATATGAGCTAATTTTTATATCGTAAAATTTAATAGGAAAACTGTAAAAGCAAGGACACCTCTTTATATCGATTATCCACTGTTTGAAAGAGCCTACTAGTAGATATAGTAAACGATTTTAATTGAGACATTATTTTAAAGATTCATAATAGTTTTACAAAATATGATTATCATAATTAACGTCAAGTTGTGTATTACCCATTAATTTTTCAACCTTGTGGGTAGGTTTCTACCCATATAGAGATCTTATACATATACTTCCCACGAAAAGTTTAAAAAACCGTTCATCATTTGTATTTTATTATTGTACTCGTATTACGAAATCAAATTTTCATCTATGCAATTTGCGCACTCTGTACGTGCATGGCTACTTTTGCAGTCAGGTTTTTTACAAAAAGAAAATATAATTTCAGTTTTGTTCTTGTTTTGTCCTAGTACTTCGTATCGTCCACGTCCTTTTTGTTTATCTAGCACTTTCGCTTTAGAATGTTTAGCTGATTTTGGGTCAATCGGAGAAAGATATTGGTTTCTTAGTTTCGAAAGTATTGATGAGGACGACGCTGACTTTGGGTTTCGTATAACCACATAATTCTTTTTTAAAATCTCCTAGTGTGGTTATACTATTGAGTTTTATTTGATTATTATCGCACTTTTTTTATTCAAATGTCAAAAGCCAACAAGATTTTTGAGATTTTGATGTTAAAATTTAGTCGAAATTCTGAATAAACCGAATTCAAGACTTTTCTGAAAACTTTTTAGTTTCTTAAAATATTTATTTTTTCTGTATTAAAAATGAAATAAACTAAATAAAAAATACCAAAACTTGTTAAAACTTTATATTAATTAGCCTTGATTTGAAGTTAACTCAATAAAACAATATTAAATATTTCTTTACAATTTTACAACAGTCTTGCGAGGGAAGTTGAGTCGTCGTTAAGGAAAACATTTCTAGAAGGTCTAAACTATTCCGTTTTTTTAATACATATATGCTTACATTTGCAATATATTTGACGTTTGCCATTAACATCAGTAGTAACAAGTACTTAAATAAAAATTTTACAAACCTATCAAAGTGTACATATTTATGCAATTATTAATTTTAAATGACATCATATAACGGTTAACACCATATCTACGTTCTGGTTTATGATGAATATTATGGGACTTTATATTGCTATAACATAAATATGACGGAAATTTATACATTTATGGGTTAGGATTTAACTACAAAGTACAGACAGTGCCATTGGCGAACGACTGTGAGCGTTTCACTTGGTAAGCTATTAACACAACTAATTAACTTATTGCATATGTATGTATATATTTTTTAGAGGTGATAATAAGTATTTTATGGACTTATGAAATGCTCAAGTGTTATGGTACTTAAAATGGTGTTAAAAAATATAAATATTTTTTGCATAAATCCAGTTTAAATTGATAGCAAACTAGAAACCAAAAAAAAAACATGTAAAAGAGGTAACAAACAACACAAATATTTTTACCCCAGGCAAATCACAGACCATTTTGCAATTATTGCTAACAGTGCAGTTTAACTGCAGCTGCAAGATAACATCTGCTGTTAGGTTCCTAACAGTCGAAAATCTATGTTGACGCCTATCTGTCGCTTCTCGAAGCCGCTGTTAGGTCCCCGTTAGCGCCTAGCCGCGGGCAATAAGTGGCTGCTGCGCCGTTGATGGCAGCTGCGCAGCAATGCATGACGGTTACTTCTTATTACTGTGAAGAAGATAAACAATACGCTCATACTCTGACTTTTACGCTCCTCTGTACTCTCTCCAACCACCGATCACTGTCAAAACTCGTTCTGTTGGTATTGCTTGCGGTTTCTTTTTCAATCACAACTAAATATTGAAATGAGCGAAAATGTTTTTGGCACGAAGCAATAACAACAATGAATAGAGCACGAATTACAGAGCAAAATAACAACTCGAATAGCAACAATAAATACATACATACTTGAAGCGACATCGTCGTTTGGTTGTAACGACGCCGACGACAACGATACAGTGTAGCATTTGATTGGCTCGATTAACACAATCAGAGCACCGTTATTACAAGCGTAGCGAAGACGACGGCAACAATAACAACAATTTCGGCAACAACAACAAGAGCGACATAAACGACGTCAATTGTTGGTGGAGAGGAGGAGCAGTAGCAGCAAATGAGACGGTTGGCGGTGATGACGCTGCTACTCGCTTATTTATCGTGTTTTATTGTTTTTTCGTTGTCAATGAGAGCGTAACTGCTAAAAGCCACACAAAGAAAAAAAGTGGAAATAAATAAATGAATACGTAAATGTGTAGGTATGTATGTACTTCAAAATCCACTTTTAGCACATACATACATAGGTGGCTGAACGCTGTGAGCATAAGCGAGATAGCCTAATTTGTTAAATGCTCCTGTTCATATTTTGCGCTAAAGAGCAGTTGTAGCGATTTTTTTTTTAATATTGTTGAGTGTCTAATTTATTTTATATCATAATTTTATTTATTTATTGAATTTTAGTTCAAATATAAGGGCTAACATAGTGGCATTGCTGATTTCAGTACTGAAACTGAGATCATTCGTAAGATGTTGGCCAGGGCGAAGAGCGATACGTAATGCAATATTTTATTTTATTCAATTTTTTTTTTTTTTTTGAATATGCTAGGCTTGCTGTAAATTTCAGTCCTTAGATTAAAAAGTTGCATGCATTCACCGTTTCTCTTCCTTCTCAATATTCCAAAGCGGATAGATATTTTCGTAAATAGCCGACGGCAAGTCACAGCTCCTGCAAGCAAGATAAACACAGGAATAGCTCGTTAATCCTGCCACTCATCACAACAATAACCGTAGCGTTTAGCATAGAAAGAAAAGTTCGAAACTTCTCTCCAACCCCAAATAAGCTGAAAGTAACTGCAATAAGCTCCATAACGGCGTTATGCTGTCGATCAGTTTGACACTCGCACCCTCCTCCTATACATATTTATGTACATCACCATCATTTCTTCACATACTAGCTGGCACTGCGCTATAAAAATCCCTATGTCGATCACTTTATTCTCATCTTCCTCACACCACATCAACATCCCAACCGACGTGAGTGAGTGACTGAGTACGCTTGATTCCACTCCTTATTTTGCCACTCACTCTCCATAGCCTCTCTTCCAATGTGCATGTATACAGTTATTTTCCGTAGCTTTGTTGTTGCTTTGGTTATTCACTCTGTCCACCGACGCTGACAGTTTATTGCCATCTCAGGTGATCTTATTTACTTTGGCGCATTGCATACATGCACACACATCCATACACACATGCACACACCCATACACACGTACACACATGGAATCGCATAAATTGCTTATTTGTGTTCTCATTTCATTGACCAATGCAGGGCAGAAACTCACAAATACATATGCGTTCTTCGCTGTTATATATGAAGTGTTTTTGCTTTTGCTTATATTTCTCGCTGTTAGCTTTGTTATTGCTATTTGTATTTATTTTGCCTTGGCAACAACAATGCTGCGGTTTGTTTTGTAGAGTGGCATGCTTGTAATGGCTTGTTGGAATTAGATGGCTGGAGGCGTGGTTTATCGAGTTCATATAGTAGATTTGTAACTAAGTTGGAATGTAAGTAGGCTATGGAGTATGTACGCACTGCAAGTATGTATGTACAAATACATATATGCTATATATTGAATGAATGTATGTATGCTCATATACATACATACATACATATCTATATATGTACATTAAAAGTCAAAGTGTCGGTGAACTGTTGCCACAGGCTCTGATTATAAGACAACTAATGACCGTGGATAATAATTTTTCGATATGTTTTTGTAAAAATCATAGTTCAATTTGTGGCCGAGTTTGCTGATTTTCAGTAGCTCTTGGTAAGCTTAACTTTTTCCCTATGTATACATAAGAATGTAACACTTAACTTTATGGGCGGCTGACAATCTCCACATCAGTAAAGCAAGTTAGTTTCCAATTAATTCTGCTTTTTCATGGCCTTAGGTAACAAATAGAAAAACAATATTTAAGTGTTTCTTTTAACTGAGAAAACTACAGCATTTAATACAAAATACACATATTATTTTTTGTGTTTGATGAAACAGAAACATGAAACATTTTTTTTAATTTTAAAATGTTGCATTATTTATTTTTAAGATTAATATGTGTAAAACCCTAGTCAATTTTTTAAAAATTCCTTGTATCCAAATGGATAAAAACATAAGTGTTGGTTGTAAACAGCGTACACACAAGTCAAATAAAATAAAATTTTAAAATTTTGCGTTTAATGCTGCTAACGTGCAAACGTTTGTTATTAGTCCAACTCACACCAACATAATTAAAAAAAAAAAAATTTCTAGAAAATCGTTTACTACTTTCGTCTATTCCGATACTTCTGATTTAGAAGATGAATAAGACGAATATGACCTGGCTGACAATTTATTGGATGCGAATGAGAACAAATAGAGTTTTTATTAGAAGAGGTTTCTCGAGAAGGTGCGTATGAAATATACAGGGTATACATAGACTTTAAAGTTTCTGGGAAAATTGGTTTAGTATAGAGCCATTCATTTGATGTGGCAGTTAGAGAGAACAAGCGCTGTAATTCAAACGTGCCATTGAAAACGGGTGACCAATTTCATTGGAAAAAAGCTTATTGGATCATTCCAGAAACTACTTTTACTGAAACGTACCCGAAGATATGTATTACATTACCTATATTTTCATATTCAGTCCCAATGGATCAAGAAGTTGCTTCAGGTCCTTTCATTATATTTTTTTTTTTACGTTCTAAGTATAATTTTTGTCTTATATTTTAGTTTATACGAAATTAAAGTGTATAATTTTTATTTCACACAAATGTACGTATTATTTATTGAAAAATATGATTTTTTATATATTTAAACCACTGAAATAAAAAAAAATTAAATATAAAACAAAACGAATATCTAGCTTTTTTACCATACACAAAATTTGTATCTATGTCGATAAATTTTAAAAAGCACATTTAATGAAAACCATTTTTTAAATTGAATAGTAGTTGATATTCCTAGAATCAATAAGAGTAAGAATTGAATGACTTGTATTGTTACAGCTACCCGTTAGAAACTTGTATAGACAGGGTTAAATAACTTTGCAGTGTTTTTACATTATAATAATAAACGGCACTGCTCATTGATTCCTACTTATATCTTAAAAGCCAATAACTTCTACAATAGAACGAGTATTTACTCTAAAATCAGCCGCTACAGAAATCGTTTGTGGTTTTATATAGCAATCCTGTGAATAAAAGATTATCATATTACCTATTTTCATAAGCCAATTACGCATTGTACGCTAAACACACTTAGGGGGCATTCAGGGCTGCAGAGAGAAACTCGGGGCTCGGGAATATATTTACTGCGGACACCCCTTCCCCCTTTTAATTTTATGAAAACTAAAAGCTATTGGGATTATTTGACTTCTTCGAGCTTCAGCAATTATGTGACTTATGTAAATGCCGAAAAGATGCTGGTGTGACGACACAATGTTGTAATTTTCAAACCGTTGTATCTCTGTCAATTTTCAATACGCAGCAAAAACAATACGTTGCGACTTATTTTTCATCGACTCTCAAAATCGTCAGTTACACTCTTTAATCTTTTTGAAGTAATAAACCCTTACAATTCGGTAGTGCATATTTCCAAACAATTATATTTCGCCTGCATATGATGGATTAAATCTTTTGTTATGCAAACTTGCAAAGAAATTTTTTTTGAAATTTTCATCAACCCAGCCTCCAGATGAGTCCGGGTCCGGAAAGTTTCACTTTAATTCAACTTTTTATGAACGTATGTTGTATGAATATAGTTCGAGCATTCAAAAATGTTGGCAGGTTGTAACGTAGTTTGGAAAATATTTCGAATAGTTGAGCTAATAGTTTCGGTGTTGCTTAGCTTAAATTAAAAATTTAATATCAAAAAGTTTTTTTTCCGTCAAATGTGAAATTTTACTGTAGAAGCCATTGCAACTTAAAAAAAAACCCGGACAGACCACCCAGCAAACTATCCGAAAAGAAATTGGGTCGTGGTACAATACCTAATTTATTTAAAACTGAATGACATTTCAAATGTGCCCAAATTTATTACGATATATATTCGCCACAGTAATTTAAAGAGTTCGGAGACCGCGAACATTCAGTAGTTGTGGCAGATTAAAAATTAGTAAATATATAGTCACAGTTGTCGAAAAATATTATTATATTCTTACAAAAAATCCAACCAAACATAAAGACGATAAATCTCTTTATGTAAATGCGGGATTGATTCGGGGAAAATGTGCAACAATAGCGGCACTACGATAATACCATCAGGTTCAGGGAAACAATTTTTTAGATCAGGCAAAAACATATTTCCCCGAGCAAATGTAAACTTTAATATCAATTCCTATGGGAAAATGACAGACTGGAATAGATTTCAAAATACTGAGTGTCCATGTTTGTAAGAAGAACTGCCAGAATATCATTATTCGAAGAAAGTTATTCCAATTCCATCTAAACATTGTGTTGCATATAATTACTAAATACTCATATGGGCATTGGAATAGGTGTGTGATATTTAATTTCGAAAATAATTAGATTTTAATTAAAATTATACCTCTATTTCAACAAAAAATGAGACGTTTTCAAGTGCATACATTTTATATTGAAAATATCTTCTTTGCAGGATTTAAAAACTTATCAAAATTTTGTAAGGTAACAAAAGCGAAAAATTATCATATCTCAGCTGAACATCAAAATAGATGTAAATTATATAAAACTGAAATTGCAAGAAATTCACAGGAAACCCATTATTTCAGTACTTCATCTATTATTCTGGGCATAGATGAAATCAGTTTCCAACATGTTTCTGCGGGTATATTGTAACATGCTTTTTCAATGTTTTCCCACAATTGAGTTTTGTTGCTACAGTCATGCTTTGAAAGTTCCCTCTTGAGTTTATTCCAAAGGTTCTTAATTAGATTGAGATCAGAGGATTGATTAGGACAATCAATAACCGTCAGGAAGATTTGCATTCGCTAACTTCCTCCTAACGGTTCTACTGGATATTATATTACCAACTGCTCTTGCAACTGTCCTAGACGATACAAAAGGATTTTTCTTAACCTTGGGCAAGATATAATTAGCAGTTGTTATAGAGATTTTTCCTGCCAGCTCGGACGACGATCGACTAGTTTTGGCATTTTTAAAGTATTTGACACGAAATTTTGTGAACGTCCTAATGTTTCAGCAATAAATTTGTAGTTAAGCTTTTCCTTTCTTGTGCATATATTGAACCAGCCTTCTTTCCCTCATTTCTGCAATGACCCAAACGTCCCATCTAACCCGAAATGTTATTTATTTTCTGCACTAGTAACTTAGTATAACATTAAAACTTATCTTTCGATTAGAATATGTGAGTAAAAATTTAATACTTTAAAAATTACGCCAGATAAGTCTATTTTAATGCTATGTGCCTAAATAAATTTCAATTTTATTATTTGTAATGAACTTATAGAAAAAAACGCTATCATTTTGAAATTCTAAAACCATCGCCCACTTCTATAGACGATTATTTGGATTTCTTGAAAGTAAATAATCGATCTTTTCGGCGACATAATAAAAAAAAAATAATAATTTGGCACTTATATCATGGCTTGATTTTTAGCCAAACTTCTCCTACATTTTGTGATGTGCATTTTGATGTTGAGGCAAGAATGCTGTGGCAAGTTTTACCCCGACTCCGAGCGACCGATGTATTTTGCTACAAGTTTTTTCATGACAGAAATTCGCTGGTAGTTTATCCACTGCCTGCCGCGGAGCGAGCGCTATTAGAGAAAACTTTTTCTATACTTGTTTATGTCATTTGCCTCGGCTAGGATTCCAACCCAGATACACCGAATGAAGCGCGTACAGGCTACACACACAAATAAGAAAGTTATAGCAAAACAAAACGGGATTTAGCTGTTTTCGTGGGTGCTTAAAAAAAGTTTAACCCAAAATATTTTCTCGACATACGTATTTAGATTAAACTGACACACGCAAAACTTGTCTTCGTGTTAGGGCTTAATGTAAATTTATCTCTATATTAAACTACATGGTGGAAGTGGCTTAAAAATTGTATTGACTTTTGATATTTTTTTCCGGTAATGGTGTGGCGAATTTTCTTCATATAACGAATGTTCGAATTACCGCAATCAAATTACCTCTTGGATGGGGATTTGGGCACCTGGTTTTTGTTATTTTATATTCCAACAGGGCTTTGTGTTGTGTTTTTCTTCGAGATTGAAAAATAAAAATTATTTCGGATCAGTTTGATGGAGAGTATGAATGTTGAAATTCTCAGGGTTTGTGACAAAAAAGTGTTATTATAGGACCATAAAATTTTTCGCTTCCACCATGCATTGATATTTCTAACTAAACTTCAATTGAATGTTTAATGAAAGAAAACGTTATACATCTATCCGCAATTTAACTTTTATTTATTAACAAGACTGTTTGCTAAAAATATCTATGGATATCTTTTTGAATATAAATTATATGAAGCGAAACGCTAAGGCTCGAAAAGAGATACTGATCCTTCATGCTGCGTAGCGAAGAGACCTTCGCGCATTCTCTTATGTTCAATTTCATGATATTCTTTCAATGTTTTATTTCTCCATACAGCTAACTAGTTAACAAATAAAATCAGCGCTGTTGTGCGGTTAAATCCGATTAACAGTAAATTAGCTACGCTTTAGGAGCAATGCCCATAAACGAGCGGGTTAAGAATAGCAGCAATCGAAAAGAAAAAGAAAAAGAACAAGAAACAAAAACCCTCAACTCTCAAATAATACAACCGGTTCAACGAGTAATGATCCTGTGATAGATTTTTACAACTACACACCCATACAAACGTACATACATACATATGTATAGATTTATCTATCTATGAACGGAAAGTACAAACAGTAGGACATTTATGGGTGTATCCTTGAAAACAGACTCTCAAGAAACAAATAAACGACTTGGTAGCATTAAAGAAACAACCGCAACACAAATTGGATTAACTTTGGTGAAATTTATGTGAAGTCAGAGCACAAAAGTCAAACTTGCAAACAAACGCAGGGGGAAGTATAAGATGCGTGTGGAATATCTACTGAGATTCTCTGAAAGACAAACAGCAGCGAGTCGACACAAAAGCATGTAGGTAAATACGCTTGTAAAGCGGGAAGT
This sequence comes from Anomoia purmunda, assembly GCA_951828415.1. Lineage (NCBI taxonomy): Eukaryota > Metazoa > Arthropoda > Insecta > Diptera > Tephritidae > Anomoia > Anomoia purmunda. The sequence continues at coordinate 96,783,291 of OX639996.1, forward strand.
TGTGATTTTGGAATGCACCACAAAATGGGCGTTAAATGCGACACTGATGTTATAGTTACGCCCAGTCAAATTGGATTTAAAATTTGTTAAATAATTTTTAGTAATTTCCTTTGAAAGTCAACATATTGCAAAAGATGGAAATGCAGACAAACGGTATAGTTTAACAAGAAACAATATATTATAATGCGGTTAGAATGGTGAGCCGAAAAATGTTTTTGTAAAAATAGTAAATAAAAATCGTAATGAGTATTTCTTCTAACTCGAGAAATTGTTATAGAAAAAGTAGCGAATTTTAGAAAAAGGTGATTTTATGGAGCACTGAAATTACGAAACAAATTTAGTTTAGCCAAATAAGATATCTTTTTTTGAAACGTTTCAAAATCGGTAGTAATCGCTCTATTTACCATTTCCACGTAGTGAGGAAACTAACCCATATAATTAGCAAGTATTCGGGAGGGTCGAAAATAAGTCTGGCTATGTCAGTTGTTGTTTGGATATATGTACCTGATATTTGACTTCGTTTTGATTTCATGTCTTCACCTTTTTTCGGATACATTGCTTGAAATAATAAACTCCCTTTAAAAAATGCTATTGCAAACATTACTCCCGATTTATCTGTTTTTTTTCATGTTAAATTTTGTAGCGGTTTTGTAATGTACTTGCAAACCCTGATGAAAAGAAAAAGTTTATCAGAAGAGAGGGTATTGCACCCGTAGCACGGTAATATCGCTGACGTTGATTGTTGATTTTAATACCGATTTTGCCTTATAAGATGCTAAGCCACTTTTCAAATTTTTATAGAAAAAAATTAGTTTAAAAAATCGCAAAGAGCGTAAGTTTAGGTGAAACCGAATTTTTAATATAAGGCGCATGTTTTTATTTCAAATAAAAAATATCTTTTGTATTCAATCAAATCTGTTAACATAGTCCTCTTCATCTTAAAACTTAAACGACTTTTATTTATTTAGATACAATTTATTGCTCTTATCATACCCTATATATTTTCTAAACTTTGTGATTCTTACAAATTTTTCTCACTGATTAAATTTTTCGAACACAAGTTTCGTGAATTCGCTACATGATTTAATTGATTATCGAACTTATTTTTTTAGATTACTATTTTATCAGAGCTGTACGTGGTTATTCAACTCGATTTTCTAAATAACCAAAGCTTGCAAAACTTAGAGCATTGTCTGAACTTCGATCTGTTTATCCGAATTCGAAAGTTAACTATTTCAAAAAATACATACATGAAAGTATAATATGAAAGAGCACAACAGTTTTTGATACGTACGTAGCTAAATTAAATAAATAACTGTTTTTACCTCTGAATATAGTTGATCTGTTAAAATTTAATTTTTCCACAGACAATTAATTTTTAGACAAAAATTGGACAAATACTCAAAATATACAATAAGTTCACATCTTAGATGTTTTTGGAATGTTTTTTCGGAGATATTTCGGATTTTTCAAATATTACGTATTGGACTCAGTGACAATTTGGCAATTTTGACAATTCTTATATTTGAAAAATACAGTATTCACTTAAAAAAAATTGACAGTTTTTTATGAAATAAAAAAAATGCAGTCAGAAACGTTTCATTGTTAAAATAGAGAGAAATCAGTGCAATCGATTTTACTTCCATTTTCTAGCTACAGAAAAGTGAAGGACCGAAACCATTTCATTCGATTTCTGAAATGACTAATATTTGCGACTTTTCACGCAATCTTCTTTTAAATGATAAAACTTATTTGTATTTTATTTTATTTATTACTCAAAGCTTAGTATACCTTTGTCTTGATTTTGGACTGTTATTATTTTAAATAACACAAAGTGTACTTTACTTGACGCACTTCAAATAAAAATTTAATTCTAATTTTTTAGCCTTGGAGGATAAACACAATTTTAATTCGATCTTGCGGAGTCATATATTCGCTGCTGCGATTTTAATGACATTTTTAAAGCATTTTTGACGTTAGCTTTGTACAGCAGATGCTATGCTTTAAAATTAAGCTTCTAATTTTCTCCAAAAAAATTATAGAGCTGCTGAGCCTCTGTGGGCGCACAGTGTCGCGATCCCATACAAGCTGCGCACAAAAACAATTAGCGTGCCCCGATTTCACCAAAATTCGTTATACGACATTAATTGAATGTATAAATAATAAACCTGAGATATGGTGAAAAATGCTACACCTCTACTGGGGGGGAAAGTTAAAAGTGATCCGATTTTAAGGAAATCTTGTATATAGATTTTTATTAAATCCAAAAGCAAAATATGAAACTTGGTAGTACGTCCACCGTATATATCGAATTAATAAGCGGCATATAGTTCAAAAGAAAGAGCAAGTGCTGATAAAAACGCGGAAGTAGATATATGTAAAAACTTATTTCTTATAATGCTTTAATATAAGTAGATGTATCGCCAAGCGTGTGACATTTAAACTAAAGGTAAAACCAACCACAGATTTTTTTTTAAATTTGGGCCGATTCGTGTGATTGTGAGGCGTGTGACACGTGCCGTGTATGAAAATTACATGCTCTTATAGTTTATTTTGCATGTAATAAAATCTGCGTTTTTAATGTTTTATCGCTATATAAAAATATTGGGATAAGCATTAAATTTAAGTTTTTGGAAATGTATTTAACTTAAAAGTACTGGGATTTCATCGCCCGCGTCTTTATTTTCACATATATGCCGCCAAATTAAAGAAAGAAAGTCGTTTGAAAAAATTCTTTAGGTACCTTAATTTGTAGCAAAAAAAATGCATTAAATGCCCAAAATTATTCTCGGCTTATTTTGGATTTAATATTATTACTATATCAGCACATGTTCAAAAAAAAAACAACTATTTTGCAAGTTAAACCCATTAAAAATGGCACGCTACTACCCGCCCATTTCCTCGCTCACGCCCTACTCCCTTATCATTTAGAAAAATGAATGTCAAACGTACATATGCACTGCTTTCACACAAGCAGCAATACTTCAAGAACAAAAACAATAATAACAACAACAATAGTGAAACACAGCCAACCACTAAGTATGGCTGCGGTCAGCGTAGTTGCAATTGCGGTTCAGGACTCTGTCGCGACTCTTATCTCCTGCTGATGTGAAGCCTATTCCATTTTTAAATTTACTCTCACATACATACAAGCCTTTGTTTGGCATAGTTACCGCTCTCAATATATGTACTATTTGTTCTCATTCACTTTTACGCTTTAATTTCAAATAGCTTCCTACTTTGTCGTCTACCCTTTTTTTTTTGGCTGGTCATCGTCGGCACACACACACACACACACGCACATATGCTTGTGGATGTTGTCTTTGTTGTGTATTTTGCATATGCTTGCTTGTTTGTTGCTGTTGTTGTTGTCACCTTTGTTGCCCTTGCCACATGCTAATAATTCTAGCAATTCATGCTAACGCCTTTTTGTTGCCGCTTGCCGCTTACCGTTCGCCACATTCCTATTCTAATTCGAACGGCGACGCGTTGTTCTCGTTTGTCGGCGTGCATTGCCCACTGTGCAACAGATTATCCCGAGCAATTGTTTAACTGATTGTGTTTATTGGTAAACGCTGCTGGTAATCAGTCAGTTGGACATTATCACACTTCACAGCCGATATTTTTTTGAGTTTGATGGCCAACAGATGCCAAACAGCAGTCATAGGAGCTCTCTTTTCATAAACAGCACCACAGCAGATCGCAATGCTATTGATAATAAAATACCCTGTCGGAAATAGAATTACTTTAAAAACAATTTAAAAAGTACTTTTCTACTAACTAGAAGTGATTGAAATTCTTTCATTTTTCTTGTAAGCAACTGACTTTATTAGCATGGCGGTGTCCTAGGAGGAAGCCAAATATCTCACTCTGTATTTGATTTCAACTACTTTTAACAGGGACGGAATATAACAATTACTTCGGAAAACTGTCATTAAAAAATTCGCTATGATATAAATGATATATAACCCAGTGTTATATAACAATCGACTCTTATTTCAACGAGAATAAAATTTTAAAATAATTTTAAACTAATTTTTATACAAAAATTTGAAAAATAACAGTTATTTTTGAGTTTTATTTTAGAAATTTAAAATAACAGTAATTTTTGATTTTTATTTTAAAAATCTGAAATAAAAATTATTATTTTATTTTTATGAAAAAAATAAATAAATAACGGTGATTTTTGTATTTTATTTTACAATCAAAAATAACTGTTACAGAAGACTATTATTTATAAAAATCATCTATAAAAATCATTCACTGGGTTTAAATTTTAAGTCATACTTATAAAAGTCATTTGATTTTTTTCGTAGAAAATAAATTGTTGGGGAACCCAACAATTATTTATTATTCATATTATTTTCTCCGAAAATCTAAATTGACTTTTATAGGTAAGACTTAAAAATATAAAAGTCAGCGCCTTTTATAAATAAAAGTCTTCAACAACTGTGATATTTGATTTATAAAATAAAAATAATTAGCAACAAGTATTTATGACTTTTAAAATAAAAATCGAAACTAACTGTTGTTTTTGATTTATACAACAAAAATTAAGACTTATTTTTATTTGTGACTTTTAAAATAAAAATCAAAAGTAAATATTATTTAATGAGTAACTAGACAAAAGTTACAAAATAATTCTTAATGAGCTATTTTCATAATAAAACTTGTAACAGTCACGGTCCCTGATTTTTAAATGTGCATCACTGAAATAGCATACACAATTTTTTTTCAGCTGCAATAATATGCTTTTGTTTTCAACTATTTGCAATTCAATTTGTTTTCTGTACGATTTCAATTAAGTATTTACAGTATACCTTACAATTTTTGTTTTTTAGTTAAAAAAAATACAATTTAATTTTGATTCCGTATACAAATTAAATAGAGGAATAATTTGGAGTATCAATTCTCGAATTACGAGTGTCAATTTTTTGTTCAATCACTTGCCTAACAAGCAAACAATTTAAAAAAAATCAGGTGTACTGGGAGTTAGTATACACCTACTAAGTGCAAATACACATTCTTTAAATTTTTTGTACGTGTAGGGTTTGAGATTATATTTTTCTTTTTTTTTGTCTTTGAGTACCACTTTATTAAAAAAAATTTATTTGCTTTACTGTTAAATTCAATCATTGGATATCTCGTTCGAAAGACAATCACAGCGCGTTCAACGACATACAACTTATAGGAATTGGTTAAAACATTTTGAATTATAGTTGGTCAAAATGAAACTTTTTTTAAATTATGGTTTTAAAATTGTTTTTAGAATTTTTGCGAATTTTATTTTACTAACTTATTGCTAAAAAAGAAAATTAAAATAAAAAAATTTAAAAAAATTAAAAAAAATTGCAAAAATTATAAAAACTATACTATTAAAATCTAAAATAAAAAAGAAAACAGTTTCATTTCGACTGGCTATAACTCAGCTCGTTTTAAACCAAATATATACATCTATATAGCTAGTATTTATTTACAAAAAAATAATTAAAAAAACTAATTACATGTTTATGAAGATATACTCATAATTTATTGAAAATTAATTTTAGCAAAGAAAAATTATAATATTACACATAGCTACATACATACATATATATTTTCTCCAAGTTAGATCAATATAATTAATTTAATATGCCTTTATTTCAATCCAATGAGGCTTCCAACTACTTTTCATATTGGTTAATTTTTTCGACTGCCCGCTTTTTTCCGACAGGGTATCCATGCACACAACTACACATATACCGCCGTAAATGTGTTTGTATGTATAACCACCTATTGGCATATATGTAAGTAGTATGTCCGTTTTCATGTTTGAGGGTTCCACTTTAATTTGTTCTAATGTATGTGACTTTTGTTGAGCTGTGCCGATTTTCTATTGCCACAACTCCAGTATACTAAATAACTTGTATTGTTTTATAAAAATTTCAATTGATTTTTTTCTTGATTTTCAATATCTTTGATGTGCCCTCTGTCTTGTTTTGCCGCTTGGGTGTGACTTGCAAATTTCCAGTTTAAATGGAAAATTGTGCCACAAACAATGTCAATAGTAATGCAATCGCTGCGCACATCCATCAATCAATCATTGGAACATTTTTCGGTTGGTTGTGTCAGTTAGAAGACAGTAGAGTAGCTGTAGCTGTAGTTGCAAAAAGAAATGCTTGCATGTTGCAAAACGGGTATTGCTCCGAGGCCATATGGTATTTTTTTTGCCGAAAAGCTGAAAATTATTGAATACGTTTTAAATTAAGAAAAATTAGGATATAAAAATCCGATTTTTTGCAAACAAACATTTTACCTTTCTTAGCATTTAGCATAGGAAAACAGATCTTATACTCATTTCAAATACAATTTCTTCAACAATTCTAACAGCGCAGGCAATGCAGAAGTTACATCTAAGTTTAAATAGGGCAAACATTTGCTATGGCCGAGCGCATAAGTCCCCAGGGTATTATAGCCTTGCCCATCTAACTGTTGTTTGTAACAGCCTAAAGCAACCGAGGTAGATATGGACATATATAGTATATATATATATATATATGTATAATACACAAAACTGCTAAGAAAGAGAGGAAAATTATTCTTTTTCTGTCCACCCATCCAGTTCGAATAACTTGAGTAAAAAGGGAAGGCTTTAATCGCTCTATAATTTTATAAGAGTTTTTATCCAATAGAGTATGATAAGGTTAAGGTTACTTATTTAATTTTAGTATATTATTGGGGCTGAAAATTGCCATTGACTAGTTACGATTTTTTTAAATTTTGGTATGGCGCACTTTAGTCCATATAACGTTTGCATTTTACATAAACTCCCGTTGATTTTAAATATTTCTTTGTGCTGACGATATAAAGCATTTTTTGCAATTTAGAATACATGCGTTAAACAAAAAAGTAAAAAGCCATGACAATTTTGAACTTCTTTATCATTATATTGTACCAAAATTAGATGGGAAGTCTCTATGTTATATGCAGGGGGAAAAAATTCACCAAAATTAAGTAAAATTTAAAAAAATAAATGACAGTTTACAATATGAGTGCCAAACTACAAATTTTAAGAATGCGTAATTTCAAAAATTATTTTTTGTGATGGTTGCCACCTGCTTAAAAAATTTATCAAAATTATAATAAGTTCAATTATATCAAACTGATATTAAGTGCAAGCCTCAATAGAGATTCATTTACTAAATACTTTTAAAAATGGTTGCCACCTGTTTAAATGCAAATAAAGTAAAATTAAAGAAATAAATGACACTTTACAATATGAATTAAGAATGCCTTATTTCGAAAATAATTTTTGATGAGGGTTGCCACCTGTTTAAAAATTGAATAAAAACTATAATAATTTATTACATCCAGCTTATATTATATGCAAGGTTCAACAAAGTTTCATTTCCCAAATAATTTTTCAGAAGGTTTTCCACATGTTTATATGCGAATTAGGTTAAATAAAAAAATAAGAGACATTTTACAATATGAGTCCCAAACTATAAATTTCAAGAATGCATAATTCCAAAAATAATTTTGGAGAGGATTGCCACCTGTTTAAAAAATAAAAAAATATTCAAAATTAAATAAATTAAATCAAAAATTGAGACCCATTCGTCTCAAACGAAATAGTTTGAAGAAGGTTTTATATTGAAGGGAGTTGCCAAGGGAGTTCACGTAAAGGGATTCAAAGGATGTAGGCTTAAACAAACTTAATTTCGAAAGTCGATATAAGGATGTTTCCACATGTTAAAAATATTAATTTAATACTACCTGTAAGCTTACTGAAATACTGGAATACTACTCTGAAACGAGAGAGTTTATACTTATATAAAAATATGTTTGTGAAGGTTGCCACCTTATAAAGGCCGTTGATTAAAACAAACTGGTAACGGTGGTTCTACTATACTGGTGTTAAACAAACAAAGGTTTTCGAGAAATGCATAGGATTGCAACCAATTAACAAAATTAATGTTCAAACCCAGAAGTTTCTTAGAATTCTGATAAAACTTAAGTTAAAATTTGATTAAAAGTCTTTGAGTTGTAGTGCAATTTCAACAAAGCTTTAAAATTGCCTCTGTATACCTTTTTTCTAGAAAATAAACGTATGATTAAATAAAATTGGGCAAATGTTATAGGCGGAGGTATCCACAAATCTAGTGACTTTTTATGGGTATGGTTATATATCTTTATTCATTTTCTTAGATACATATAAACTAAAAAAGTAAATAAGTATGTATCAGTTTTTAACGATATTCAGTAGTTGAATGTATTTTCTCGAAAAAAGAGATGAGGGAACTACTCTTCCACTATAGCGTATACTGTAAATATTTTATAAACTTATCTGCATAGTAATTGAAATCATTTGCGTTTGTATTTTTTATTTACATTAGCGGAATGAAATCAGTTTACAGCGGCCAAGCCTAAATCAGTAAAAAAAAAATTGAAAAGAGAAATGAGCACAAAGAAATAAAGGCAAGGAGCAGCCATAAACGCTAAGTAATTTTTTCACAAATTTATTACTTACAATGCTAAACGATGTTAAATTGTGACAAAAATACAATACAACGCAATATTGAATCCAGTACAGACATCCACAATAACAACAACGACGACAAAGACGTTAATAAAAGCCTACCAACATCAGTCATGCCTACCAGACAGACATACAGCCATGAAAGAGTCACAGCTTTTCAGCCTTTCAGTTATTCAGCTTGCCGGCCAGTCAGTTAGACAGTCAGTCATTCCACTCATCGGTTGATTTGTTTGTCGCCTGTAGGCAAATGACGTTCGCTGTTTAAGTCTTTTGTTTCACTGACACGTTTACAGCTTTTAACGAATAACTGCTCTGATTGTTGTTGCTTGTTGGCTTTGCTTTTGTACTTGTTATTGTGCTCACTCTACTTATAGAGTATTGGCTGTTTATTGTAAGCAAATTAAGTAGCGAAAAATTGACACGTCGCGTACGCACTGCTCGTTCCAGACGCGTCACTGTGTGCCACACGTACTGGGTCGATAAAAAATAATAGCGGCAGTGGCGTTGGCAGCAGCAGCAGCAGCAATACCACCACCAGCAGTAGGAAGCTATGTATATTGTTTGCAAGTAAATACATATATAAGAAAAACGTAGACAGTATTTTTTGTTGTTGGTGTAAGGGCGCGGCGCAGAAATTACAATAACATAGCAATAGTAATCATGATATAAATTACGGAGAAAAAACATAAGGGTAAAGTAACGAAATGAGGTGAAGTATTGTGTTGTGCAAAAGCGAAACTTTTCACATTAATGCGTTGAAGAGAAAAAAGGAGGACTGTAAATAAATAAAATAAAAATAAAAATGTTGCAGAAATATTTTAAGTATGTGCCTGAAGTAGCGGTGTGGGTGCGGGTTTAATAGCTTTTTATTCGGCCTAGGACAGATTCGAAAACACTCATTATTACGCGCAAATAATAAATCAATAAAGATCGACCTGGTATGAATTAAAAACAAAATTATTATTTTTATTGTTTATTTTCATAAAAAGAAATGCTGCTGTATTTATTTTTGCAAGCAAATTTACAACAACGCAAAGTACTTTTTCAGGGAACAGTAATAATGAGACTTATTTATTTTTATTTTTTTAAGAGCTTTACTCAGTGACTGAAACGCAGGTAATGTTTATGGAAAAATTGCCTTTTCTGTAAATTTTTCTTATTATCCTATTAATGGTCAAAATAAGATAAAAACATTTTTAGTTAGTTTGCTTATTTAATGAATAAAAGTGATACATTTAAATGAGTAAACAAACAAACAAAAAAAATAAGAAAAGTTTGGTAAATAAGAAAAATATAAAAAATAAGAAAAATATTATTTTCTGCATTTTAAACGGGTGTACTCAAGTTAGTACAGTTGTCTTTTAAGAGTGATATTTGGCATAAATAAAAAAATGTTATTTGTATTTAAAAAAAATATTCTGTAATTATTTCTTCAAGTAAATTTACAACAGCGGCAAAGCACTTTTTCAAGGAAACAGTAATTAAAAGAAATATTTATTTATATTTCTCTTAATAGTTGGATTCTCAGCTTTGCTCAGTATCCGAAAAGCAAGTAATGTTTTTGAAACAATTGGTTTTGTGTACATTTTCCTCCTATTATAGGGTCCAAAAAAAAAAAAATTGAGTTAATTTGTTTATTTAATAAATAAAAGTGATACATAAAATATAAACTAAAAGAAAAATGTTTTTTTTTTTCTATTTTAAAGAGGTGTACCTAAGTTGGTGCAGTTGCCACTTAAAAGTGATCATTTCTAAAACACGGGTTTTTTAATGCACAGTGTTTTCTTGCTATTTTTTATAGCTCCACCGGATTCTATTATGACAAATGACTTTCGAAGCTTTTTACGTACGTGATCGATGCCATCGAGTTGCAATCCGTCTATATTGGATGTTGGAGGACGAGCAGTCTGTTTTTTTGGACAATTGCTTTAGATACAATCTGGCTACATTTCGTCGAAAGAGAGTATCAATCATATAGGTGAATAATACCCAACACCATTTTTACCGTGAATACCTATTTTATATAGTGAAATAGACTGATCAGCTCCATCATGGCCCTATTATAATTGTCCAATAAATGCGGTATTTTGAAATCAATCCTTGGCTTCTCTTTAGCATACCAAATTTTTACAGTTCTTACTAGCTTATAGGAATCAAAATTCATTGCCTTTGGTTCATCGAACACTTAATACTTCATTTTTTCTATCGAGTCTCTAATAAAATTCTTCTCTTGATTTTTTCTTCTTGCCCTTAGCATTTACTAGTGGGGCATTTCTTAGAGCAGTTTTCACGAATGCTACCTGTAATTTGATATCCTAATTGCTTCAAATCGTTTAGCAGACTAAAACGAGTGAAAAAGTTGTCGAAGATAAATTTGTGGTTTGCAGGAACTGTTATCAATTTATTTAACACAATTTTAACAAATACAGTTCGTAGAGACGCAATACTAGGATCAGCGAAATAACCACAGTAAATATCCCGAGGAACTAGCTGTGACCCAATTTTTGTACCCAAAGCGAAAGAATGATGACCACAATACTCCACCATCTATTAATCAATGAAAATGTTTTAGAGAAAAATATTCCATTAGTTGAATTTTTGCATGAGTTTTGCTTATCCGCAAGCTTCCTTATTTTAAACGTTTATCGGTAGTATTTGGAGGTCGTTATTTTCTACAAGATTTAAATTTCGTTTTATATCTCTTATGCCTGTTACTGGAAATAAAGTTTGGCTCTACATGGACTCCGATATTCTGATCTAATTACCAATACATACGTTCTCTAGGCAGTTTATGAAAGCAAAGCAATAATTATCATTCCAAAGAAAATTTTTAGCGACTCAGCACTGATGGCGAAGTTTTGTAATTTTGTTATCGGTAATAATTGTAAAAACCTTTTTTCTAAAAACATAACATTTCAAATATTTGAACAAGTGAGAGATCTTCATTGATTCTTCTATGTGATACTGATTTATTAATCGGTAGTCAGATTTTGTGCATGTATTCCTATAATTTGGAGTAAAATTTCACCAAACTGGAGGTTTGATATTTGAGTTACACTGAAACTGATTTAGGGCTCTTATTATACATTTTCTGAATCTGAAAGAACGTTAACAGTACGAAAAAATATCTCAATATTTCCGCAAACATCACTCGGCATTTTTAATGGAACATTGTCGTCATCCAAACCCTCTTCTTCGTCAGTGAGAACACTGGGTTCTGGGGGAATTATACCCAAGTCATACTCCAAACGATCACAACTGTCTTCTACGATGAAATTTTTGGGCTCTTCTAAATTTTGAAACTTGTTACTTACGCTAAATGTTCGCTTCCGACTCATTTTTAATTTCTGCAATAATAAGGATAAATTGCGCACACTTGTGGCCGCTGTATCATTTTTGAAACAGTTATATTTCGAGTATAATTATTACTTGAATTTTTAATATACGTTATTGTAAAATATTATAAATGGTTATTTGTTTATTTATGTAGTTTGGAATATCATAAGCAAAAATTATGATTGTAGTAATGTACATGTTGCTATATAGTTTACATGACCAACAAATGAAAGACGAGTATCAACAACTACACCCAAATCCTCAATTTCCTCGTTACTAAAGGGCGTTTGTTTTTTAGACGTGTAATTTTCAATGAGGAGTTGGTCATTTAGATAGCTGTTATTTGATTTACACTCAGTTAAGTTTATCATTTGCAAAAGTTGCAGCCGAACGACCATCAAGCACGTCACACGTTGAGTGAATGGACCCAAAAAGAAAGGGCAACCGATCCCGACTTTCAAAATGAAGCTCACTTTTGGTTGAACGAGTGCGTTAGTAATCAAAATTGTCGCATTATGAATGTTGATAATCCGCAAGGCATTGTTGAGACACTTGCCCAAAATCATTTTTAAAGCATAATGGAAAACCCTTATCTTTATAATGAAGCTAAATTTTTGGCCATAACATTAAATTATATACGATTTATTTCTTCTTGAAACCCACATCCCAATAAATAACTCCTTCTAGATAAAACACAGGTACCAAGATTGTATGTCGGCAAAAAATTAGAACAAAGTTTCAGAAAGATTATTTTAGAGCATTCGTTATGATGAAGGAATAAACGGTTTTAATTTGCAACTTCTGTAAAGGTTTTCTAGATCTTTTTTTAACCAAAACATGCCACTAGAATCGTATGGGTTAGGCCGATCTAAACAGCGTTAGATCGTCGAAACAACAGTCCTTGGCCGGGTAAGACCTGGCTCATTCCGGTACGTAGAACCGACTGTCGTCGTAAACCCCGACATACCCAACACATGTCCGGCATGTGGAGATTCTCCGCACGACACCATTCACCTATTCACATGCCCCCTCAAACCCACTCATCTAACCTCCCTCTCCCTCTGGTCCAACCCTGTCGAAACTGCACGCTTCCAGGGGCCTCTCCCTAGATGAGTTCGACGACAACGACCATGGGTGAATCCGATCTTTACGGGGCGCGACTAGCCGCTACAACAACAACAACAAAAACTATAATCGTACTCTTATATAGATTTTGAAGTCATCGGCATATAAAAAATTTTGCGCGTTTATAAAGCATGGAGCCAAATCATTATTAAACAAAAAAAACAGTAATTACCCTAGAACACTTCCTTGTGGAACACCCGAGGATCCAACGAAAGGATAGGATCAGAATTTTCCACAACTGCTATTGAAGTTATTAAGATAGGACTTAAGCCAATCAAGAAATGTGAAACGAAACACAATTTTTGAGAGCTTTGTTATTAAAACGCTCGTTAAATGACTAACTACATTTGCAACTTAAAAATATAATTTATCCTTAATAGCTAATTTCAAAAGCTTTCAAACTGTAGTAAGTTTAAATATGGGCGTACAATTCAAAACGTTGTTTTTGTTCCCACTCTTATTTTGTTGTTATAATCGAATTTTTGAATTACTCATTTAAAACACCACTAGACAGAGATTTATTAAAGATCAAAGAAATAGGTGAAGATAAGGCACATTCACACATTTTTATTATGAACTGTCATTATCCAGCTTTATAGAAATTTAAAGTAATTTAATATTAGAATACTGCTCTTCCACCGTTCGACTTAATGCACCAAAAATTAATAAATTAATCAATAATAAATATCACATCAGCTATCATCCAACATGTGCACACCATTGCCAAAATTAGAGGCAAAGAAATCGTCTAATAGCTTGGCAATTTCACTAGCTGAGTTGAGCTTTTATCATTGAGAAACATTGCTGCTGGAATATCTGAGAATGATTTTTTTTTTTTTTGATTTTGTGAAGATCCAAAATGATTGAAGTGGGGAGCTAAGAAAATCCGATTGCGGTGACTGCTTTACATAAGTGTGAAAAAAGCGCCGGTGAAATTTATGAGCTTGTCAGAAAACTTAAAATTTCGAGAATATTTGTACTATTGATCGTTCTCCCCAAACATCGACAGTTGATGACAGAAAGAGAAGTGGCCGTCCTCGTATGATTCGAACCAATACAGCCATAAAAACAAGGGAAATGGATATATCGACCAGATCAGTGTCAAGACCTATTCGAGATGATCTTCTTCAGTGGCACGTGGGCAACGGCCTTGAAAGTATTCGTTTTACAGATGGGAAAATTTACACCGTTGAAGAAGTTTTTAATTATCAAAAACTCCTAGAGGCGAAAAAATGTTATTCCAAGGGTTAAGTGTGGTCACCATCCAGCTGTTGTGATGGGTTAGTGGGGAGTTTCCTTTAAAGGCCATACATCGCTTCAGGTCTGCGAAAAAGGGGTTAAAATTGGGGCAAGAGTTTACCAGCAGGATGTTTTAGAAGGTGTAGAAGGTGTGGTAAAGCATTTAAGCAATACTCTCTTCGATTCGAAAGGAGCATTGGATCTTCCAGCAAGATTCTTCTCCAGCACTCAAGGCAAGCCCACCAGCAACGGCTTAAAAGCAATAATCCTGGTTTCGTGGCTGCAGATGATTGGCCGTCCGGAAGTCCAGACTCGAATCCATTGGACTACAGTTGTGATCAGAGTTGAGGAAAATGGTTTGTCGAATACCACTAAGAAATTTGGAGAGCCTCAATACCAATAGAAACTGTGCGTACCGCATTGATCAATGGCCGAATCATTTGATGACTTGTGTAAAAGCAATATCTGGCTATTTCGAATAAAATTTTATACATCGCTCATTTGATATATGCATTATTAAATAAAGCTAACTTTATAAAAAAATATATTTTATAGTTTCATTTTTATAACGGCCCGAACTTGTCACAGAACTTGTGGCAGAATTAAATATAAACTCTATAAAACTTATTCCTAAGATTTCTTAACTTCTTTAGACCCTTGGTATACCAGAATAATATTGTTAACTTTTTAACTGAAAAATAGGGCAATAAAACTCAAGTAAAATTTATATTTTCTTAACACATTTTTCTCAGCTTTACTTAACTCCAATTCTTTTAGAGGCAGTGCAAAGTCTATTAATAATTTTCTCCAAATATGAATAAAAAAGACTAGTTGTCTGTAATGGCTCTTTTAAAAATAAATTACCACTACCACCTCTGAAGCTACTCTCAACTTACTTGCGGTATCTATTCAATTAAAATTTAATTTTTTTTACAAAAATTAGTTACGAAATTTTAAGGCTGCTGCTTGTGGCGTAAACAAATAGTTACTGCAAAAACTTCAATTGCTGATTAACGCAACAAAGTACAATGGTGGCATTGCAATGCTTTTATTACTTATTAGAATGCCAATTGGCCGTACAGACAAACAACCAAACAATGTAAATGCCAAGTACTTGATGTATGTATTGAGAAAAAAATAATCAAAATTAATATAACTTCATCCAACAACAATGAAAGTTTAGCAGCTAAGCGAGCGTGACACAGTTTTCATTGATGAAGGTGATTACTGGCGATGTTTAGATATACCGACGTGGATATTTTTATATAGCAAAAGCAAAGTATGCAAATTCGCAGATATCGCAGTAAATAACAACAGCAATAAAATCAATTCGTTTTTTTATTAATAAAATTTTATAAAAACCTCAGCAAATCGACAAACAAAATCGTAAAGAAAAATTATTATTAGTTCTGGGTCATAATTACAACTGTTAACTGATATTTATAGCTACAACAAAGAAGCGCCAATGACACACAACCAAAGTAAGTGCAAAACAGAAAAAAAGAAGCAATATTAGCTGTAAATACCAGCAACAACAACGAACGTAATCAAGCAGTCGCTGGTGCAAAGTTAAAAAAAAAGCCGTACACAAATTTTCATAAAAGCTATGAATGAGTGATAAACCAAATGAATGAATCAATGAAGTGTCTAGAGTTTGGCAGGTAAAGGGTGTTTTTTCAGACTGATAGAACTTTAATTTGAAATAAAACACATAAGAAATAAAGTATGATGCCAATGTTTTTTTTTTTTAAAGATATTTTCATGACATTTTACACTTAAAAAAACGATTTCTGGCATATGTCTTGTCCAACTTGTTGAGCACGGCGGCGAATAGACAACTTCAGATCTTCTTCAACACTATCAACTCTAACTACGTACAGTTCTTTGTCTTGTTGTTGGTTTTTCATCGCGTAGAGTAATTGTTGTTCGAAATTTATCAACAGTACGACGAATAAGCTGCTCTGATGTGGACCATAAAATTCACGAAGTGCTCTATAAGTTTAAGACTTTTAAAGTAAATTTTCATAATTTGTAAACGTTGTTGCGGCGTCATTCTTTCCATGATGATTTGTCAATGCTTACTGAACAGAAATGTCAAAACGAAATGTCAGTTACCAGCTGTCAAGTGACAGCTGTCCCTATCGAAAGTTCTATCAGTCTAAAAAAAAACACCCGTTATGTATGTATGTATGGAAGTGTGTTTCTTTTATGTTGCATGATCATCTTACAATGAGTGGCTCAGGCGGCGTATTGCATGTTATCCTCTAATTTTTTCAACACTTCTTCATAACTGCTTATTTAAACAAAAGTATGCTGAAATAATTTAATAAAAAAACTTCCTGCACGTGATGCTGGTCTTCTAGCTGCAGTACGTAAGTATAAAAATGGTTCGCTTCATTTTTATTAACTTCCAATGCATATTAATTTTTGCTCTTTTTGAGAAGTATTTTTACTGAAAAATTTCAATAAACTTCAACTAATATTTTATGATTGCAAATAATTAGAAATAAACTTAATTTTTTTAACGCATACGGTTTTATGCAAAGCAGGAGGCTTTTATGTGAAATCCAAACATAACCGAGACGTGATAATTCAAGTTTGTTTTCAAATAAAATTTTACAATGAAACATTATTGGAAAAATGTCAATGTCAGACTTACTGTAATAACTGATTCTAGCAATAAAGTACATTGATAAGTTAAGCGGTTTCTGATAAATAAGAAAAAATACTCGCAAATATAAATTTATCGGCTTGGTCACTGATTTTTAAAGCAAATCCTTGAATCTAAAAAAACAAAAGAAAAGGTCGTGAATTTTGGCTTAAGTTGAGTGAATAGTGAATCCAATCCACTTATTTCCAGTAAATATGATGAACTTGAAATCGTAGCAATCACTAAAATCACGCTTAATAATGCGCTTTATAATATAAGATGATATTTCACATAAAAGAATGTTAATATTTGGAAGCTAACATTTCCCCAAATTTATAAAATATATTTAAACTCTTCATAGACTCATAGAATCTTAATCTCGTATTAAATGGCTCTAGCTCATTACTTAGATTTTATATAACTTACTACTAATAGGCTGTACAACTTTTGGAATAAATCGGATGCAAAACTTTTACGTACTTTCTTTTATGCCAAAAGACACTAAATAGTTATTTATTTTAACGGCATTAAGAAAATCAGAGCGGCATTATTAAAAAATCTGTTAAAATCAAACAAATAATTTTTTTACGAAATTTATAGAGTTAATAAAAATATTATCATTTCCAATAATTTTTCAAGTTCATTTATTGAAAATAAAGTTCAAATGTTAAAATCGATATTAGGAACTAAAAACAAAGTAGTAGCAATATTGAAAATAGTAGTAATAATTAGTAGTAGCATTAGTCAAAAAAATGGTAGAAGTTTGTAAGAAAGTAGTAGCATTAGTAACAATAATGCTAGAAATAAATAGTAGCGTTAATAAAAATAGTAGTGGGAATTAGTAAAAAAATAGTGGTAGTAATTAGTAGTAGCATTAATAAAAATAGTAGTATAATTAATGAAAATAGTAGTAATAGTAGTAGTACTTATTAGTAGTAGTAGTAGCAGTAGTTAGCAGAAGTAGTAGAAGTTATAGTTGTATGAGTACTTTTAGTAATTAGTAGTTGTTGTAGTAGTAGTAGTTGTAAATAAAAGTAGTGTTGGATATTAGTAGTAGTAGAAGTTTCAGGAGTAGTGGTAGTAGCTTGTAGAGGCAGTAGTATGAGCAGTAGTAGTAGTAAAACTAGGAGAAGTTGCAGTTGTAGTTTTAGTGGTGAACCAGTCCCGAACTGACGAAGTGGCACAGTAAGCGAAAGCTGAGATCCAGCGCTAATTCGTTGGAGTGAATCCGACTGCCCACTCTTTCGTTGAGCTTGGAACCATCTGTAAAGATAGCCGATGACTCTGCGGCTAGGCCTATGACATTTTTCCATTCATTCATATCTGGTATTCTTATGGAGAATTTATTATCCATGCAGAGTAGAGAAGTAGTGTAATATATTTTCTTTAGTGTATTCGGAAGAGCTTTCAGGACTTTTGCATGCCCGTACTTTAGCTATTACCACGGCTGGATCGCGTTAAGCCTGGCGGCACTACAGCCGTTCCGAAATTTACAATATAGATCGACCGGTGGAAGATTTAAAGTTACTTTAAGAGATAGTTATATTCCCCATTTTTTCCTATAGATGCCTTGCAAGCGTACAAGGCGATGAAGGTCTTCCTTAAGCGATCTTCGATGTTCCGCTTCCATTCGAGCTTCCTGTCTAGAATAGCTCCAAGCTACTTGACCTCGGTTGAGAGAGTGAGCGGTTTGAACAAAAGAATTTTATATTTCCTCATGAAGGGTACCACCTGAACATTGTTAATGGCTCCTTCTATATCGAGGAAAACTCTCAGTATGTACTCCTTGAAGGCCAATCCTTTAATAGCAAGTGCTTTTTAATTCAATAATTTCGCTATTTCATTTCGCCGGCAAAGCTAAAATTCTCGCTTAATTTCATTTTATGTATTAACAAGTGCAGATATTCATACAAATAGAATTATTGCCCGTACATATTTACAGTTTATTATATTTTATTTCAAAGATAACAAACTGATGTAAGTTTTCGAGAACCTGTGGAACACCTGCTGCATGGAGAGCTTAGAAAATATTTTTTTTTTTAAATAAGCCAGAAGCCACAAGTATGGCTATTTATGTGTACAGCCTTGTGAAAATATCATATAGATATTAATGTATGTATGTATATAATTGTAAACACCATAAAAATAACACCATCAATACCAACAAAGCAAAAAAAGAATAATAATAAAAACCGCGCTGTACGATATCAAACGGCACTGCGCACTTTTGACGACCTCGCGCATTAGTCATTGGCGGATGCGCAAAGGCCACCTCGTGCAATTGAAAAAAGGGGGCATGCAAGGCTGCGCAGGGTAAAGAGGTATGGTTGTGCGCCTAGTCAACGGATAGCAGAAAATATAGTTATTTTATCCGATACTGATGAAGAGAAGCAAGTAGGTTGTTTTGTTGACAAAAAAAAAAACGAAAATAATGAGTGAATTAACATAAACAATTGGCAGTGGTGGTAAAGGAATATTTCAAATGTATTTAAAAAAAAATTTACCTAATGCATTTTTTTCCTCAGATTTTTGTCTTAAGAACCGCACAACAACTGGCTGCCGTGTCGCTCATTTAACAAATGTCTTTGGGTCAAGTTTACAACAGTGCCATTGACCTGTTTACGGTGGGCCACCAGTTGCCGTAATGCATAGCTAGCTGTAGCGCGTTTCCTTGTTTTTTGCGTTGTTTGTAGTTGCTTCTGTGTGTGTGAGTGTGTGTATTTCTTCTTTTTTTTTCGTCGCACAACACTTCACCACATTTTCCCAAGCTTGACGCAACGCTACGCTGACACCGGATAAATTGAAAAATATTTTCATTTTATGACTAACGCGGCCAAGAACAACAACAGCAGCTGCCACATTGGAAAAAATACATGCATTAGCAGCGTACACAGTTGCACGAAAAAAGTTTTGATTTATGTAGCAAAACGCCTTTTTCCAACACCTCTCTTTCTCACACCCCACAAGCACGAACATTTGCCGCCCATAGTTGTGTCCGTTAGCGTTGGAGCTATGCATTTTCTTGAGACTTACTGAGAACGTTGGTCACAATAACATCATCGCCATCACCCCCCCCATCACTTGCACCACCACCATCGGTACCAGGTAACGCCAGTACACGAGCTGTCAGCACAATAAGGAATTTGAGCGTGTGGTGCTGCTGAAAAGCGACAACAATGATTTTTAGGCGGCAATTGAGCTTGTCAACAAGCACATCATTGGTGGTGGTCAAAAAGATGCCCAATAAGCAAAAAAGGAGAATACGTACAAATAACTGTATATTCACTGAAGAGCGAACAGAGTGAGCAAGAGTAACGGAAAAAACGGTAATTCAGAGAAGCATATAGGAACTGAATGGGAAATGAACGCGTTAATGCGCAAAAATGAGTACTAGCTTATTAGCTTTACTAACCGAGAAGTGCAACGATGAGAAATGGAAAGGAGCATTTGGAAATAAAACGCAAAATTATCTGAAGAGAACAATGTAACAGGTTTGAGCAAAAATTGCTGAGAAGATTCCACCTCCTCATTCCACAACAGTTGCCGCAATAGGGGTCAGTTCTGATATTAAGGCACACTACATGGATTCTTATTGATCAGTGATAAATGGGTCTACCCGCGACCCTGCATTCATTCAGATGCAGCCAACAGGTAGTCAGAGGAGTACCAAAATTCTCTTTGCCTAAGATGTGCCTTTCATGTATACCTTGCTTGGCTAACGCATTTTCATCACAAGTCCCTGGGATATCCGTGGGGACTGGGAGCCAGAAATATTCCGAAACTCTCGAACGGTAAGTCAAGCAATCGATTACCACTTTCGGTTGCACCGTTATTGATCCAGCAGATGTACTTCCCTTACGGATTTTGCGCTAGTAGGCTGCCGCTCGGCCGCTTTCATGCTGGCGGCTACCTCCATCTGAAACAAGCTAGAGTGATCTGGTAGCATTAAACTTGCAAAATCAAATTATCCCTTAGCCTTGGTGGATGCACAATGATGTGCTGGAGCTAACGAAGTCGAAAATTTGCAAAATTCTCGACTGACCATAATCCGAGTTAAATTTAGGTCCTTGACCCCTAGCCCGTAAGCGGATTGGGATGCTAGGCTTCCCCACGGTAAGCCGTTCAATGCTAGTGTTAAAGCGATTCAGAGAGCCGTCTGTGTCTAGCAAGAGCCATTTTTCGTACTCAATAGTTCTCGGAGGTGTTATACCGTCCGGCCGCGGGGATTTAAAGGGCTGGAACGAACCCAGGCGACGCTGTTCCAGTAGATCGCTGATCACGCTCCGATTCCCTGCCTAATCTCTCAGGTAGCTCAGGCAAATGGGTTGTTCCGAGTGAATTCACCTAAATCTAGAAGCCCCAAAGCATCTTTTCCCATTCCTGTAGAAGCTCTTCTATGAGTTCTTCTGATCATTCCTTATCACAGCTTTATAAAACTCCAGTCTGCGGTCCAGTGTGTCAGTTACGGTGAGGTTCAAGACCTTCTCTCTTATGGCTGTAATAAAAGACGGCGTCTTTCCACTATTGCAAACAAAGATACCTTAATCGAAACGAATCCGCCTGCATCATCAGATTATACTTCCTTGCCTCAATACTAGATATCCGATTCGCTTACAGTCCCGGGTCCTGGATTCTTCCTTCTTATTTCCCTTCTCTTCAACGCGCATAACCGGAAATATAGAGGCATCTCTCCTTGCAGCGGTTTGGGCGACCTTAAGAACTATCTTAGCGAAGCGAGAGGTTCGAAATAGCCCGCGCTGAGCAGCAAACCCCGCCTGCCGATGAGTTGCTTTAGACTTTTGACACCAAATTATCTTCAAATAAAATAAAACTAAACTAAAGCAGTTAAATTAGATAAATTTAATCAAAGCTAAATAAAATAAAATAATTAAACTAAGATGAGTTATAATAAATTAAGTATACTTAAATAAGTAAGCTAAATTAAATCAAAATTAACTAAATTTATTTCAATTAAATAAAACTAATTTCATTGAAGCTCAATTGAGTAAAATAAAATAAAAAAAAATTAATTCAATTTAGTTTAATCAAATGAATAGAAATTAAGCAACATTAAATGAAATTAAATTGTCATAAATTAATTTAAACTTGGTTAAATAAATATAGAGAATAAAACAAAATCAAATAAAATATACCAAATTAAAATCAGTTAAAGTAAAACAAAAAGAATTAATTAAATTAAACAAAATAAATTGAATTGAATTAAGCTAAAGTAAGTGAAATGCAATAGAATGAAACAGAGTTTAATTCAATTAAGGTAAATAAAATTGACTTAAATGAAAGCAAATAAAATTAGGAATAGAAACTGAGAGTTTATTAAATTCAGTAATTTGTAAAATAATGTTGCCAACTTTACAGAAGGTCGAGAAAATCTTAAAATATGCAAATATATATAAGTATATAGAAAACATTAGGATTCTCACAAATGAACCAAATTTGCTTGTTGGGTTTGCATTTGCTGCCAGTCCGTAGTTCATTCATCACTGCAACACTTGTGGCATGTGGCAGGCGTATTTGCACCGCAACCCCCTTAATAAACAGCAGAAGAATACAGTACATTTTTTATTTTATTTATTTATTTCAGTTGTATGTATATTCTTCTTTGCTCACATTCATTACAATTGAACGTACATTTATTTGAATTTGTGTAATTTTTTAATTTTAGATTAGACGAGTTCAAGAGTCACGGTTTATGCTACAGCTGCTGCAATACAACTGACAGAAGTTTTCTGATGCTGTTGCTACAATAAATAATTTTTACCAACAACAAC
>OX639996.1:96806147-96901866 GCA_951828415.1 Anomoia purmunda
GTACGCACAAAGCCACTGTTGTCGGCAAATGCCACTTAGAGGTCACATAGCGCAAAAACAAAAATAATCATACGCCATTTTTGCATATTGGCCAGAATATGCTAAGCCAATTTAGCAATTCAACAATTCGGCGATTTGGGAGGTCCTACATTAACTGCCTTGACTTATGTTGTGAAGCCCAAATGCTGATTCTGCATAGCAGAGCGGCAAATGGTGCAACCGCAAACCACAAAGTGCCATAAAATGCAAGTAGCGCATCTACAACAGCATCGAAAAAACAAAAAAACAACAATTGCAATAATAGCAACAAAGTAATGCACAATAAACCATAAATGCCGCATAAATTGCTAGCGCGGCTATTCAGTGCAGTGCCAGTGTCAGTCCAGTGCAGTGCAGTGCAGTTCAATGTTCAATAAGCCTTTTTCGTGGCCACCCAGTTAGCTTGTTGTTGCTGGAGCTGCAGCGACAGTAGGTACTAAGCGACAACAACAACAACAACAACAATCAAGTATTGTAAAAGCCGCATATCGGTAGCAGGAAGTTGTTGCGCGTAATTCGTGCACCACAAATGCCTCATATGAGTGTGTGAATTTGCCACAAATTTTCGAATGAATACAAAAAAAACTGCACACTTTTACCTTATGGAATATATGAAGCGTTTTTGTTTTTGTTTTTTTTTGTTTTTGACTGCACAGAGTTGAATCGAGTCGATAGAGAGAGAGAGAGGGAGAAAGAGAGAGCAAGGGTTGAAGTGAGTTTTGAATGCAATAACAGCTAGTGACTTTGGCGACATGCAAATTTTATTTTTGGTGCCTTCGTGGCCTCAACACCAAACACCAGCAGCAGGCGACAAGCGGACGAATTGCGCCTGACACCGACACTAAGAATGGCAAGTTTATTGTTGTTTGTTTTTCTATTTCTTCGATCTATGTGCAGATTAAGCAAATATGTATTAACTTAGAATATACCGGTGCGCGCTATTACCGATGATATTGCGCGCACGATAAGCGCCACATGATAACAATCTCATGTCGCACGCACACACACACGCACACACATACACTGTTATAAGTGAGTACGTTTAATAAAATTATGGAAACAAAAATCTATTGTTTGCGAATATTTTGTACCCAACACAAGATTTCGGGTACGGGTTCTCTCAACAAAGATTGTAAGTAAACATAGGCTGTTTGGTTGGCTCCCACTGTCCTGAACTCTCTCAATAAATAAACTATGGGAACTGGATCACAAAAAATTCGGACTGAGGGTAAAATGGTAGCTCAGTTTTATGGTGTGGTATTTTTTACCATGGTGAGGAAATTTGCCTTTTCTGCTGTGTCAATCGGCAACTTTTTACTGCAGGAACCTTTTGACAGCCATGTAGTTGCAGATAAGGGGAAAACCCATTCATCAAGGTAAAGTGTAGCAAATATACAGCAAATACTTACCTATAATAATTTCATTTCTTTTATAATGAAACTGCACTTGCCAAAGTTTTATCTAGTCCCAGGAGGCCGACAAATTACATTCGCCTCATAACTGTCAAAAATTTCCATTCTGAGGAACTTTTCTATCGTTTGGCACAGGCCAAGGCGAATCCGTACAAGGTGGTGTTATAAATACAACTACAAAATTCCTACGCATTTTGTTTTTGTTTCTGCGTAAGAGTTGTCAAAATTTAAATACATTTTGTTTTTGATTTTACGGCTTTTGAAAGCTCATACGCTAAAGCAAAAACAAAATACATCTAGGTGAATAAAAAAAAATCAAATCAGCTGCTCTTATGCCATCACCTTCTACAAATTCGCCTTGCCACAGGCTCATAAAAGAAAAATGCAACAAATATACAAAAGATACTACCGTTACCAATTTCAATTGTTCTAAAAGTAAAGACATTTAAACTCGTTAACATTCAGTTAATTTTGCATTTAATTTTATTTTTTAATTTCTAAATAATTATTAAGAAAATAATAATATAATTCCAATAAATAAAATTTTTTTGTTTTATTTTTTTTTAATTTTCGCCGGTAGCGCAATATTATTGCCGTTTTGCTTCATTTTCGGTTTTTTAATACATACTAATTTCGGTAGTTTTCTTCTTCCTGCTTGTTGTCAAAAATTTCCAATTGCCTCTAAAATTTTTCTCTAGCCCTATGAGGTCGGCAAATTATATTCACCTCGTAATTGTAAAGGTCCACATGGCAACCCAGAAAACAATGATGATCTTTGTTTTTTTTTATATACCAAAGCGTTTCCCACCTGCGGCCCAATCGGCCGAGTGGCGCATCTGACGGACCATTGTAGGAGCTGACAAACCGGTACGCGGAACAGAAGCAGTACCGCTTGCTCTGTAGCGATGCAATCGCGGTGGTATAAGCGGGACATATGTGGGTAGCTTTAAGGGAGTCTCGTCTATTCTCGAGGCCCCTATTTTGGCGAATAAATTGCAAAGGGTCTACTAAATAGATTTTATTTTATTTTTTGAAGCTAAATAGTTTGAATTTTGTGTTTTAATTTTGAAGACCAAAAAAATAAGCTACCTTGAAACGTCCTTGATTACAGTGATGTTGAAACTGCAACTTGTAACTTGTGACTAGTTGGATAATCTGTCATCAAAAATTTGATATTTTCTACAATGAGCATACCTCGTTGGTTATGTTTCCAGAAGAGATATTTTTTTTGTTTTGCAAATTGTAAAATTTACGTATCGATTTGGCGATTTTTTTAAATTTACGTCATTTTTGACGTAGAGACTTTAAACCTGGAACACAATAAAAATTTTCAAATCGTACTAGGGAAACATTGCGGTATATTTGTTGAATAATTTAAAAAAAAAAATATGTTGAAATCGGACCAATACTTTTATAAAAGGTCTAGTTCGATAGCTAAACAAAATATTACTTTCGGAAAAACGTGTTTAAAAATAAATTACGGCTGATAAGTTGAATGCAGAATCTAACATTTCGGATCCCAAAAGCATGCAAACCAATGTGATTTTCCCGAAATCCTTTCGGTGTTGTAATCTCAAATATATATACATATAGATTGAAATCAAAGAAAAAATCGAATTTTTGAAACAGGGAGAGTAAAACACCCCTTTAATATTGCCATCTTAAAATTTAGAGCTACATACTACTTGCTCATCAGTTGTTGCTGAAATTACTAAAACGATTAGCCTAACAAGAAAATAAGAATACTGTTTTGATGTTTGAAAGCGAATCTCAAATAGGGAAGTGTTCGTTGAAATCGCGGTATAAACATCGTAAGCGAACTTTAAGTTTGTTTTACAATACTTTGATTTAAGAAAGGTTAAGTGATTTGGCGCTCTAGCGGAAATGTTTATCAGAACTTCACTCAGCAACAAAGGACTTACAATTAATTAATAATTTATTAATTTATTTGGATTCAATCGAAAGAACACAATTCATACTGACAATTAAGAAAAGTGCATACTACTATTTGAAGTAGTTATACATATAATAAACTACGCAAGATGCACGGTGCAGGAAGAGATGTATCGAGGTCAGTTATAAGATTAATTTCCGAAATAGTTCGCATCAGAGGAGCACTTTAAGCATAATTAGTACTAATAAAATCCAATATAAAACCTAGATAACTGCCTTAAATTTCAAAAAGGAATATTAAAAGTTAACCTCTCCAAGAGATCAGAACAGTCTATTGATCCGATTAAGATATTTGCAATGAAGGTGCAGGTGAGAAAGTTGCTTCACCTATCTACTCATGTGTTATGCCTACCGCCTCTCTTCGATTAGATCTACCTTTTTTATTACCTTTTAGCCGGAAACAACTAATTTACCCCCTAGCCTTCTTTTAGTATTTTCTTAAGCGTGAATATACGGTACTAATGATATAAATGTCATCGAAATGCAAAGGCAAAAATTACATTTACATCACTGAGAAAATTTACAGCCTACTGTAGAATTTTGGGCAGAGGTCTGTTAATAGAAAAACGCTCGTTGCGGAAATCCTTTTGCTACCCTAGAGTAGTTTTGGTTATAATTTTTTAATCTTACCCCTTTGCAATGCAGATATCAAACGCATTTTTAGCGCTATGAATATTGTCAAAACAAAACAAAACCAAGAAATATGAATAGTGTTAAAAGGTTAAATGCAATTGTAAGTATTAAAAATGGCTTGAAGAGGAAAGAAAAGTAGTTGCCAGAATTTCGCAATTGAAAAATATTGAAATAATTCAAATGATGAACTCTACTAATAAGTTTATAACCAAATTTATCTGATACAAATGCGGGGTTCTAGTCAGAAATTCAATAAAAGTACTATGGTTATCAATTTACTGTTTATTTCAATTTAACATTTGTAATAATGTTTGTTTAGCTTATTGATTATATTCTGAAGTACAATCTTTGTTTTATGTTTTTTCTTAGTTCGTTTTAAGTTACAGTTAGACGATCTCGAGCTTTTTCTGTCTTGTCGCTTTTCTTGTTCAACGTAAACTGTTCTGTCCGTTAACCCATGCTTCGTTCACTATTTTTCGTTTACTTAGTGTTGTCATTTTTCGGAGTTGCATTAAGTATTTACCCAGGTTCCCACATATAATTATCATAAAGCCAATATAAAAATGCGAAAACCGTATACATTTTTTATAAAATCGTAAAACGAATAAATTATTTAAATTGTTGATTTATTAAACAAATTCTGACTTATTTTCTTAGCCTATTTATTTCACCTATTCAGCCCTTTTCAGCCTTTTTATTTTGCCTATTTAGCCTCTATTTTCTAAGAGTTCCAGCAACACTGATTATGACGTTAGAAAATTTTCAGGCTCCCCAGTTTTATAGTCCATGTAAGTACATAAGTATAGTACATGAATCTTTAATACCTTCTTTTTTATCTGTTATGATTGAATGCTGTTATACAATAAGAAAGCTGCCAAAAATGCGTTTTGAGTTTTTTCACTAGTCTCTTGAATAAGTGGGGCGAGCGACATTGGCGCAAGTTGTGAGAAGTTGAGAAAAATGTTCCGTTTGTATGCTATTTGTGTTCTGGAAAATTTCTCAAGATTTTTTAAACTCGTCTTAGAGGTAAGAACCTTTGTTGCCAGATAACCAAGTAATGCGGCAGTTAAAAAAAACTTTTATTTTCCTTCTTATCGGCAATAAGCCATAACAGCTTCAATATTACAGATTTCATGCGACTAAAGTAAGAATACTTCTTGCTCCGATTGTGAGATCAAAGAATTCATTTCTCAACATCCTCACGTTATTGAACTTGAGGCGTTAGAGTGCCCTCTTTGAATAGATCTATTCGAGGTTGCTGTACAGCTTTCTGGATTTCAAAGG
Source organism: Anomoia purmunda (assembly GCA_951828415.1). Classification (NCBI taxonomy): domain Eukaryota; kingdom Metazoa; phylum Arthropoda; class Insecta; order Diptera; family Tephritidae; genus Anomoia; species Anomoia purmunda. The sequence goes on from OX639996.1 coordinate 96,811,469, forward strand.
AACTTGCGTTGTCTCACTTGGGAAAATTGAAAACTCACACCAGCACCTGCACCCGAACCCAGATTATTAAAAAAAAACTGCTACCGTTATTATTTTGAGCAACTATAGCCACTCAATACCCGTCTATTCAAAGCGTAGGGTGTAGTTCATAAAACACCAGCAGCGTAGTGGGCAGCAAGCGAATAATCGCAAAGAGCCACCGAAAAAAGTAAAACATACAAAGTAACTCACCAGTAGATTTCTATGCTTGAGAATTTGCTGTTGTTGTTAGTGTAGAAGTTGTTGTTAGGCGGTATACAAAATTTATATGCTGATTGGCATTAATAATGGATTATCACGAAATCGGCTGGTCACACACACACACAAATACACACAGATATACCTACCTACATATTGTACGACCGTCAAAGTGCATTTTTTATATCCACTGTTAATATTCACGGACAACAACACCATGGAAAGCGTGCAACATGCAGCGTGTAATATTTGTGGCAGCCCGCAACGCAACAGTGGCAGCTACTGTCTCCACATGCATGCGACGTTAAGTTGAGACGCTTTTGCGCCCAAGCGTGTGTCGTATGGAAATTATTTTCCTGCAGCGAGGTAGCGTTACATGTAACCGCTTTTACGCCAGGCCATGCAGCGATCGACGATCAGCGATCAACGGTGGATTATGATGGCGGCGGTGTGGTGATGATGATGGTGATGATGATCGTGTGGTGTTCTTTGCGATACACATACTCATATTTGTAAATGCGTTGTCGTTGTGGCCTGATCTTGATCGCCGGGCGTTGCATACTGATTGTTGCCACCGCCACCGCCACATCCACTGCCAATGCTGGTGATGGTGATTTCGTTGATGATCGTGTGATCAGTTTGGCCTGGTCAGGCGCCTGGTGGCAAAAATATTCGCTCGGTCGCGCAAACGCTGGCATAGTCCATTTGTGGCACATTATGGCTATTTGCCATGGAACAATATTCAGTGCAAGCGCACCTATGGTATATATGTAGATATTTTTTTCTACAAACATACCCACGTTTACTATGTGTGACTTATTAATGCGCGAAATTTCATTCTTTCTAACGAAATCGTGTGAATTATCCACACGGCATGCAAATATGAATCGAACTGGAGATTTGGATGAGGACAGCGGACTGCGGACTGTGGACTGCGGGCTGCGGACTGGGCACCATGGATGTATGACACTATCTATGAGTGACGGGCATGTGGAACCGTGTGTAGGTGCACTCTTCCGCCCCGTGTGCAACGTGATCTCCTTTTTGCGCCTCAAGATCACGAATTATGTTGCATATTTAGTGGGTAGCATGCTAGAGTTTTTTTTTTTTTTTTGTTATTTTGTTTTCGCTTGATCCAGTTACTACGTGATCGGGCATTAAGTATGAACTGCATATAATTATATTATATATATATATATATATATATATGTGTGTGTGTTTATTGCTCAGACCAAATAGTTGAAAACAAATATGGAAATGTAAAGCGACCTTCCCATTACATAGAATTACATTGCTAATTGGTCTAAAAGTAAAATTTCACGTAATTTTCACCGCCACCAAAAAAATTTAGAACTTATTCTAAAGCGTCTCATAAACAAGCTCTGTTTTTTTTAAAGAAAAATTAAACAATACCAAGGATGATCAATTAACTCCTCGAAATTTTACCAAATATCAGAACAGAAATGTGCCAACTTAAACAACACCGTACCAATTTTTTTTTTAATTTTCAATTAACCGTAGAACAGTCTTGGAGTCGTTTTCGATCAAACTTACATTTTAAGCTACAAACTAACTACTTCAGATTTAATATATTTATCCAATACTCTGTGACTTTGTTGCTGGGTGGGTAAAGCATTGAAAAAGTTTAATAAAAGCAATATTTTGACAAAATATTTTAACTAAATATTGACTTGAGCTCTATCGATCTTAGGGTCGTTTTCGACCGACAATAGTTTTTATATGTATACATATGATCATGGCATGTTTTATGTATTATAGATGATAGCATGATATTTTCAAAATGGAAAAATATAATAGGGGTTTTCACACGCAACTTTGTTATTTGGTATTCGTTATTCGTTAAATTTTTACACGTATTTGTTTGGTTGGAACGTTGCGAAAAAATAAGCGGAGTATTCCACCTAAACTCTTGTTGGAAAAGAAGCAACCTCTTTTTTCCTCCTCTTTTGCCTTTGCAACAAACACTACATTGGTTTCGTATATCAGCCATAAAAATAAATGCACAATTGTTCAGAGTACATTACACCATTCACCTGATGTTGGGCCTGAACCCAAAAAGCTTCCAGCAACAATAAAATATTACAACGAAACGAAGGGCGGTGTTGATAATGCTGACAAAATGTTATCAGGTTACAGTTGCAAAAGAAAAACAAAACGCTGGCCGATGTGTGTTTTTGCTAACATAGTGGATATTTCTGCGCTCAATTCTTATATTATATATAAAGAATGTAATCATGAGTTTTTAGATAAGCATGGCAAACAATCGCGTAAAAAGTATTTGCATAATCTTGGTATAAATTTAGCAGTGGAATATATGAAGCATAGACCAAGAGGCACACGAAATAAGTTTTCTCAGTCACTAAAACGAAAAATAATTGATGCCGACTCACCAGCCGTAAATTTTTCTGCTGGCCCATCATCTAGACAACCTTTAACAATACCACCACAAATTAAAAAACGTGGAAGATGTACAATGTGTGTCCAAGAAAAAGCGGACACAAAAGAAAACAAGTTTGAATTAGTCTGCTGCATCTGCGAACAAAATGTTTGCAAAAATGTTCACAATAGAAATATTTGTGTACAGTGTTTAAAAAATTATTAAAAAATTGTTTCCCTTATTATTGAATAAAAATATGAGTTTTAAACTTTTCTTTTATAAATAAAACTTTGTATGATTTTTGCATTCATAATAAAATAGTCAGGGTCAAAAACGACCCTAAGGTTGTTTACGTCGTAAAAATTAAAGACTGTTCTACGGTTAAAAATTTTAAAAATATATTTGTGAATTGTCTTATAAATCAACTAGCTGACCCGGCACGCTTCACTACACCCTGCAAATACATGCCATGAAATTTAATAAAACTGAACTGAGAATATGGGTTTTTGAGCTATGTGGAATCCAGCGCCACCTAGCGGTTAAATTTTAAAATCGAATTTTTGTATATCCGGGTCTAATTCATGGTATGAATTGAAATTAAATTAGAATATAAAGAAAGGTTTTGGGCATATTCTGGCGCTGCCTACCAGTGCAATATTTAACTAAACTATTTATATTTATGTGGGTAACACATATTTTGCATTTGAATAAAATCGCAATATACATACATATATACGGCTTATAGGTAAATTTCAACACTACCGCCACCTATCGGACGTTTCGTTTGCACAATAGAAGACACCTTTCCAAATATATCCCATAAATCAGAGCTCAATCGATTCAGTAGTTTTCGAGACTATAACCGCATTTCGGTTTCTCTCACATAGTATTAGTGCATAATTTAACTCTATTTGAATTTTAAAAAAGGTGGCAACTCTCTGAGAAATGTAGATAGTTATAACCCTGAGCTCGGCGAGACAAACCGTTTGCCACTCATATTTTAATATTTCATATAATTTGTATAAAATGTAATTAAATGAGTTGTTTCAAACAGGTGGCAACCCTCTCTTAAATAAAAATACGGAGTTTCTTCTCTCCAAGACGATTCGTTTCACACAGGTATTAAAATAATTCGTATAAATTGTATATAATTTAATTTAATTCGACTTGTCAAGTAGGTGGCAACCTCTTCTTGACAAGACGTACCACTTGACGCCCATATTTTAAAATTGCAAATGAATTATGTATACTTTTATTTAATTTGACTTTTCAAAGAGGTGTCAACGCTCTACAAAGCACTCCATTAAATGGAGTGCGACCAAAAACGCCGTGACATGAGATTTTTATAAATTAGTTATTAAAAAAAAATAGAAATGAAATTGAATATAAAAAGTAAAATGCTAACTTTTCCAGAGAAAAAGAAGATCCAACTAAAAATTTCTGAGAAATTTCCCGAAGTAGTTTTTACGTTCGATTCAAATAGTTAATATACTCAAAAGATTTTTGCATATGTGAATTTTAGACACAGACCTCTTTCATTCGGAAATTGTTATTAGATATGGAGAGATTTAAAAACTGTTCTCCTCCATATATAAAAACTTAATATGCAATTAAAGAACTCGAATATAATTTGTTTTAGCTTAGTCTTGGAAGTTACTGAAAGGAGTAAGCCCACATAAGTATTTTATATCCCCTTGCAATATTTTAAGAAACTATTACAGAAACGCAATAATTAATTCTCCCTTTTCCTGATATTTGTGATACCTACTTTCTTCAACTTCGATGTTCGAATGAGAAAAAGAGGACAAAGAAAAAGGTCCACGCAAATTTGTATTCATAATATGAGAAATAGGAGAACGGATAAAGTTCGCTTTAAGTTTCATTTTTTTTTTTTACTAAACGGATTCTTTAATTTAATTTTTGATCGATTTGCGGACGCATTTTTTGTAATTTATATTTTGAATTTTTTTGCAATCACAAATAAGAAGTGAAAAGATTGTAATGTTGTAAAACCAAATTCAGTTTATATTTGTTTAAAGCTTGCAACCACCCATCAGCCATCAGCTAGACATGTGGTAGCTTTTTTGATACGGAGTAGGTACTTTATCTAACTTTGACGTGGTGGTAAAATATTTTCAAAGAATAAATTGCACAAACGTTGATGAGAGGTAGTTTTTAAACCAGCGTCTGCTCATGTTGCAAATGTCGCAGAAAAAACTCAGCTCAATTTCAATGACAACGATATGAGAGGATACTAAGATAATTAAAATGCTAGGAAACAAGAAGGGATATCATTTTAAAAATTATAAAAAGAGGACAAGACGTATATTTTTTTTTCAAAAAATATAAGAAAAAGGTAAAACTTACAAATGCATATATATAGCAATTCTTGAAAACTTATTAATCAATTTTAGTTTCCATAAAATACGTGTACTTTTTTACTTCGAGAAAAAAAGTCCAAATTAATTTTTATTTTTGAAATTTACTGTATTCCCATTTTTTTCTCAAAAACAGGATGCATTAGAACAGTAATTAAAAAGCAGTCGGATTTTTAAATTTTTTTTGTTTCTTAGGTTTTATATCTTTACCTCAGAATAACATCATTATTTCAAACTTACTAAATTATAGAAAACCTACTCTAAAACCAACAATATTATATTAACGCTTCTTCAATTCGGTTTGGTTATAAATCGGATAGATGTTGCGCCGTCTGCAGTGCCGTTTTTCGTTCTCGAACGAAATTTTGACAAGGAGTGACAAAAAATCGGTTTAAAAATTTTAATATTTTACTTCTTTCAAATAAAAAAAAAACACAATTTTATCATTATTTTGTAATTTTTTATTTTTGCGATCAAGTTTGTTGGTCCTTTTTTTTGCAAGTTCACGTTTGATTGATATTTTTTAATTTTTGTTATTTTTCGATCAAAAATAATCGGTATTTTTTAATTCTACAATTTTCAATCAAGCATAATCGTGAATTTTTAATTTCAAGTTTTCACTCGTTTTCCCGATCATATTTAATCGATTTTTAATTTTTTTTATTTTTTCAGTAACAAATAATAGTTATTATTGGATTTAAATTTTTTTCGATCCATGTGAGCAATATTTTGTGATATTTTTTTCGATTATAAATCGTTTTATTGTCATCGTTTTATTGATCGAAAAGTTTTAAATACGAGAATGACAATTATTTTTGATCTAAAAATGTAAATCAAACAATATTAACCACAAAATGTCGCTCAAGTACGTTCGGACAACCTGAAGTTCAAAATAAGGATTATTTTTTATCAAAAAAAAAATTAATTTTTAAAATAACCATCAAATGTGATCATAAAATTTTAAATGTAAGAATAACGATTAGGTATTTTTATCGAGAAAATAACAATCACGATCATAAGGAATACACCTGAGGCGAAAAATATGAGTTAAATCCGGTTGAAGCCTGTGGTAAGCAAAGCACCACCACACCATTCGGCTGCCTTCCCACTTCAGTGTTCTCCAAACCAACAAATCGCTGAAGCGTTCACCTGTTCCGTTTCTTAAATATAAACCGCCGTTGCTACAGACTGTAACTGAACTTTGACTCTTCCGAGAAAATGAGTGTTTGCCAATCAAGTTCAGACCAATTTTTTTTATTGCTCTTCCTACCCCCCACCGATATTGTTTAGTTAAAAATGATAGGCTTTTTTAGCAGATTGTCGAGCACTCAAGCCGGGATTCGAAAATCTTCGACGCATCGTTCTCGTTGCAACTTGCGTTTTACAATCTCTATGAATTATCTGCTGATCTCTGAAACGGCCTTCCTAGCAAGACCGCCCTAATAACAATTCCTATGATGCCAATACTTTTGATGAATCCACCGAACCAATTGGGTAGTAGTATAGCAAAGCTATGTACAAAGCTCACCGATTGCCACCAATTATTGTCATATGTAATTCAAGCTGCCGCTTTGCTGCTAATTCAATTTTTTCTTTGCCTCCAGGTGTGTCTACAAAATCATTCTATGGGCAACAATTAATGCAATAGCACTTAGCAACAAGTGCTGAAATTTAGCAACATCATGCGCATAGCAATAAATAGTTGAGGTAAAAACTGCAATCAAGCGCATGACTAGTAAATGGTAAATGATAAGCGACACTTGTAGCGCTTTATATGCTGAATGAATGCACACAGGTCTAAAGCTCATATTATGAACAAATATATAAAAAATATGGCATTTCTTGACACATCTGGGATGTAGCCATGATTATCCACAATTTTAATTTAATGAAAATTCAAGACTGCACCTCACGGTCACTGTGATAGCTCAGCTAAGTTAACTGCAACATATCAGAATCGGGTAAAAAATTAATGGTGTTTCGAAGTGAATTAATGCTCAAGTAAATTTGATTTGAATATAGAAAAAATTAAAATAATTGTCCTCAGTCTTTTAGTCCAACGAAAAACCTCTGCGAGCAGAAGTTTAGTATATTATCGTGAATGAAAGAACCTATCCATAAATATAATAATAGCTAAATATAGTTTTGTATTGCAGAAAGAGATGGTAAAATAGTAATTGGCGGCCTTAATGTTGGTGTCGGTAAAGAAGGCGAACTTGGTCGAACAGAAAGGAAAACTCAGCCTTTATGAGAACACCGCCGCTAACGCAGAGAGGTGGATCGACTTTGTGATAGACATTCGTTCTATCCGAGGAGCTAACACCGACTCTGATCACTATTCTGTCCCTGCATAGTTCCGCATGTGTCCCTGAAATTTCGTACTCGATACTTAATTTTGCTTAAACAAGCAACTCCTCACCGTCTGGATACGAGTGCCCAGTGAGACTATTTCACAGTCTTTCCGAAAACGCTGCCGAAGACGTGGCTGGAAATTATAACATGGGCAACACGAGAACGATACTGGAAGATAGAGGATGGAGGAGAAGTGGCTTTTCCAAAGAAAAAAAGAAAACGCTGAATGCCGCCAGAAAGTACTATACACCTTGTAAATTTAAAAAAATCGATTTTATTTTTATTCCAGTTTTCTAATCTAGAGGGTCGACGGAAAAGAGCCATTAAAAGAGTTTCGCGAAGATCTTCCTGGTAGAAGAGTTATAGCTCGTGAAACTTGACATTGCAGTTCTGGTCCGCATTAAGTTCTAAAACTTTAAACACGATTTTCCAAAAGTTTAACTTTTCAGTGCAGGGTACACGATATTGCTGAAAACTATTCAATGTTCGATGCTTTTTTTACCAATTTAAAATTGCTGAGCTTTAATAACTGTAAAGATGACAAAAAACATGGTTGAAAATTAATTTTTGCAGAAAAATATCAACCATTTCGCGAAAAACAAAAAATAAAAAAAGGAACAGTCATTATCTAACAATAATTGAAAAAAATTTGAAATTTTGATTTGAGATGGATGGGTGGACTCAATCGTGTACACCGTTTGACACTTTAATTTTGACTTGGGAGCTGTTAATGCTATTTGCACGAATTCAGTTATAATTTTGACATGTCAAAAAAATTCTCAAGTAAAGTTTAATAAAAGAACCCCCTTAAGAAAATAAAGCAGCAATGAAGTGGTTTCTAGCCCGAGCCTACTACCTGTAAATATAAATAAAACTGAAAATCTGGTAACAGAGGTTCAAAGTGCACCTGCAATACTGAAGGAACACCTTTCAACGATTTTAAATTGCAACAATGATAACTACTGTTTATTTACGATATACATATATCTACGTCTCTCCACTCAACAAAGACGAGATGAGAATAACAATGGTACACCTTAAGAAGCAACTGCTCTATGTCGACGGCGAAGAGTAGGTAGAGAGCATCTATGCTGTTTGATTTGATAGATATACGACCAAAGAATTGCATCGCAGTGTACTTTGTCAATCCACAAAAAGGACGATACTCCGTCTTCGAGTTGTTGTGAAATGAGTGTCGGCGATATGGCAGCATTAATTGCAGGGGTTTTCATTAAGGACATTACTATTATTAATATCTTTTAGATTCACCTTTTAAATTTTACTTTAATTTATAAACTCCAAGCGCCTATAACATTAATTAACAGAGGACAAAGTAATTTAAAAAATTATTATTATTATTATTATTATTATTTGAAAGACGAGTGATAAATCATTCGCTTATATTATAAGCCACTCGTGCACCTAAAATCGTAAAACTTCTTTGCCGACTTCATGAAGAGGTATAGAGTTAAATATGATAATAGTCGTGGTATTAATCATTAGGAATGAGTAGTAGTAGTAATAGTCTTTAATAGTCCTTAGTAGTAGCATTAGAAAAAATCCTAGTACAAATTAGTAAAAATAGTGGAAGAAATTATAAGTAGCATAAGTAAAAATAGTAGTGAAATTAGTAAAAAAAGATATATGTAATTAGTCGTAGCATTAGTAAAAATAGTAGTAGAAATTTGTAAAAATAGTAGTAGAAATGCGTAAAAATAGTAAAAGCAATTAGTAGTTGCATTATAAAAAGGGTAGTATAAATTAGTAAAACAGATACCAGCAATTAGTATTAGCATTAGTAAAAATATTTGCAGAAACTAGTGAATATAGTAGTAGCATTAGTATAAAGATTATTAGTAATTAGTAGTAGAAGTAGTAAAAATAGTATTAGAAGTTAGTTATTATGGTATATGGTAAGTGATGGTATTATTAGTAAAAATAGTAGTAGTAGCTAGAAGGTGCATTAAATAGTAGTAGTAATTAGTAGTAGCATCAGTAAAAATAGTAGTAAAAATAGTAGTAGGTACAACCGTAACTTTGAAGTAGTGTGGAACTCTGTATACTTAGAATCCAGTGCATGTACCTCAAATATTATCAGCTTGGATGATAAGGCGATCATAACTCTGTGCTATGTAGCAAATTGAAAAGCACAACCCTCTTTTGACGATCCATAATCTCACTCTATAAATCTCTCCTCATTCTCGTCTTTTTGTATGATGAATAAACGTGGACGATGCTGGATAAAAATAAAGAGGCTATGTAAGGCTTCAAGGGAACTATTGTACACAAGATCTGTTTGCCCTATTCGCGAAGGCGTCATGTACCGTATAAGTTCGAATGCCGACCTGTACGAGATTTATGTATAATGGCATGGACATAGTTAAAAGCATAAGTATTCAACGCTTCTGGTGGATGTGGTCCTTTGACTCGACACCCATGGGAGAATGATGAAAGTAAGGGCGCCAACAACCTCGCTTGCCAATACTTGGTGTGAGTAATTTGTGCAACTTCGCAAAACCGCGTAGAGACACATAAAGCTAAGAGAAGAAATATTGCAGAAATAATGAAACATATTCTGACTATCAAACATTGGCCATAAGGTCTCACAAAAAAACTGGTAAGAACAAATTCTTGATACTTTTTTTAACCTTTATTTCGTAATATATTAAAAGGCTTTGAAATCAGAATTTCAAACTTTCTACAAAATTTATATTTATTCAACATTTTTAGAAAATGTTTGAGTATGCAGTTTCGTAGCTCATTAAATTTTATTATCAGAATACGCAATTTAGAAATGGCTAAAAAGCCCCGTTTAATTTAATGCTGTTATAAAACAGAAAGCGTACAAGGCCAAGAATCAAATTAAAAAACAAATGTCAAAAATCAATGGGAATTCGCAACCATTTAGAACTTGCATGTTATAAGTCCAAAAATTAAATGAGCTACAAGGCTGCATACTGAGAAGTTTTGTAAAAAAATATTATATAAAAGGGTTGAAATTTTTAAGAAGTTTTGATAAATTTTTAGAAATTGAAGACCATTACAAATATTATAAAAAAAAATCAGCATGTGGAGAACTGCTCGAGTTTCTATATAATATATTTATAAAAAGTCAGCCACAAGGCCAGTGGGTGTTTTTGCAAATTAGAACATCTAAGCAATAATTGTTCATTGGACCTTTCTTATTATCAATTAAACCTACAGAAACCACTAGATTTATTTTCAGAACTTTTGAGTAGTCTGATTAGTTTGAGATACTTATACTACATTAGACAGTTTATTTCCCAAATTCTCACTCCTCGGGCTTCTCACTATTTTCCGGATACAGAGCAAATAGATTTTATTTTAATTTTTTATAATTTAATTTTTTGACCTAATTTATTTAAATCGGCAATAATTTTTGAGCTTAAGGCCAGTTACAAGGAAAGGTATTTGGAAAAAAAGACAACAACAAGTCAACAACAGTTCACCAGCCGGCTGTAGATCATTGGTTATGTATTTGCCCTGCAAGTCGAAGGCAGTGTCCCGGGAATCAGGAAAGAAATCGGATGAGAGGATGTGGTGATCTCCCAAAATAGCAGCTATAATTTCGAACGCTCTAGCTGTTGCTTTCCTTTTCCCAAATACTTTTTCTTATAACTAGCCTTGTGCTAAAAAATTAGTGTTGATTTTTTTTTTTTTTTTTTTTTTTGAAGACAGTCACCACGCGTAATGACTTTATGATTCGCCAACTTTACGTAATAGTCATATACCAATACCAGTACTAAGTATTGTAATGCCAGTTACTCTTTCATAACTTCAATTATCTACGGAATTATGCAGAAATTACGACCCAATCATAGCTGAAAATCGCGACAAACAATTCAAATTCACGCCATAAAACCCAATGAGACAATGGAGTGCAAGAAACATGCCAGTGTGCTGTGGAAGTCGCAACATTGCCACATACTTGCAATATTATTGTGCAAATGTGACAAAGCAAGTTCAATGCAACATAATGCAATTGACCTTAGGCATTGGCCTGTGGCAAACGGCAAGCAGCAAGCAAAGCTGCAAGGAACAAACAATTGAAAAAAAAATAACAAACTCCCATGTCTGTTCTAGTTCTGGGGTTGCAATACACACAAACATAACACTACACATATGCACCTTCATAATTATGCACACACATGTTGCACGTAAGCATATCTGGTAAAGAGTAAACAATTGAGATACGAGCAAATACAATAGCTGTGCGCTATGACAAAGGTTGCATGCAACATAAAATAAATTAAAAGTTTTTTTTTTTTTTTTATTTACTTACCACTAAATGCCGAAAGCCAATGTCATGCGAATCGGGGTGCGAAAATTATGTGACTAAGCGTCCAAAAAACAATGGCATGCCGCCGCCCACCCGTTCGTCAGCCACCTGTCGCTAGAGTCGTTTTACTTTTGGCCTTCAGCGATTCAACGTTTGTGGAGGAACTGCCTGCTCGAATAACACACAGACTACATAAATAATTTACCATAAGAATGGAAATAAAATAATACACATATGTTTGTTGTATGGATATTTTATTGCTTGTGAGATGTGTGATTATATTTTTATGTCTGTATTATTTTTAGTTATATAACTGACTGAGTAATATAATTGAATGGATACTTATGTACAGTGATTATACAAATACAAAGTTTGTCTACAAATGCCATTACTTAGTTAATATAGTAAATCGCTTAAATATTTAGAGGAAATTTTATGTGACAATATGACTTACATACCCACAGTGCATTGCATGTAGAGGCAAACTTAGATAATTTTGGTAAGTCTGGTTTACGTAGGAAATAGCTGAACTTTTTTTTTCAATTACGCACATGACTAAATTATTTTCTATCGGATTCTTCTGCATAATACCTTTAACTTTCATACGGATAGCAAGCACATTTTGGATCAGCGGTTTTTCAAAAGAGCCATTCATTTCTATCGACAAAGAATTTAATCCTATACAAAGCTTTTAAAAGGGACATCTTCTGTAGGAAAATCTTTGAAGTCATATCCGTCAGAATACTTATATTAAGTCTTCCCTCATAGGCACTTTGAAAAACGGTTTTAGGAGAAATTACTTCAAGACCAAATAACATAAGGTGGTGCTGAGAAAGCAGCTGAGTGAATTCGCTTGCTGGACCGAATGTCAAAACTCTGTATTTGTTGTAATTCTTACCGATTTTCACTGTCATTTTGCGTACAATTTGTTGGCGTACATTTTTGTTGTTGTACGCTCAACACCACCAGATATAAAATTGCTTTGAATTACTTTTATGGCAAGTCGTTTTTTGAGCTACCAAACAGATTTTAAATGAGAACTCTCTTTGAAGGGACTGAGAAAGAATACTTAAAACCGAATTGAAAAAAATTTCGAATTTCTATTAGTCATTCCACAAATAGCATAGCATCACTCTAAAAGGAGTAGATCAAGTAAAAATGAATGCATTATTATCGCATTTAAATGCATAGTCATAATGATCCGAGTTAGGTCCAATATCCAACTAGTTGTCATTTCGAAAGTAATTTCATAATGCAACTACCATAGAAACCCTCGTACCTATTGGCAAAAAACTGGGGCATCAGATTTTCACACGTTTCTTTTGACGCGAATTTTTTACCAGAAAAATCATTCGTCATGGACAGGAGCAGGTAGTAATCACTTGGTGTCAGGTCCAGACTATAAAGTGGATGCACAAGAGCCTTCCAACCGAGCACCTGGAGCTTCTGGCACATCACTATCGATGTGTGTGGCCTGGCGTTGTCCTGTTGGAATAATAATCCTCTCCTATTGGCCAAAACTGGTCGGTATGCTGATTTATTTAAATGTTTCCAAATGGTTTTTGGTCCAATGTTTAGCTCCTGGGCAATCCAGAGTATTAGAGCAGGGTGCATCTTTTATATCAAAATTACCACAAAGAAAACGACGAAACCAAGTTGCACTAGATTGGCTGTTACAGCATCAGCCGCCTGGCTTCCGTTTTCGACTTATCGAAGAAAAACTGGTGCCCATCTTTGAAGCGTGGTTAAACAATAGCGAGTCAAGCAATCAAAAAACTTTCATGGAGGCTTTACTAGTACTAAATTCTATCTTTCTAAAGTCATATAGCGTTACCCGGTCGCATGTATACAAAGCGAGATACAGATTACTAAAGCCATCTATTGAAAATATAATGGATTTCTTTTTACTAAGCCTAATATTTTCTATTTACATTCATAATTGTAATCATATCGGCGGCATTTGCTCGTGATTGTATTCATATTCATAGTTAGAGATGTTTCGATACCACTATGTCCCCGATGCCTGTAGTTACTTAAAAAAATTATCGGCAAAAATACTCAATGCTACACAAAGTATCACTGGGAAGCACCTGATTCTACTTCTAAGTACTCAATGGTACTAAGATCAAAATTTTAGTTAAATGGTCGTTTCCAATAAAAAAAATACTCAACTTCTGTCTGCTATAACCATCTAAATAAAACGAATAAATTTTTATTGATCATTAAATGGGCAAGTAACTGAGTACACAATTGTGAAGTGGAATACAGTTTTTTCTAAGATCAAACGTTTTTGTGAAATTGATTTTTTCTGGATGAAAACGATAAGGAAATATGAGTTTGAGGATTTTTCGAACTTCAAAATACTTCAAAGTTATAGCTATTAAAGTTTTTCGAAATAGTTTGGATTTTATCTTGAGATTTTTAATACTGATTCTGCTATTTTTTTTAAACAAATTGTTTAAAAATTTTTGTTTGTAATATTTGTTACCATTTTGCAAAATATTTTTGACATTCAATCGCTTAAAGGTTGCGATTTTACCTAATATTTTAGCCTATTATATTAAAAATTCATTAAGTTCTAAAAAATACTACATTATTATTAGTATTATACTACATGTTTTAAATGCGTTTTTGCAAAATTCGTGACCGAGTAAATACTTTCATAATATAATCGATGCACACCGAGTACTTGTGGGCGCGTATCAAAGTACAAAAAATACTCGGTATGTGGTAAAAGTACGCGGGTATATACTGCTATCGGAATATCACTACTCATGGTGGTGTTTGCGATCGCTTTTGTATTTTCTCCTACCCAGCAAAAAATTCCGAATCGTTTCCTGTGGTAATGCGTTTACCACAGTAATGAATGTGGAGTCGAAGGGAATCATTTGGATTCTAAAACAAGAACATGAGCTTGTCATTTGCCGTAATGACCAGCAGGCGACTTTGCATTCCCCGTAATGGGTTAGAGAAACGAAAGACAAATTAGGCACGTGACTTTGCATTAAAATTTATTGGCTTTTGTAACTTTCCTTTAACTTCTTAAATCCATTACGGCAAATGCAAAGTCCTCACCGCCAATGACATGTTAAGGTAATACCTTCTAGAAGCGAAAGAGGAATAGTTTATCAGTTTTCATACGACTATAAATTCGCTCATGATATAATTGTGTTTTTTTTTTTTGAAGGATACAATCGTACTTGTTTTCCTATTGCAGTTTGTGTAAAAACTTGTGTTTGTATTCGTATTTTCAATTGGTTATCATATTTGTGTTTTTATTTGAATTCAATTTCATGCACGAGCAAAATGTTTGCTTGATGAAATCACTCTCAGAGAAACTCTATAAAAGCCGGTTAGAAAAAGGCAAACGTTGGCCGCTTAGAATGTTATCTGATACCGGATGATTTCTAAAGCTTAATTAACGCATTAGAAAGTTACACTGAGTAGTTTTTGCCAAAAGTTTTCTTCAATTTATATTACATTTTTATTTTTTTCAAAAACAAAGCATTAGGATGGCCAACTTTGTCCGGTGTATGCTCCTATTTCTCCGAAACACCTATCATCGAAATGAATTAAAATAGTAGGTTTTTGAAATATATCTGTTCTTAAAAGGATTCAGAAAAAGACAGAATTCAAAAAGTCGACAAAAAACTCGTTTTGGAAAAACACCTTGATATTTTGTGATATTTACTATATGTGGAGTATAATTTAACGCTACTACTTTTAAAGGAAAACTGATTCGGGTTTTTCCGAAACGAAAGAATGGTTAAAGAAAATCGGTCATTCGAAAACTGGAGCATTTTGAAAGGTGTCCACCCATAATGCGAAAGCTTGTAGCTCTATACCTACTGCTTTCAAATGAGGAGATGGTAGTTTATTAGAACTTGACTTATGGCAGAAATATATTATACTATATATGTCCTAGAAATATATACGACTAGGCTGTTGGCATTGAAGGCCAAACGCTTCAAAATTACATATTCGAGTTAGACGTACACAGTGGAGGCTAGAGGATTTGCTACCCGTTTATCGAACACTACTACAATCATCCATAGAGAATGCCAAAACATTTAATAGTAAGAATGACCTTTACTGGAAGTGTAGTGTATACCTTGGTGATTTTGGTCTATTCCAACAAAGCTAGAGACCCAAAATGAAGCCAAGTCTTTCTCCACTAAGTATTTCCCAAGAGACCTTCATTCCGCATTGAATACTTTCAAGACTGGAGCAGAATTCATAATTAATAGCTAGTAATAGACTCAATGGCTTGCTGTGTTGCCACATGTCATAATTTTTAAATTAATTAGGTAAATTTGAGGTTGCAGTAACCGGAATATTAGATGCTCTTTAGCATCCTGGCCATAGTTTTAGACATTAAGCTTCGAATTTTGTTACGAAACATTATTGTGGCTTTCGATATGGAGTATCTCTGGAAGAATTTTTGAGTAAATTTTCTCTTGCAAGTCGTGAGTGCAGTGAATCAGTCATTTCTTCAAAAGAGATTCGATTTATTAATGTATTTTCGAACACATATACCCGAAGGGTAATGTAATTACTAATTTCATTTTCTTTAAACTATACTTGTTCCTTTTTTAAAATAATTATTTATAGATGTTTTAAAATTTGGAGTTTGCTTGGAGCTGTACTAGGTAAAGGAAGCGTTGGCCTAGCCAACTTTCTTTCGTTTAATAAAATAACTAAAACCTGTCCGTGAAAGCATAAAAACCCAGCTATTCTGTGCCTTATGCGAATTTTTTCTTCTTTACCTTAAGAAGAAATATTAGAAATACCAGCGTTCTGCAAAAAATTCCTTTGATTATTTAGTAATTTACTAAAAGGTTTCCTCGAATAAACTACGATGAAAAATCTTTGGAATAATAAATATCAAGATATAAAATATTAAAATCATCTGAACTTTTACGAAATAATTAAACCACTTTTATACATTCACCAAACTTTTGACCCCTCAACCAATCACTAGGGTAATACGTTCCAACTCCTCAACGTGCATTGCATTGTGTACGCAAGCCATTGCACTCTCCCACTGCCCTTTGCCATTGCTGAACACCTAATCGTCAGCTAGATGCGCAGTTGGTTGTGCTGCGACCGCCGCAGCTGCCACCGCGCGGAACTGCAAAC
Organism: Anomoia purmunda; assembly: GCA_951828415.1. NCBI lineage: Eukaryota > Metazoa > Arthropoda > Insecta > Diptera > Tephritidae > Anomoia > Anomoia purmunda. The sequence continues at coordinate 96,828,273 of OX639996.1, forward strand.
CCTGCTGTGTTGCCGAAGCCCAACTACGTCGTGGCAATATGCGACCAAAATTAAAATATCTTTGCCTTAACTTATCCTTGATCTCGTCCTCGTTCATAATGGCACTCGCTTCGCGGAAATTCAAGAAAATCCGTCCCTTTTCATCCGTCTTGATGGGTAGTATTTCGGTGCAAACATTGCGTGCCTTCAACGTGAAACCCTCTTCCACATTTGACATGCCCTCCTCTTCACACTCACTATCGGCGCCGCGTGGCGTTTCACCATCTTCAATGTCAGCAATAGCATTATCTAGGCGTGCATCAACCGATTGCGAGCGCGACGGTTTGACGTGTTGATTATTTGTATGCTTCTTCTTGTTGCGCAAGTAAAAAGGGTCGCGTTCGCTGGCCTTCACATATTGCACGATTGGGCGATTCACACCCCACTTAGGACGGTCGTCTACTTTGTGGTTGCTGTTGTTGTTGTGCGTGTTTACAGCTACGCTGGTATTTTGTGGCCCACCATCCTTCGGATTTCGCTTGTTGCGGTCACGTTCCTTGTCCTTGTCTTTATCTTTGTCTTTGTCCTTATCTTTATCCTTCTCTTTCTCCTTGTCCTTGTCTTTGGTCTTTGCCTTGAAGGTGGTTGTTGTCGTTGTAGTAGTGGTGGTAGTCGTCTCTTGGTCCTTTTCTGCCTCTTTAGCAGGTTTGCCTTTACTTTTCGAAGTTTGCGTTGTGGTAGTCGTGGAGACCTCGCGTTTTAGTAACACTTTGTAGAAATTGTCGTGAAAGAGGCAGAGATCGCAATTGAGTGGCAGTTCCGTTTGGGTTTCCACATCCTGGTGTGCTTGTTCGTTAATGGCCAGTTTGTCGGCTCCAATCGCAGCGTGGGTTGCTAGCGGCATCAAAGCCAGTTCTTCTTGCTTTTGTTCATCTTTTATAGCAGTCACAATGTTCTTTTCCTTCTCTACCGCTGCTTTACGACTGACATCCATCACACTTCTTCGCTCCTCTTCAGCAACACTTTCTATCTGATAGCCGTCTTCTGTGGATATCGAGGTGTTCGTACGCTGCGTACCATCACCAGTGGTTTTTGAGAAATCCATTGTCGAGGCGGCTGTGTTCGGTTTGAGTTGCTGCTGCATCCAGTAGGTGGCGATTTGTAAATTACCTATGGCATTTTGCAGACCAAATACATCGCTCGTCACAGGCAGTGGTATTAGTGTGGCTGGTTGCATGATCACTGCGACATTTTCTTGCGTCTTGCCGCTGATCTGCTGTTTCTTACCTTCCTTCTTTGCTTCAGTAGCATGGACTGTTTTCTTTTTAATATTTCGACGCAAGTTTATCGGAGTGCCAATAAGTACCCTTTCTTCTCCCTCTTCGTCATCTTGTATGCCATTTTGTTCATTCCTCTCGTTGGTATTCTCTTCGTGGTTTCGAGTACTGACCGCTGTTGTCATTTCAGGTGGTGGTGTCGTTGATTGCTCAGCGGGTTCCTCAATGCTGTGCAACCTCAGTACCTGTACCTTATGCGACTTTTCACTTCGCTCTCCAGCATCTGGCTGCATCAACAAGTCAGGTTTCTCGTCTTCCTGTTTCACTGACACACTTTTCTTACCAACTTTTCTTACTTTACCGTTCGTCAAAGTCTCATTAACTTCCACCTTCTCTGCTCTCTTCTCTTCAGTCGTTAACTCTATCCACTGTTCTTCTCTCTGCGGCACTTGCTCCAAAGGCGGCACTCGCTGCTTCCTCTTACGTTGCTTCTCTTGTTTCGCAGCCTCCTCTGCTTTCGCAATTGCATCCAACATCGCCTGTTGTTTCTGCTGTTGCACCTTTTCGCGTTCCATTTGTTGTCGACGTTCCCATTCCAAACGTTCCTGCTCAAGCTGCTTCTGTCGTCGCATGCGTTCCTCTTCCAACACTTCCTCCTGCTTATGTCGTTCCACTTCCCATTTCCGCAGCATTTCTCGCTCGTGCAGCTGCTGCTTGATCGCGTTGTGATATTCGGCTGCCTTGCGGCGCTTATCGATGCGTTCGGCCATAGTGACGGGATCTACGGGTGCATTTTGACCGCGCAAGTAAGACGATTGCATAGATTTGCGTGTCGTCTTCGCTGTCTTTGAGCTCGTGCAGACCACGATTCAACCAATTCGGTCCACCACTCTGCTTCAATGAGTATTCGCTGTGGATGCTATTGTTATTGTAATTGGACCACTTGGCACGTTCACGCTCCTCATGTGCCTGTTGTGCTGCCGTTGTGGTTGCGTAATAATCGCTTTGGTCGCCTGGATGTATTGGATATGTATTTGAGGTGGAGATATCGCGTGTGCTGAGGTTGGAGGGACTCAACGGTGTCATGTAGTAGCTGCAAAGAAAAAATATAATAATTTAGGCGCATAAATCAATAAATGAACCACAGAAGATGGCTTTGGGGAAGCATAGGAACCGTCGTCTTGGCAGAAGTTTCGATAAAACAAGCGCCCACCCTTTGTTGGCCACTCACTCACCTGCCTTGGCAACTATCCTCCAAGCCGCTGTTATACGAACGAGCTACTACGTAGGTGGAATTCATTATTTGCTGTTCTTGCTGTTGCTGCTGCTGCTCCTGTTGCACTTTATCGCAGGCATATCCTTGCATTTGTAATTGTTTCTGACTTTTTGCAAGTTGTTGACCTGCTATCGATCTTTTCGCGGGCCTTGCAATGACATCGCTCCCCTCGTCAACTCCACCCACACCAGTCGCAACAGCAACGGGCACCACACCCACACCCACACCATCATTGGCGCCACTGTTCGTTGTGCTGCTACTCCCCTGCATACTAGTGCTGTCATTGTACCAAATTTCCGGTGTATGTGGATTCTTCGGCGAATCACTACGATAGCCCGATGTGTCTTCCTCCTGGCAACCGGGATTACCTGGATTGTTTGGATTATTAGATCGATGCGGCGCGTTGTCAGGCACACCAACCGGAATGCCAATGTCGCATGCCGTTGGTGCCAATTGTGTGGCGTGTGGTGGTATTTTCTCTGCTGCCCCCAACTTTGGTTGTGGCTGTCGCGCAAGATAGTCCTGATGGCGTATGATAGGCAAACTTGGACTGCGTATCCGCATTTTTGGGTGCTTTGCTTGTTGTTGCACTCGCCCTGGTGCTGCATGTTGCATGCGTGCTTTGGCCGTTTGCAAACCCTCACCTGGTAATGCTAACTCATCGTAAACACACTTGCGTTGTCCTGGAATTTGTGACATCATACTGGTCGTGTGATTGCGACGTCCAGGACCACGTGGCATGAAAGAAGCTCGCCTTGCTGCCGGCGGTTGTCCGCGCTGATAGCTAGCTGTTAGTTCATCATCTTCATAATCAGCATCGTCGTCCAGCTCATCATCGACCACATCAATATAGCGATCGAGTTCATAATCATAGCTATTGCCGCCGCGTGGTAGTTGTTGTTGCTGTTGGCGTGGAGCTTGTAGTGGATGCATGCTACCTTGCGATAATGGTACAGCATATGGGTTGGGATTGTGTTGGGGATAACGCGGCAAAAATTCAGCTGCATATGTTTGTATGGGATGTTGAAATTGTTGTTGTCGTTGTTGATGTTGTTTCTGCTGTTGTTGCCGAAACTGTTGCTGGCGTGAGCTGCGCTGATGGCTCTGCATCTGCGATTGACTTACGTCCATATTCGAATAATAGGTGCGTATGGAGGTGCGTTCGATTTTGTGATGGTGCGATGATGCCATGGTCGAGTGCTGATGATGGTGAGAGGAGGAGATGAGCTCGTCCATGCGTGCAATTTCCTCTGTGTACAAAAAAGTTAAATTTTTTTTATTTTGAGGTAAAAAAGATGCTGTGGTAATGAAATTAAGAAAAAATATAGTACCGTTTTCTTTTGTCGAAATAAATGTCACTTCATTCTAGGGAAACATTACGAATATGTTCCCATGCATGCTGCGAAAATGGTGCATTTTTTATATGAGAAAAGAACAAACAAATTTCCGCCATTTTAATTTTCCTTTCATCGTCAATTTAATTTATCCAATGCAACAAAGTTAGACAAATAGCTTGCCTTAAGTGTCATAATTATTGGGAGATATAACGGGCTAGATAATTACAGCTCCACAACTCTAACCCTCTCGTTTGGTAGCGGGTAGAAAATGTTGCACTTTTCTTAGACCAGAGTGCAATATTCGAGAAAGAAAACGCTATTTATTAATACAAAAGGAGTTACCCAATTATTGAATTTTTGAAAAGCAAGGAACATTTTTGGCGCTGAAATTCTTGAAAGGAAGGGCAACTTGTCTTTCATGCTAGTCACAAATATGTTGCAGGGTTTTTTAAATTTTAAATAGTTCGCATTTCTATTCAGATACAGGTCTTGATAAATGCACGGCTTTTCATAAAAAATTTGTTTTATTATAATTTATTTAAAAATTTGTATAATTTTGTTGAGCTCAAAGCCAGCTGAGGAGATGTTGTGATCCCCGAAAAAGCAGCTTTAATTTCTACTACTTTGCAAAATTGTTGCCTTTTCATAATATTTGCTAATAAAATCTGCTCTCGAGCTCAATGGAATTACAAAAATCTCTAAATATAAGGCCGAAAATAATTTACTAATATTTTATCTTAATTAAACAAAAATTTCTTAATGTTGGAAAGTGTCTACTCTTTTATGAACTGCCTTCAAAAAACTTAAATTGTAACAATTTCTATTATAATTTTTAAGCATTTGGCAACGCTCGAACCTTTTTTTTTTTGAGACTAAATGTTTCTAACAGTTCAAATCAGAATTGTTTAGCTTCATTTTTCTTTTAAATTTATTGAATTCAAATTTTTAAACATTCCAAATATATTTCACGAATTGGTTTTTCTTAATAATTTTTTCATTTGATACCAGCATAGTATAAATTGAATTAATGTTCTTTAAAAGGGAGCAACCCTGTTCAAAAATATTTTCAAATAAACACCTTTGGTTCTCTCCAACACTTTTATATTTCAGTGGGCTTAGAAATTTAACTAAATTTATGCTTTTAAACTTTTCTTGAACCGCATGCCATATTTTTTTCTACTTTACATATATTACTCTTTTTTGAGCAAGTGGCAACCCTCTTCAAAACTATTTTTCAAATAAATTTTTGTTACACATCCTTCGTTTCAGGCCCATCATAATTTGAATTAATTTTTTCGAACATCTGGTATCCCTCTCCGAAAATATTTTTGAAAGTAAGGTTTCTAAAAACTTGTAAGTCAACTTTCATATTCTGAAATTCCATTGAGCTTATTAATTTAATTTTATTCACATTTCAACAGGTGGTAACTCTTTGTATCCTACGCCGTAAATTTTCGTTTATATTAATAATTTGAATTAGATTTGGAAACCCTCTTCAAAACTATTTTTCAAATAAAAGTTGATTAAATATCCTTCATTTGAGACCCAAGAATGATAGAATACAAGATTGCGTCTTCCCGCGGTGAAATGACAGATCTCGCCTTTAGTAAAGAAGAATACGGGAGAGAGAAAATTGAACAACTTCCAATATTTCATTGAAAAACGTGTTCTAATTGTTCTAAAGTGTAAAATATGAATTTATAGGCAGACATTTAATAAATAAATTCGCAAAATACTAAAAAAAAGTGTCTCTTTTTCTTAATTTGTGAAAAAAGCTTTGTCTAGTTGAAGTTGAGAATTGTCAAACCCGGCAAAACCAAAGTAGCGGTACTTCTAAAGGCGTCACCTTCAGTATTCAGTACACCGTGTTTGAGACCCATATTTAAACGCTGCATTTAATTTATCACAATTTGACTTAATTTTTTAATTAAGCTTTCTAAAAACTTTTAATTTGACTCTCATATTCTGAAACTTTATTGAGTTTATTAATTTAAACTAATTTTCTCTTAAACAGGTGGCAACCTTTTTTTCATAACATTTTGGAAATTATGTTTTTTTTAAATTCCTTAGCTATCTAAAAAATTTTAATTTGACTCTCACATTCTGCAACTTTATTAAGTTTATTAATTTTAACTAATTTTCTCTTAAACAGGTGGCAACCTTTTTTTCAAAACATTTTGGAAAATATGTTTTTTTTAAATTCCTTAGCTATCTAAAAAATTTTTAATTTGACTCTCATGTTCTGAATCTTTGTTGAGTTTATTAATTTTAACTAATTTTCTCTTAAACAGGTGGCAACCTTTTTTTCAAAACATTTTGGAAATTATGTTTTTTTTAATTCCATAGCTATCTAAAAAATTTTAATTTGACTCTCATGTTCTGAAACTTTGTTGGTTTTATTATTTTAAACTAATTTACCTTTAAATAGGTGGCCAACTTTTTTCAAAACATTTTGGAAATTAACTTAATTTGAAACTTAATACCGGTTAATACCGTTACTCTAAATAAACGAGTGAAAAGAAGCAGATGTCGGTATTCTACTATAATTGCAATATTTTGTTTCACTCGTTGTTTTAATTGAATTCTACATTTTAAATAGGTGACAACTCCCTTGAAAAATTTGATTTTATGGTGACCGAAATAACTGACTATATATGTGCCAAACTTAGTTATAGGTTCGTCATATTCCATTAAGAGAAATATATTAGTTTTTAATCAGGTGGCAACTCCCTTTAAAAATGAATGTTATGGTAACCCATATAACTTACTATGTACATATGTCGAATTTGTATTCAATTTTATGTAGTCGTCATGTTGTGATTAAACCTTTTTATTTAATTGAATATTCATTTTTAAACAATTTATAACAATTGAACTATGTTGTTACTCATTCTATTAGCTATTTATATGCCAAATTTATTATAAATCTGCCAAGGTGTTCGGGCGCGAAAAAGTAACAAACATACAGACACACTCGCCCACAAACTTTCACATTTATAATATTAGTTGAATAGTGCAGGTTTAGTTTGCTATATATGTACATTTGCACATATGTTTTATCGAATATTATTGACTCTTCACCACCTACCACGTTCCTTAGCCCATTGCTGCTTCTTCAAATCCAACAATGTATGTGTTTGTCTCCCCTCGGCGCCAGTTATCATGCCGAGTATAAATTACATATAAACAAAAAACAACAACACAAACTCTATACAACAGCTGCTTCAAATTATTTTCTAGTAAAAATAATTACTACCATATGTTCTCAATGAAAATTGTAATATTAATTGTAGGCAACCACATTTGGTTTGTAAAACTACATCTAAAATTCTCAGCACACTCTGTTTTTTCACACATGTAACGAATTTTCAGTTCCATATTGGAGTGATTAACATTTTTTTCGCACAAAGTTTGCCATATTCTCCACTTTTGTACTGCCCTTTTCAGTCACCTTCAAAACTAAGTACAACCGCGTGCCGTCGCTTGCACGGTTAACTAACTTCTTGTGCTTTCGGAGAATTCCTTCAGTGCCATGTCTTCCCATAAGCCAGCTAAAATGTCAGACGGTCAATCGACCGAGCGTACTCTATGTTCGACAACAATCCGTCGCGATGGTAAGCCTTTATTATTATTAATTTGGCGCTTACATTATAGCTTGATGTTTGGCCGAACTTCTCCTACAAATCGTGGTGAGACCTGCAGTTTTACGCCGACTCCGAACGACAAATGATTATTGTGAGAAGTTTTTTCAAGGCAGAAATACACTCGGAGGTTTGCCAACCGCCTGCCGAGAGGCAACCGCTATTGGAAATAAACTTTTTCCATAATTTGTAATGTTACTTGCCCGGCCAGGTTTCGAACCCGGGACAAACCGTATGAATCGCGCACAGGTTACACAATCGTGTACGGCAACCGCCAAAGGCAAGTCCCTTCGTGTTATTAATTGTTTAGCTTTTTTGCTTTTTCCTTTCAATGTTTGTATGTATAGTTGGCGCTGGCTTCCTTGCCTCGTTTTCTGTTTTGTATTGGAATGTTTGTGTTGCTAAGGGTAACCAGCGTAGTCAAACAGCTATAGGTAAGGGGGTGGTAAACAACTTGTATGCTTTGTGGTGTTTGCGAACTACGGGAGAATATGTAGGAGTTACAATTTTTTATACAATTATTACTTAAAATGTTTGGGGCTTTCCACTAACGAAGTATTCGTAAGGCAAACAGCAAATATATTTTATTGTTCGAAAGTTTACTTATTTACTTTTTAATTGGGTGAAAATAATACACCATGTTCCGGTAAAAAGTGTACCGAGACTTATCTTGAGCAATGTTTTGCATGTTGAGCGAAATTCCCCGTAAAAAAACCATTACAAAAAAAATAAAGGAAATAATGAAAATTAGTAGTAGAAATGAGTACTGGCATTAGTAAAAAAGAAGTAGTCAAAATTAGTAAAAATGGTAGTATTGATTAGTAGTGGCATTAATAAAAATAGCAATAAAAATTAGTAAAAATAGTGGTAGCAATAAGTAGTAGCATTAGAAGAAATACTGGTAGAATGAGAAAAAATAGTGGTAGCATTTGTAAAATACTACTAAAAATTTGTAAAATATAGTGGAGTAAATATTAGATAGAAATTAGTAAAAATAGTAGTAGTAGTTAGTAATAGCATGTTTGAAAATATTAGTAGAAAGTATAATGGAAGTAATTAGTAGTATCATTTGTACAATTGGTAGTAATAATTAGTAGTAGTGGCATTAGCAATCGTAGTGAAACTACCAGTAGTTAACAGTAGCAGTAAAAGTTGTTGTTGTATTAGTAGAAGTATTATGCAGTTGTTGTGGTAGTAGTAGTAATAGTAGTAATAGTAGTAATAGTAGCAGTAGTGGTATTCAATAGTAGTAATAGAAGTTGTATGATTAATAGTAATATTAGTAATTAATAGTTGTAGTGGCAGTAGTATTAGTAGTAGTTGCAATTAGTAGAAGTAGTAGAAGTGAGAGTAGCAGTATTTGTAGTAGTGATCCAGTCTCGAACTCCTGAAAGGCCATCCTGAAATGGCGAAAAAGTATTTAGTGCAGATTTAAGCTCTATTATAAATTTTTATTTAAAAAAATATTAAAATTAAATATTAAAAAATAAGTAGTCAAAGCTAGTTAAGATGCGTTTAGTGACATTTTTTTTATATTAAAGAAATACCAGAATCTTTTTGCAAATAAATTATACAAATTACACGCTACATTTGAATACATAAAACTTCTGTTTCTGCATTAAAAAAAATTGTGCTTTGAGCGCATTACTAAAATCCGAAGTCATGAACCACATTTGAAAAAACATAAGAAAAAATATTAACTATGGCAAAATTACCAAAGCTAAAAAAACTGTACAAATTTACTGGTACTCACTGTACATCGTCCGTTATATTTCTATCCATTAGCTAGTACATGTTCTTATTTCGTATCAATTTCCACCCTTTTGTGTACTAAGCAGCTTTTAGTTCATTCATCATTGTTAATTTACGAAAACGCTTAGCTATAATTCATGCAAAATGTAAATACAATTTTCTGGGGGGGAGAAAGGGTAGGCATGACAATTAAGAGCAAGGTAAACATTACCTGTCGCATAATTTTCAAAACGAAACTTAACTATTGACATTGGAAACAATTTGAAACAATATGGATCAAAGTTTTAACAGATTTTGAAAAATTTTCATTTTAGAGATAATATCTAGCTCATAATATTTTATGTTTCTCAAATAAAGTTTAATATATATTTCGAAAATAACAGTCATCGGCAGAGTTTTCTAGCTGGAGGATATCTGCTTCTAACTATAATCAGTAGCGAATCTTTTCCAACACGGGATTATTATTATCCATTATTTTTATGTCATAATACTCTACTACTACAAATCTTTCGAATGAACTGCCAGCGGCCAGAAAAAAATGAAAATCTGAAACTTTGTCGTAGGAAATCTATACCTACTACCGAAGGTAGAAAGGTGTTTGGGATGTACTCACCTCCTAACACTAAAAGCTTTGTGGATTACCTCGTAATGGTTATCTCGGTTTTAAGGTAAGAGTATAAAGTTACTTCCATGATGATGGTGATCCCGAGCATTTACTTTATACATGCCTTATTGATACAATGCTTGCGGCTCCGCAGGCTTCCGCGATTAACGTTATATCTGATTTTGAAAACTGAAATGATTTTTCCATACTTCAAAAATCCCAAACGGAATTACTGTGACTTTAGCTCTTCTATTCGTAATGTCATCTATAGGTGAGACTGTAACTTGACAGATGTTGTTAATTTTTTTCGACCATAAGGCAATTTTACTTGCGTGTCTCATTATTTCTGATACAAAGCCAATACGTAGTATCTAGTCTCTAAAAAAAAATGCTGGCGCAATGCAGAAGCAAAAAAATGGGTATAGTCTTTCTCTCATTCGCTCTTGTATCTCTATATAGAATCGGCAAATGTATGGTCTTGTAAATAAAAAATAGAAAAGTTTGATTCCAATAATTGTTTGAAAGTATCATTTCGATAGGTATTAGTTTGAAGAGTTTCGGGCTTTAGTTTTGTCGGACACTGTATATATAAAGTAGAACATATGGCATGATTTCTACAACGGACAAAAAATATGTCGTGCCGCCAGATGTGGTTGACTCTGGGCATTGTTATGACATAGAGGTCATTACTCTAAAGCTTTATCCGACTATTGTATATTGCTGGTATTATATAGTTTGTGGTGTGCAATTCTAGAGCTTGCTTACGTTTTACATATAGTCCTGGGATTGAATGCCGAAGAAAACCCAGATTCATTATTTTATTTCCTCCATATTATATGTTAAATGATCGTTTTTTTAAAGATGTATTTATGCAAAGGACCTTAATTTTATAAACCTTATATTTTTCATAAAATTTAAGAATTATTTCATAAGTTCTATATTTTTTTGTAAAATAATAGTACCTGTGTTGAATAAAAAAAATCGATAGGCAAATAGTACGTTTTTACGTTTGTTTTACACTCAGGGCTGTGTTATTTATTTAAATTAGAACAGAATTCAGTTATTATGATTCTAGTTTATCACGTACGTTTTTTCAAAATATTAATTTCTATGTGTATTGGTGCCTCGCTAATTTTCCCAAATAATTTAAGCCCACGCATTCCTTTCTCTGATGCAGTTCTGTATATAACATTTGAGCAAATTACCCTTTTTTGTTATTTGAGAGGTGGTGTACTTTTTTCCACTTTCAATAATTTTCTCTATTTAGTTACTGAATTAAAACCTGCAGTGGGTATCAAATTTGGGAGATTTTGGTAAAATAGTTTCGGAGATTTGGCATAATTTTTAACCCACGTCTTTTTCTACACAACCCAATCCTGCGTTTAAAATTTATGGAACTCGTATTCAATACCTAATGAAATTTATAATTATTTTGGCGTTTGTAAAACACCGTTATATGAGAGGTGGACGTGGTCTTTGTCAATTTTTTTAAATTTTCATAAAAATAAAATATACCAAATAAAAAATTGTCAATCGATCAGAAGCTCAATGACTTTGTCATTAAACTATTTTTGAACAAAATCGATTACTTAACAGTGCTATGTAAAGAAACGGCGCTTTGTAAGAAGACCTTACTAATTTCTACAACTATTTTTACTAATTTCTGCCACTTTTTCACTAATTTCTACCACTACTTTTACTAATTTCTACCACTATTTTTAATTATTTCTACCACTATTTTTATTAATGCTGCTACTAACTTAAACCATTACATTCACTAATTTCACCACTAGTTTCACTAATTTCTACCCCTGTCCTTACTAATTTCTACCACTATTTTTACTAATTTCTTCCACTGCTCTTACTAATTTCTACCACTATTTTCACTAATTTCTTCTACTACTAATTACTTCCATTATTTTTACTAACATTATTAATAATTTCTATCATTATTTTTACTAATACCACAACGAAGTTTTATTTCTAACGCGCGCCCTTACTTAGGTGCACGCGTGTTTTTTTTTTTGTGATTCATTACTAATTTCATCTTCTTCCTCACCATTTTTAACTAAATATCTACAAATCCAGTTTTCACATAAAACATATTTGATAATCAATCAAACCAATCAATTTCATTGAAATGCCAATCTCGAACTCGATTAATTGAAAAATTAGAAACAAAATCTAATCTACTACAAAATTAGCAACGCCCAAAAGTGATAAAATATGCGAAATGTTGAAATATGGCTAGCGAAAAAAAAACGAACTAGACAAACTAGATAACAGGAATTGCACATACATTCAAACAAAATTTAAGTAAGTCGACTTGATGAACAGCAAAAATGACCATCGAAGCTTTATATTTTTTGTATACACTTGAAAATTTGCATGCAAAAATATTTTGGGCGGGTGGTGGCACAACAGTTGATTGACGAAATTAATCAAACCCAAATGATGTCAGAAATTGGCGATATAGCAACAACAACTGGCTTAAATGGCATGTGAGCCAAAGATACGCATAAATGTTTATATTGTTTTTTATAAAAATTAATTTGTTTGTTTAACTGCATTATCATGCGTGTTTAGTTAATTTTGATTACTTTTTTTTTTTGCTTTGATTACTTTTTCACATACGCGTACAAGTATGCTAAGAGGTTAACAACAAATTTTTGACATATGAAATGGGAAATTAGCGAGTAATTTATTATGTTCAAAAAATATACGAGCTCATGCATATAAATAATATATAAGCATAAAAACTAATGCCCGACTAAAGCCTCGTGCAATTTGTAGAGCATGAGTTAGCAACAATCAGTCAGACACAAATGCAAATAGATTGAGGAACGATGGCAAGCATGCAAAACCAAAAGATACTTAATTACAATGTGCCTAGATAAAAACTCAGCATTTTGCTGAATATGAAAACGATAATAAGTTTTTTTTTTTGGTGAGTTAAAATTGTGTAGACTTTGCCCCTTTTAGGCTTGATTTTCGTGATCGTTTGTGCCTCCTGCTACTACGAGTACTACATCATCTTACCTTGAGCTGGACGACAAACCCAAGCTGAAGAGTCAAAGTTCGGTTGCAACCCAACTTCAAATAGCCGATCTAAGTTTCTATTTCAAATAAACTGCAGAAGAACTTCGGGTTTTATGGTACACGAGGCTAATGTGGTGCTCGTTCATATCTCAAGATCCATGCACTCTACAACCTGTTTTGTCACCCTAAGGTGTGGTGAATTAAGAAAAAACGGGCATGTCTTATCCCCGCTGGTTCCCTCTCAGTCGCATATAATTTTTAAACGTGGACAGTTATAGATTTCTTTAGCAAAGATAAATCGTGCTTGTTTTTGGATAATAAGTGAGCTTTTGCAAGTTTAGTGAGAATCGAATATTAATAATATATTTTAAACTTTTGAAAATCCTAATAGTTATTAGTTTAAATTGTGGTACACTTGGTGGAGGCTAATGTTAATATTTTGGTTAATATTTTGATTACTTAGAACAAATTTTACGTTCTAATGCCACAAAAATGGCACCAACAGTTAAGGCTGTGCGCAAAGGCGACTTGGTAATTTGATCAGGGTCCAAAACATGCCAAGTGCCATATACAACGCTTCAGCTAATGTCTCGTAGTTGAGCAAATTACCCTATAAAAGTCAGTTGAATGAAATTTTTACGTTACGTATCTATGGTTTGTGATTTAATTGTTTCCTTAAAAAATGTAAATATATGAAATGTGTTCACTTATTAATATATTTAAAATAAAATAAAATCACATAAATATCTAATAGTTTTCACATTGGTTAATGAGATACAGTATACCAAATTAGGCTTCATATACATATATTCCAAATTACAGTCCAATTATCGAGAGAGGTGCTTTTGCGATATTTTCGGATTTTCCGATATATTAATTATCTTTAATGATTAGTGAAATGTGGCATTTTTTTTTGATTTTTACAAAGCACGGTTATGTTACTCGAGTTATTCAATCCACGGACCGATGGAAGGATGGACTTTTAGTTTAAAATTTTGGTATATTCTTTAGTCAATATCTTTCTCACTTGCTTTATGCTGTTACAGACAACCGTTAGGCCAAAAAAATGTATAACTCTGTTTATAACCCCGGATAATAATAAGAAAAAATCCAAAAATTGTAAAAGTCGGACCACAACCATGAAATAAAAAAAAAAATTGTAATAGGCGTGACACCGCCCACTTTTGAGCAAATAAATTTATCTTAGAAAATATGTTACCAAACTCCACCAAATTTAGTGCACACATTGCATTTTAAATAAATCAATAAGCAAAATTTCTAAAATTGTAAAATTCGTGAAACACAAAAATCAAAAAATTCCGATATTTATTAACTACACAAGGTAGTTTGCTCAAAGTTGATAGAAAACATTGGGTTTGAGTGTGAAATATATGGAATCGTAAATATTGGGAATGTCCATTCTATCGCCCACATATAAGAATATCTCCGAAACTTCTTTGTCGAATTCTACCACATTACGTAGACTTTGCATTTCTAGTAAGAAATCTCGAAAATTATAGAAATCAAACTGAAACTACGCTCACCTCTCACAAAGCGGTAATTTACAATAGGTCAAAACATATAATATTTTAATAAATCTTGCCGCAATTTCCTTAAAATTTAGTATAAAAAATTTAATTAGGGAGAGAAGTAATTTAAAAACAAAAATTTTGGAAAATGGGTATGGTACGTTAAAATCATACTACATAATTTTCTGTTATTTTTATTTAAATCAGTAAACGCCCTTAAGGTTTCGAAACCCGGCTTGCTTTGATGCGCCAATATCTAAATAAATATTTTTTCCGATATTGAACAGTGCTTTTGGACTTAAATTGATCTAAAATAATGTAATTATTGAATATTACTATATCTACGTCAAATTGCTGGGAAGATATAGCGTCTTAAATATATGGAGCGTGTGTCCGAGTTTTTCCTTCACAAATAATATAGTGATTCATATATAAGATCTGTATACCAAATATTGCGTATCTGCATCAAATAGTGAAGTAGTGGCGGAGTTATAGTATAAAGTTAGGCTTTTTTATTCTATAGAGCTGACATCGCCCATTTTCTTCAAAAAAATACACAGTTTGAACAATAAGATTATTCATCTGCACCGAATAGTTGCGGATATACCATATTTCCCAAATTTATATTTATCCTAAGTTTGGCGCAGAGATCACATGCACCTATTGTAAAAATTTCGTAAAAATCGGTTGAGTACTTTGGACGCCTATAAAAGATTCACATTCATGTTTATATACAAGATTTGATTGCATAAAAAAAGACATTTTTATTTCAAATAAAAACGTGCGCTGGGTATTTAAAGTTCGATTGCATTTGAACTTACAGTTTTCCTCACTTATTACACAGTGTGACACTCAAAAATACCTGGGAAGCGATGTTATTTTTCTGGTAGGTCTTATCGAGTAGAACGAGAATCCAATTTTGGAATTTGTCAAACACCCGCAAAATCTCGACTTAACCTTAAAAAACCGATTTTTCGTGCTTTTGCGCACTTCTTAGCCCATATCTTAGCTAATTAACAACCGATTTTCATTCTAAGAAGAAACTCAGACCTTTTGAAAGATATATAGACGTCTTAATAAAGCTGAAGAAATTTATTTGTTTTTGCACAACAAACTTAAATTTTGCTACCCTTCTTCTTTTTTTTTTGATTTTGGCGATATTTTCACACACTATTTTATAAAAGCACAAAATGAGTTTTGATTCGAAATTACGTTTAATTATCACATAGCGCTACAAAACTCTACCATGCACGTTTCTCAACACAGCTTAACTTGTTCATAAAGGTAACGCCGCTCACAATTGTGCGAATTTGAGGTCCAATGAAAATACCTACATATATACACATATTACAAAAAAAAATAAAAAACAAGTAAGTATAAAAACAAATTAATAAATACCGGCTTTTATTTTAGCTTCACTTAATTTTGGGAAGACAGTTTTAAGATGAAGAAAAGCTTCGATATTAACATCCAATTTCTTTACAAATTGTTTCATGTATCCCAGCTTTAAGTGTAGTGGTGGTAAGATAACATCCTCTGATTTTACCAATGCGAGGCTTAAAACGTTTTTCCTGCCTATCTGATGTGACTCTCGAGATGGCCATGCTTTGCGATCATAGCGATTGGATGCCCGACTATCTCATTCACAAAGGTAGCAAGGATATTTTGTGTAGACACCTTGCATGCCAAATAGAATTGTCAACACTTTTAAGTCAGCGATGACTTTCCATTTATGCGTGGCATAGTCGATCAACCGTAAAATTTTTTCCATCATTTCATACGTTTCTTTCTTGTTGACACCATACGCGATTGGAACTTATGGTAAGAGATTTTCATTGTGTAATAACACAGCTTTTAAACTTAAGGGTGACATTACAGACTTCATTAAGGGAACACGAATGCATTTTTTTTTAGGGTACATACTTCTACACGATCCATCAATGAAAAGTCGCCATTCGTCCGCATTATAATTATAATTTAAAGCCGAAAATAATTAGGGTACATTTACACAATGTACATACTAGATCACAGTCATTGCCATCAGTTTTAAAATTTGCTCTAAGTATCAAAGTGCGGTCGGTTTTTCTACCCGAAGTTATTTGAAAATATTTTTCCACTAAATTCCACTGCTTTAGTCGTGAACCGAGGACTTCAGATTCTCGTTTCGATAAATGCAAATCACGCACGAGATTGGCGAAATCAGAATTTGAAACCAAATCCCTTTCCGTTGATTTTGATTTACAAGGAAGGAATTCTTCCTCTACTAAATATGTTTCACCAGCATCAATGGACTCACTTTTTGTAGGCACTTCGGCATTTAAGTAGTTTGGTTTTGTAACCGCAACAACATTCGCATACTTTACGTTTTTCCGCGATTTAAAATTGCGACATGAAACGTTTGTTTTGCAAAAATAGCAATCGTTTTATTTATGATATACTTTACCACAATTTTATCCAATTTAACAGCAAACACAACAAAAGATAAACAACACGTGCACTTCAGTATAACGGAAATTTATAAAGACTTCAAAATTGAGTAAAAACTCAAAAATTAAGTGATAATTTCCTTGGGAACAACAGAAAAAAAATTTCCTTCTTATAAAAAGTAAAACAACTCAGTCACTTTTTGGGCGATTTTTTAAAAGAAACATTCGTTGAACTTGGTATTAAACGTACTCTTTGAATCTAATCAAAACTCATTTTGTGTTTTTATAAAATAGTGTGTGAAAATATCGCCAAAATCAAAAAAAGAAGAAGAAGGGTAACAAAATTTAAGTTTGTTGTGCAAAAACAAGTAACTTTCTTCAGCTTTATTAAGACGTCTATATATCTTTCAAAAGGTCTGAGTTTGTTCTTTCTTAAACCGTTCTTAGAACGAAAATCGGTTGTTAATTAGCTAATATATGGGCTAAGAAGTGCGCAAGGGCACGAAAAAGCGGTTTTTTAAGGTTAAGTCGAGATTTTGGGGGTGTTTGACAAATTCCAAAATTGGATTCTCGTTCTACTCGATAATACCTACAAGAAAAATAACATCACTTTCCAGGTATTTCGACTTCATTCTTTTTTGTAGCACTGTGTTATATTCAATAATTTAATTATTTAGAAACAAATTTCAAACTTCTGCCAATTACATTTCAACTATTGAAGTGAATTTCCGATTAGCGTATTAGTGATAATAATTGGTAAAACGTGATTTAAGAAATCTGTATAAAAATTGGGATGTATAAGAAATTTAAAATAAATACTATGTCGTTATTTTAAATCTAGAGATTGCCATTCAAGAAAAAATCTACTAATTTTCGTTTTTCAGAGCTCGAACTATTGGTATTTTGTTAATTTGCGTAAAACCTCACTTACATCTTAAGCCTCAGCAACAATTTAGGTTAAATAAACTTCCGTTGAGCGAGATGACTGAAATTTTAAAATATCTATTTGTAAATTTCCTACCAGGTCCCAGTGATCTCTTTGGGCGGGCGCATCAGAGGTTTCACCAAAGTATTCCAATTCGGACGATGGTCAATACAGCTTACACAAACAAAATAAAATCATGATTTTCAAAGTAATAAAGCTGTCGAAAATGAGCGATACCTACAACAACAGAAAGCACACATAGTAAATAATCATTATAGCAATGATGGAGATCAACAACAACGCCCGTTCGAACTAGTTTACGTAACGCAATGAAAGCTATTAACAAGTTGCTGTACTGCTGTATTGCTTTGCTGCTGACATCTTCATAACAACAACAACAACAACAATAGCAACAAGAAAAACAGCTGCGGCGGCGTGTGTGGTCCGGGTTGCGCTGATTTAATTAACATGTTCGTAATAAAATCACGAAAATATGACAAGAAACAATAAACGCTAGGAAATGTGTTGGCATTGTTTTTAGGAAGAGTTTTATTTATTTTTTGTTTTGAATGTAATGCTACTTTTTTTGTTTTTGAACTCTACGCGTTATGTTTACCTTTGATCGTTTTTTTTTTTTTTGTAAATATATTTTTGTTGATTTTTCACGTTGTTTGCTCTATTATCTCGATTTACATTGCTTTTATTAACATAATTCATAAAACGTTTTTTATTTGACTTAGCACATCGGCAACCTTAAGCGGCGCACTTTCTGAAGTAAAGACTAAAATTTGACGATTTTATCATCAAATATGACAAAGCATACATATATTAATTTTTTGTTAATGAAAAATTTGTTAATCTGAGCTTCTCACAGCCATGAAATGTGTCAAATATTTTAATGATCTTCATTATTATTGTGCTTATCTATGTTTGTTATGGGAAAATTGTTAGCCTCATTTTGATATAGAAAATTAGTCGCGCCGAGACCTACAGCGGTGTGAAATGTAAATAAATAATGTGGATTAAGTTTTTGAATGCTTACCCACTGACCTAGCAGATATCAATCGCTTAAGATAAGGAATATATACAAGTTGGTTGAAAATTAATTAAAGATGTGATCAATAATTTAAATATGTTACTTTCTACATATTGAACTCGAATTTGGTCTTCAAAAACTTACACAATTAAAGTGGTGAGACCATTTTTAGAAATTTTTGGGGAAAACTTGTTGTGCTAAGCCTCTTATGGACAATTCTTTTTTCTTTTTCTGATAATGATTTTATATTTTTGTTTGAGCTCAAGGCCAGTAGTTAATAAACTTTTATAAATAAAGGAAAAATTAAGTTTTTCTTGTTTTCATTTTATTTTCGTCGATATTTCGACTTCAGTTTATGACTGCTATTGGCTGCGCCTGATCGACTGTGGTCGACTACTGTAGTCGACTAGTATGTCGGCAATAATGGGCCGAATATCGTCCCGTCTCGGGCTTATCTGCTTATACAAACAACTTCACATAACCTCACAAAAAATAGTTCAGCGGAATAAATTCGTACGATCTTGAAGGCCGCGCCACAGGCCTATGACGCGAGGTAATTGGCTCAACAAAAGTTGACTTCAATAAATTTATTGTTTCGTTGGCTGTATGGCACGTAGCGCCGTCTTGTTGGAACCAAAGGTCGTCCACATCAACATCCTACACACCAGTCACGGAAAAGTCATTAGACATATGTAACTAGCTCTATAGCGTTCCCCATTGACAGTAACGTTATGGCCGGCTTGATTTTCGAAGAAACATGGACCAATGATTGCCTCTGCCTATAAAGATAAACAAAATTTGTGAAAATCGGGATCGGCGGCCATCTCGTTATGGGCCTATTCATCGAACGAGCGACGGGTTGATGGTCATTCGGCTTCAAAGCCAAGATCCTTCTTCCATAAAGTGGATGGGCACAGCTCCAATTGTTGCGCTCGTTGACGGATGGACTCATTCGGGTCTCCTTCGACACTTTACTCTGCTCTGCGCACTGGGGATGCGTATTATCCACTAGACTGCTGGGCGCTTATGCCGACCGAATATTGGACGCAGCACATGATGCGTCGCGCGAACCAAACCATGGTTTTGCACAATTTGCAAACATTGTTCCAGAGTAAGTCTGGTCATTATAAAAGTGTACATCAAAGTAAAGGCTGTTGAAAGGACTTACTCCGAAAAAAGATCTCTAACGTTCGCCCGTACCATATAAACCCAAACCATTAGTCTCTTTAATCAACATGATTTTATAATTGAGGTGTATCGGGATGGTACGAGTTTCCAATCGGATTTTCATCGATAATTCTACAAGTCTTAAAAGCATCAACTTCCAGCAGAGAAATTTTCCACTGCGCTGACACCTTTCGCGTCCAACAACAAAGGCATTATAAGTTCATCAGAAAGCAATCGTTCTAAAAACTGCAAGAAAGAAAGAAAAATATATTGGAAAAATTTTAATAAAAGCCCTAGCCATTCGTCGATACGACGAGCATTATCGTAATAACTGGAAAAATATTGCACTTACGTTCCGGACAACTTTGCCTTCCGAAAGAGCTCAGCGAACGTTCAGTTAGCAATCAGCATTCTGACGACCGGCATGCTCGTTTAAAAAGACGTTATTGTATGGCGCATAAAAATGGCCCCTGCCAAAATTCAACGAGGTAGAAGGATAGAAAAAGTAGTTCTCAATATCAACTCATATAGCCGCATGAGTTTAAAAAATAGACATTTCAGTGGAATAGTCGCGCGATATTGTTAGAGCGATAATGTTGAGAAACACATTTTAATACCTAAACCGAGTTATTCGATTTGCCAATGTTGTGACAATAGACAAGTCTGCTCCAATTCGGGAAATATTTGGTAAATATACCGGACTTTTTGCGGACTATTTCAATCCCTCTGATTGGGATACAATTTATTAGCATTTCCTTGATTTTGGGGAAAATGCAAGCTTCGCCAATACATGAGTTCTAAAGCTGATATGACCTGATATAATATTCAATTCTTGCTACTGGTTTTTTTTTTTGAAACTTGTTATGTTTGGAGAATCTAATTGTAATTAGGAAAACCAAATGGGGGTACAATAAAAAACATCAAGGTGAACATGTGATTCTAGGTTTGGTCCCTCAGTTGAAAAGCCATAACATTGTGATGGACAATTTTTTTTTTTTGTTTTACAATCTGGGTCAAAATTTTTTGCCGAAAAGTCCGACAATAGTGGGCACAATGCGACAAACAAAAGGAGTATTCCACTAAACCTTCTTTGCTTGCTCCAATTAACATTTGCACAAACCGAAAGCACAAGCCTTGTACCATTCGTCGGCAGAAGAGACAAATGTGAAGTTATACAAAGTACAGTACAAACTACGAATGCAGTTCAGTCGGATGGAAAAAAATTAAAAGAAATTAGATGCCACAAATGTTACAGTGAGAAATCAAAATATAAAAATATATAAAATATGTAAATATAAAAACTATGGATTGTTTCTGCCAAAATTGCATTTGTCAGCATACTCATAACCGCAATGCTTATATAAATTGTATTGCAGATAAATTTGTATGAGAAAAAAAATAACTTTATTGACACAAAATATAAATGAATTAAATATGTGCGAAAGATACCACACGAGGGAAAGGAACGTAAGTTTTTCTGAGCAGCAGATGAAGGTTTTTATCGTATTTGGGATTTTTATTTCTAGACTGCAACCATGTGGTGCACTTCGATTATATTAATTATTCATTCTCTCTTTCTTTGTATTTTGCTTTGAGCTAATAAATCTAAATAACTTTTGGTCTTGTTCTTTTATTGTATACTATATTTGCAAAAAACATATGGAAAATATATATAAAAATCCACTAAATAGATCTGTAGTCGAGATTTAAAAAAAAATCATACTTATGGTTCGACTTAATTTAAGTCAAATACGATTTGTGCGATTTAAAACAATGCTTAGTAAAAGTCGAGATAAAGTTGGCCCTTGAATTAGTTCATTACAGTAACTACGGGACATTTCTTTTTAACATATCAGAGCCAGTATATTTAGAAGTCAATTCCTCTGCTTTTCTATAAGAGCAACTTAGAATTCATTTCCTTTTTTATTCTTCATTTCGCCGCAGTTTTTATAACCAAATTGTACGCCTAAATTAAATTCAAATGCACGAATAATTTGCTATAGCGTGCAGTTCAGTATAGATTACAGTTCAAATTTTGTAATGGCAATGCCAGTTTTCTGAATAATAAGACGGTATACGACTGTACACTTTCAAGGTCGGTATCTAAACTTTGATAAAGAGTGGAAACCATGACCTTGCAAACGTCAGTTTCAAGCAAAGTCATCTTTTGTATTTTCTAGCTTCTCTGAGTAGTTAATTGTTATTGCTACTAGCATTAGCAAGCCTGCAAGAATAAAAAATAAAACAAACCTCAACATTCTCATATTTACAAAAACACAAGAAACTCTTAATTTATGCCCGCAGTCATAAATATTAGCACAGCAAACTTTACCGGCAACATGTTGCGCTCATAAAATGCGCTGAGTTATTTCGGTCAGTTAAACAGTTCACGCCCACTAAAAACACGTTCTATATATACTTACATATTTTTGCAGCTATTTGTTTTTTTTTTTTGCACATTCATCAACATTTCACCGCTGCTGCCCACATTTCTAGCAAAAGTGTAACACTTAACAAAAAACCAGCAAAATGATTTATAGATTTGCCTATAAAATTGTAGTATAGCAACAATGTTGCTAAACTAACGAAGAGCCGAAGGTTGAAATAATGTGTGTTTCTAGATGTAAACAAAAAATTATGGGTACTCATACAATGGCATGTATATGTGGATGTGTAGATGTACATATATAAAATTTGTTGCCAAGAGTTTTTATTTCGTAACTCTCTAGTTTATGCTTTTCCTTTTTTATTTTTTATTTTGCTAACAATTATTTCATTCTACAAATATTTTGACATTTGCTGAACCAGCTATAACATAGTTAATTTTTTTGTTATACCCTCTATCTCTACACATCAGACATACATACATAACTTCGTTTATAACAGCCGCTACGCCCTGCTTCAATTTCAGTTGCAATTTAAATTTACGACATGCAGCCAGCAACACCCTGAAACTGTTCACCAACAAATCCGCATGATTAATGATTTTTCATTAAAGATTCATAAACATAAATCACATGGATTGCCTACGCGTCAAATGTGAGTCGAACACTTCAATAGTTCAATAGTCAAGCAGTCGTCAATGTCTCTGCAAAGAACGAGTACATACATATAGATTTCTTTTTGAAGAAACTAACGCGTTGCCACATTTCTTTGGGCTCGAAAGTTGTCATTGAAATTTTCGCATTGTGTCTTCAACCCTCTAAGGGATGCTTTACTTTGGTAAACTGTGTCGCCTGCCATGCCCCTTTGTTTGCTTTTTAAATAAACAGCATATGTGTATTGGATTTTCGCTCAAATAAACTTCTCTGTTTTCGTAGTATGACAATTTATATTCAAACAAAAGGAATGCTTTGTGCTACTTTCTGTTTGACACAACACCGCTACGAAAAGGCTTGCGAACGATGTAGTGTCGGAATTTTTAATAAATGATGAGTTGAGTTCCAGGAGAAGTAAAAAAAATGAAAAATGGTTTTTGCAAAGATACAACGAAAGGGGGAGATTTTTATGTGGTGAAAGTAAATTAAGTATTTCTCTCTCTGCAACGATTTTACCAACAGAAATTTATAGAATTATTGCTGAAGTATCTAGCTAGATCAAAATTGTATTCAATTATAGCCCGAAAATCGAATGCCAGTGACACTTAAAATCTGCAGAATTTCAGCCCACTATGTTTATAAATTTTTCTGAGAACAACCTCTCAAATTCTCCGTAAATATACACCCCAGAATATGTAATTCAAACCAAGCAATCCGGAATACTTTTACCCATGAACGTTTTCTAAAATGAACGTATTAAAAATTTGAAAAAAAGTAACAAAAATATAATACATAAATAAGCAACATCCAAAAAAACTCAAAAACGCGTTGGAGGGTTAAAACTCTTCGGAAAATTCACTAGAGGTTTTCTCAAATAAAATTTGTATGTAATGAAAATTTCACTAGACGTCTTCTCAGACAAAGTTTTTATACAAAGAACGGAGAAGTTCAGAGAAATTAATATAACACATATGACCCTTTGAAACATACCAGATTTATTTTTTAAATATTTTTATTATTATTTCAACGAACAGACGAAACAAATATAAAAGCTAAAAAAAAAATCATTTAGTTATTAAAATGTGATAGTAGTTTATGAAATATACTCCCTGAGAAAGGCGCGGAATGCGTCGAAACGCGTAGGAGAGAAAATCCAGAAACTAATTGCTTTTGCTTTTATTTAAAACGGTCGATGCAGCTCAAACCCAGCATATTATTTTTTATTTTGTTTTTTTGTAGAATTCGGCATTAATCGTATATTGATTTTATATAGGAAGACGCCTAGAATGATTTTCCAAAGGATAATTTTAAAGAAATCTTTAATCCGCTATATTGTCTGCTTGTGATTGATATGTTTCTTGAAGAATGTGTCAAAACGGCATTTTAAGGGTGAAGCTAAAGGGTTAAAATGTTCTACAAAAATATTTTCAGCCGCGGTAGTAGAGCGGCTTCACTCAATTTGTCCCGGGTTCGAACTTTGGTCGGGGCATGCGACATCAAAAACTATAGGAAAGCTGTTTCTAAAGCGGTCGCCCTTTGGCGTGTAATGGTAAACCTCCGAGTGTATTTCTGCCATGAAAAAAACTTCTCCCAAGAATCATTTGCCTTTCGAAAACGGCGTAAAACTGTTGGTCCCTAAATTTGTGTTACAACGTCAAGACGCACCTCACAAGTTGCTCGAGAACTTTGGCCAGACACCCAGCTTTATGATGTTAACGCCAAATTCCTATTATTCTTTATACTTCTTATAAACAAACCATTTTTTCCACGTTGCATAAAGACTTTCTGACGGTTTCGGGCTCTCTCTTACGAATTGCTTCCTCAATATTCGCCATAGGGTCCTAAACTGTTAATGGATAGTTCGCATAATATCTATCCTACGTGGCATCCTACAAAAAAGCGAGGTCAAGTCACAACTGCGAGGTGGGGATGATGCCTAACTATTTTTAATTTGACTTGCTGAAACCTAATATTGACCCAGTCTATGTCTATCTGCCACAAATGGCCGAAATACTGTTTTCAGCAACAAAATCCACACCGAGGTGTCACTATATGAAACCCTCTTAGTTATCTCTACGACCTTGCTTATTCCGCCACTGAGAGGATTTTGACCTTATCTCCTACTAAGTCCTCGGCGACCTTAATCACAACTTGGACGATGGAGGTCAGATTTTTGGGCTTGAACTTTTTCAGATTGCTTGCCTTAACTACTTGAGGCTCTCTCATCGGAATCTGCTGGCTACTGGGTAGCCTTCTAGAACTTCTTGAACCCAGGGAGCTTAGTTGGACCAGAATAAGCTCGAACTCTTCGTCGACTATAAGTGGTGATTTGAATACAACGATAGCAAATCACGGAACTAGAGTTAGTGAAAGTGGTGGTTATCTAACCACTGAATCTGACAGCCAACCGGCAGGCCATTATCAGAATTTACGGAAGGACAATCACCACCTTTGTCGTCTCTGGCAACGGGGCTGCTGTCATTAGAGTCCAATCACCACCTATAGCAAACGAGGAGCTCCAGCTGCTTCGTGAGTTCCGAGTTATTCTGGTCCAACTACGATTAGAATACTGTAGTAGACTTAACAACTACTTATCCAGAATTAACCGCAATATTTCAAATACGTGACAAACACTAAGCCTACTCATCTAACACACCCTCGCCCTCGGGCTCGATCACATCAAAACTTCTTGGACTTAGCTAGCTGCTACAACAACATCTAATAGGTATTTATGCAAAATTCATATTAGAATGTGTGTGAAATTTTGATTTGTTGAGATCGATGTTCCAGGGCGCTGAGTCGTACATTATCGGCTAGGCAGCCAGTAGCCACCGTACGGCCGTGACCGGGACAATAAAGCCAGTTGTACAAGCTCGTGTAGAGCATTTCGTTAAATATCATTTCATTTTGGCCACAAATTCATTTTAATGAATGCACAACATTGACTTTGGAAATAAATTTTTATTACAATACATCAACATTGTATGTATTTACTTTCAGTATAATTATCGGTGTCCGAAAATAATGATTATTTTGCAAAAATTTTAGCAAAAAAAATTAACCAACTGTTGGAGAACAGTTTCGAGAATTTACATATTGCATATCCTTACATGCCCTTTATGAATCTAATAATTAATAATTACATTTAAGTCTTTGTTAATCACTCAGAAAAAAAAATAATAATATGACGAGTTTAATTTTTTTGATCACAAATAGATCGTTTTGTGAGTGTAATTTTTTTGCTATGAAATAATGATTATTTGTTTGCTTTTTGGTTCAAAATAATCAGCATTTTATTACTTAAATTTTTTTGGTCACAACAAAATAATAATTTTTTGAATTATATTCTTTCCATAAAAAATAGTCATTGCTTCATTGCTGAAAAATAAAACTCATGTAATATAAACCATATACATCAAAGTTTCAAAATTTGTAGAAGATTAAAAAAAAAAAATAAAAAAATTACCAATCAGAGATTTTATACACTTTTCGAGTAGGCAGTTTTGTAGTCAACGCAATTTTAGTATACTAAGGTATAAGTTCCAAGTGGTTAATCATTACCGTTGCTTTTTGCATGAAACAAAATTTATTTTTATACGGAGGAAGTGCAATTTTGATGACCTTTTTTTTTTAAATTTTTTGAATTTTTTTAAATTTCTTATAAAATTTCAAAGTTTGATTTATATGTTTTGTACTAAATAACGAGCTATATTTTTATAAAAAATTAAGAAAATTTACATGAAAAACACTGTAAGAGTTTCAGTTGAAGCAACTGTACAGTTTTTATTAATCGTATTTTTTATACTTATGTACATTATATACATATATATAGGTATATATATGATTTTCAGTTCTCAGAGATAAAATAACGCTCAAAACTGACTCAAAAAGTAATGATTATTTTTGATGAAAAACTGAAACTCAAAAAATTACTATTTTTTTGAAAAAAGTTTAACTATATAGTGATGATTATTTTGGATCAAATTTAAGTAATGCAAAAAATATCCATTTCTTCAGAGCGAAAAAATAATATCAAAAAAACGAGTTTTATTTGTCATCAAAAAATAAAATTCGAAATATGATTATTTTTTCTGAATATGAAAATTAAACTCAGAATTTTTTAAAATTTAATCCCTGACAATTATTATGTACTTTTTATATATTATTGTATATTTTTAGAGTCAACTTTGATGGAGAGAATTTCAATACGATTTAAGTATGTACATTTTCAATAAAAGTTAGTATTTTTGAAATAGCTTCAAGTGACATCGATCTTAATTTTTTTTTACGAAACAGAAAGCCAAAGATTCTCATAAAAACCATTCATATACAAATGGGCCGCTCTTAGTTTCATTTAATCATATTTAGTAAAAGGGTTGCTCAGTTTTCTAGCTCCCTTTTGACAAACTCGGCTTTCGTGGCCAGAAGTTGTGCTGCTAGATTTCCAACTTTACTTACAAATTGGAGAAAAAGCTAGTTTTTAGAACACAGGCTCCTAGTTATCTTTGAATTAAAGACTAAAATTACAACTTGTATGATGCCCATGGATTCTTTGCTTGAGTAACATAAAAGCAGCCTTTCGTAAATGTGTGTTAGAACTCGAATTTCTCTAGTGAGCAAATCATTAATAATATTATTACTATTTGTACATATAAATTTTTTTTTAATTGGACAAAGTTCTTTTCAAAAACTAATGACGGGTTTTGTATTTCATATTTTTATTTATATTTTTTTATAAAGCGTCAATTAAAAGTTACGAAAAATCACTAAATACAATGTCAAAAATGTTTAGTAACTAATATAAAAAAGGCATCTATTTTGCTTCAATCAATGTTGCCGCTGACTTGCAAACAACGCACCCAAGGAGCGAATAAGCTTGCCAATGCGCTTACCAATGTTAATATCTTGCAACATGTTGTCATGAGAATATAGCTAATGGCTATCAACTTAACAGAAATTGATGTTAAAGCATTGCACAAGATGTAGCTGGTTCAAGAATTGTATTGACACTCATTGAAAATGACCTCACCAAAAAATAACCACCAATAACCACGATTAGTGACACAAAAGCGATAAACTTGGCAATTCCAACAATGAAATATCATCGCGTAACATTAAGAAAAAACTTAATAGGAAAAGATTTCTTTAAAGATTGTAGTATTATTGTGACACTTGTTAGTTGTTGCAATCAAAAGCTAAATAAAAGTAACAGGCAGCAACGATTTGATCAAGGATTTGGAAAATATACTACGGTTTGTAGTAGCTTACTCAACACACCATACCAATGAATGAACACAATGAAATATTTAATATTCTCTATCCTATCTTGCCAGCCACTATCAGACAGGGCATAGATTACATGCAGCCAGAAATAGATTTACATAGACCTTTTGGGGTGCAAGTTCTGTCGAGATCGAGCTGGGACAGTGGATGGCTCTTAACCCTGCTGTTAGGTTAAGACCATTTGGTCCAATTTTTTGTTTGTTTTCTTTGTAACTTTGGAACGGTGATATATACTGTCTAAATTTTTCAGCTCAGGTGGTCTTTTTATAAAACAATATTATGTGCGAAAATTTAATTCTCTGACTTAAAACTGGACTAAGATAAATTGAAAATTACGAATCTTAGGTTAAGGGACCATTTGGTCCATAGTATATTTTCTTTGATTTTCTTTACATTAATTTTCCAAAAATAAGTATTTATTAGTTTGTTCGATGCAAATGGAGCATTTTACATCAGACTTAGACTTGCAGCAACTACAAATTCCTCGCTTTCGAGCTCCTGAACTAGAAGCATTTTTAGAGCAGGCCACTGGTGCTGGGTTTTACCAGAGTTGAGTAAATAATAAAATAATAATATTTAGCAAGTATTGAACCAAACTAAATATAAAGACTAAGATTAAATTGCTATTTTGTATGAAAACTGCAGTATGGACCAAATGGTCCTCTAACCTAAGATTCGTAAGTTTTTTTTAACCTAACAGCAGGGTTAAGCCTATTACCTTTGAATCCTATGCAATATATTTCCCTAAACTTAAGTGAATTTATACGATATAACGGATTATATATATATATATGGCAAATCTTTTCCTAATCTGTTCAGTCATCATCGAAATGCGATTTACCTTATTAAATTAATTGACTATAAGCTATATATATTAACTTAAGTTATATGCAAAATATCCGCCAAATTATTTACAAATTCAGCGAACATACTCACACATAAACTTTCACATTATTATAGTTTTCGAAACGTGGCAATTCTTTTACAAACAGTTTTCAAAAAAGTCTGCAAATTGTACGTATACTTTTTGCATTTGCATTTAATTTTCAAACAGTGAGCAGTCCCCACAAATTGGTTCGATACTATGTTTTTCTAAACCAAAATTGTAACGCTTCATTTATCTTATAAATTTATTCGAATTAAAATTTTTCCACTCTACGAATATATTTCTCTAAAACAGCTTCCTTAAACGTTTTTTGTTTGACACCAGTATAGTAAAGTTTCCGTTATTTTACCAATTAAATTGAATCAACGGTCTTTAAGGTGTGGCAACCCACATCAAACATGTTGTCGGATAAACTCTTTCATTTCAGAGTAAGCTTACAAATAGCATTAAATTCATGACTTTGCAATACTCCTTACATATATTTTTATAACTAAGTTTTTAAGCATACTTTGTACGTAATAATTTTATTTTATTTCCTTTAAAGTTAGAGACTCTCTCCAAAATTGTTTTAGGAATAAAGCTTTCTTAAAACTTCATTATTTGAGACCCATATTTCAATATTTGATTTAACTTATTATAATTTAAGGTGGTTTTTTATACAGGTGGCAACACTCTCCGAAATTATTTTTGAAATTACGCATTTTTAAAATATGAAATTTAACACTCGTATTGTAAAATGTCGTTTATTTTTTACTTAGTTAATTATGCATTTATTTTTTAAGTTATCTTAATTTTCATTTAAACATGTGGCAACCTTCTTTCAAAACGTTTGAGAAGTGAAGCTTCTTTCATTTGATACGTATATTGCAATATTTTATGTCATTCTTTGCTTTAATTGTATGTTATCTCTTAAAAAGGTGGCAACTCTCTAAAAGAGTCAATTTCATCGTAACCTGTATAATAAGCAAGCTATGTGCCAAATCTTATCAGTATTGTTATATAGCAAAAAGTGATTTAACTTAATTATTTGATTGACAACAACTTTTTAACATTTTTAACAAGTGGCAACTCTCCATATACCCTATGTTATAGCGTAGGGGGTAGGTTATTTGTATGCTTAATTTTGTAGGGGTAGTCAAGACTATTTACACAAAGCTAAAATTATCACACTAGTTACTGGAAAGCCTTTTGTTGTTTTTGTTTAACACCTGTATTGAAAAATGTAGCTGTTGTTAAATTCTTTGCAGTATGCAAAGACACCAATGGCGAATTCAAAGAAAACCGCGGTAGTTTACATTTCAAGCAAGCATTTTAATTTTTGCCTCCTGGCGTCAAAAGTATTTATACAAATTTAGTGACTGATTACTTGGCAGTAGATAGCAGAAAAGGAATTACTACTGAACAGTAACATAGAAAGTAATTGGTATTGATTTCTTCCTTATTATAACGGGACCTTGCTGCGGTTTTTTAGTCTATCCTAGATTTGATCATCCCATCAAACATCAAACACAGACCTAAGTGGATTAAATCAGTTTCCGCTGGATGAATTTTTGGCGGAAATTACCAGACAGAACCCATAAATAATTACAAGAACTAGTATTCACTGGTATTTTCTGTTTTAATCTAACTAACTAAATTGGAAATGCACCCGTAGATGAACGTTCTTACCTCTTTTAAACCACACAAGCGTTATGTCTCATTACAAGCCAATCGATGTAGCAAATAAACGAACATTGAATGTCTCAAATATACAGATGACCATTGACCACAAATATGAGTACAAATACAAAACCATCTCAACTGCAATGAGTAAAGAAAACAAAATCAATACTAAAGAATGACCAATATTAATGGCTTTGCAACAAAAACGCGAAACGCTTAACTGATATTTTTGCAGACGAAAAGTTGTGTTCCGACTTCATCGCTCAGCGAGTGCGACAGTTCATGTGAACTCATAAAATTGTCGCATTGGTCGAGAATCGGGCGCGGCACATACCGTTGCTGCAACGCGGCGGCAACCGTGTGCGGGCAATAACTGATATTGCTGGTGGCAGGCCATTAAAAATACTTGTAAATGATATGTTGCTGTGGCGTTGGGTCTTGCCAGATGCATGGCTAACAGTATCAATACTTAAGTGCCACAACTTCGTTGATCAGCCAGCCAGTTGGTTTGACCGTTTCACCAGTTCCGAAAGGTGCTGTAAGTGAATTTAGTTGCTCTGAGAAGATAATTATTTTCGTTCACACAAACTTCTAATGATGTACGAAACATTGACATTGGTTTTCACGCGCTCCCAATCGTTGGCCGGTGGCATTTGACCGTCACAAATTTATATACTTATGTACATAGGTATCTTGAGAGGATATGTGGATGTCTGTACAGCTTTCGTTTTTGTTGTTGATGGAATGGAAAGTTTTCCTTTTTTAAATTATTTTAGCTTCTTAGATTAACTATTGAGTCGTATACCGATAGCGCTCTTTTATTTGGCTTAATTTTTACTAGTGCCAGTTTCTTTAAATAACCAGCTAAATATTGTGGGTCCAAAATGCTATTGACTTCACACACGAGGGTTTTATATTTGCCACTTTTCAAGTAAAGCACCCTTGCAAATAAAATACTTTAGTGACACTAAAAAATATATTCCTTAGATTTCTTATCAATAACATTTTTTTACGGCTACCTTCATCTCGCTGTCATCTTAAACTATTCATTCTTGTGGTTCATATATTGAGTTTGAACCAAAAAAAAAAACCTCACTGATACTAATGTCTCATCCTCTACGGCGACGACTTTGATTCCACCATTTACTAAAGTCGGAAAATATTCTTTCAACTATTTGAGTGTGCGTTGGACGTCAGTCACCAGGTCGTCGTTCGCATTTCCACTGGAAATTTCTCTGGTCTTATTTAAAGCCTCTCGTAAGACACCTCCAATTACCGTTAAATGAGCGACAGCTTCTTCCATCAGCTTTTGGCACTCACGTATTTGGATATTTCATTTCTTACGGTGGATAATAGACTCCCGCTACACACATACAGTTTACTTTGCGCCCGATCGCTGCGTAGCCCTGTAGACAGCGCCTATGTTTTTCGCGGATCTTATTTCGCGTTCTGTGGTCTGGAGACAGCCATGTTTAGAGTGTCGGCAAAGTCAATTAGTTTCAGTCCTTTAGAGAAGATTTCGTCATAGAGACCGACCTTCAGGACACGGAACAATATATTCCTTCCTTACCTACCCTGGAATTGAAGTCGACAAGCTTGATTTTTATATCGCGAAGGTCTTTCCTCTATTTTGTCCGGTCGTGCACCAAAATCAGCCAAATGAAGAAGAATTTCGCATGGATGTGAATCGTGGCGAGACGGTTGTACAATGCAGTGAACGACAGTTCTTGACGACGAAGCCTCTGCCCACAAATTCACCACCGAATTTTCGCTCCTTTACATGGCAGTTGTAGTAGACGTCGCCAGATATAATGGTTTCCTTCGCATGCCCCATCCATCTCATTTCCTGGATGGTGGCAACGTTAGCCTTTGCTCACAAGAAGACATCAACCAGTCTGAATTTATCAGCTTCCGGATTAAGGGTTCGGATATTGCAAATACTTGCCTTCACATCGTAGACCTTAATACATCGCCTGTGGTCGTCGTCAAAAAAGGGGATCTTACCTGAGTCCTATTGTTGTTTTTCCTTGGCTTCATTTGGCCCCAGACATCCACTTTCAGCGGTACTTACTGTTGAGCAGACCCAGCAAACCGTGGTTAACTTAAGATTTGCCGATACCCACCCAGGTGGCCACCGTCTCTATTTCTCCGTATAAATATACATCTTTGTTTATGAATGTAAATTCAAAATTTATTCAAAGTTTTCGTAGTTCGTTTCATTTTTACAAGATCTGTGCAAAAAGGTTGTTTGAATTTTATGCAGATTTGGCGCGTGTTTATTGTTTTATATTATGCATCCATTTATATTCAGCCTTATTCTGAACTCCGCGCAACAGATGTAATGAAATTACCTTGAAGACACTTGGGTTAAATCACCTGCTAGTCGTGAGCTCCTTGAACTGCATCGTTTGGGTCCCTCCCAGGTGAATAGCAATCCGAGACTTTTGATACTTGAGTAGACGGAATCATCCTCGGAGTTATATAATTAATGCCAACAAAAACGAGATGGCCTTGCTTTTTACTACCGAATATTTTCTCGTCAGTAGCGTTGCTTATGCTGGATTTTCTTATTTTTTGAAAGAACTTGAGAACTCTGTCCTTATGAATTTGGTCAAAGCGTTTTTCTACGGCATTTTTCCAATAATAATACGGGCGCATATTATACATTATTTAAATTTCAATGCTAACGAATAAGGCTAGAGATGTATTTCCCTTTATAAAACGATGAATAAAACAATTCAAGGACCCATATGTAGCTAAAGCTCTTTTTACAACTTACAACTTAAGTAAGACTAGAATACGGTTCGATAGTTTGGAGCTCGCGTGGTCAAGTTCACATATATCGGCCGAAATCAATTCAAAAACCATTCTTACATTTTTCTCTAAGGAATTTATTATACTGATCGTTTGAACTTAAAAAATCTTCCTAACCTCTCCACCCGCAGAGAAATGCTAGATATAATTTTTATGGCCAAACGGTTCGAATGCACGTAGATTTTTATTTGTTAAAATTACTTATACTTAATTTTCCTTCTCGAATTTCAAGACGATTTAAACTTTTTTATTTAAAACAATGTACAACCAATTTCGAATTAAATGAACCTTGCCTTGCTTGTTTGTGTCAAGATTTCAACTATCTTTCCAACACCTTTGGTATTTTGGACTCGTACTGTACTCACTTATAATTACATACTTATTAATTCATTAAATCACTATATTATTTTGAGAAATTATCCACCAACTAATCCGCATAGAACACATAATTTGGTTAAGTATTTTTATGCGGTTTTACCAAACCTTTTCCGCCATCATGAGTACTGCAATTCTGAACAATTAATTGCACTATTGCACGCTTTTGCTACGCATCCGCTTCAATCGGTCACATCTTTTAACTGTGGGCCACAACTCACATACCACTATAAATTTCTGTTACCATTGATTTGAAAGTTGCAGTAAGTAAGCTTATGTAATGATTAACATTTCAACCCAGCATGTATCGATGTACATATATAAAAAGTCACCAATCTTGTCTATTTGCACAAAGTAGATCCGCGATCTAACCGAGCGTAGAAAAAGTGATGCCGCGCTATAGATTTTATTTTACGGTCGTTTGTCATACCATCAACACCATGCCGTGGTTCTGCATCCAAATGGAGATATGCATTTGATTTAGTAATTGTATATTTGTAGATATGTATGACTAAGTAGGAGTTGCGGTGTGTTCTTCTTAACTGTACATAGAAATTCAGTCAGCACAGTATCGAATACAGTAATTGTTAAATATTTCTTAAATTTTTAAAGTAAAACTACTTTTGCGGTTCATCACGCAACGAAGTAACAACACGAAGTTTATATAAGAAAAAACAAACATATATACCTACTGCTAGTTGTAGGTTTGGCTGAACTTTTCCTACAATTTGTGGTGGCCTATAATGCACCGACTCGGAGCTTCGTCATTGCCTGTCAAGGGGCGACCGCTATTAGAAAAAACATTTCTATAATTTTTGATGTTACTTGCCCGGCCAGTATTTGAACGCGGGACTAACCGAATGAAGGGCGCACACTCTACTCACATGGCTACGTCGGCCGCAACTTGGTGTAATTACTTGGACCAAAAAAAAACAAAATACCCCAATATGATCATTTTGCCCGCGGTTTATTCAAAATAAATTTGAAGCAATAGTTAAATGTAGAGGCACTTCGAAATTCATCGGCTTTACATCAGACAAATAAGCTGCCTCAACAGATCTGTAGTCTCGCGTAATTATCGCGAAACCTGAATGTAGATGAGCGCTTACTTGTATTCAATGCTCTCGATGCAAAAAACAAGGTCTTATTGGCCTAGATACAGGGCATGGGTGCCATAATGGCGAAATGAATTGACTAGCAAAACGTGGCATCATGGCGGCATGGCATTGTTCGGAACTCTGTTGTGGACTCACGAAAGTGCACCTTAGGGTGATCATTAACAAATAAATATGTATGATGGGGAAAGCGTAACTGCATTTTTTTTGGGCGGAGTGGACATTCGATATCTCACTGCGTACTTCATCAAACATTGATGTCTCCGGTGCCAACTCTATAAACAAAATTTTTTAGCTTTTATATAATGTCTAACGTCTAATGCAGTTACGCTAGTTGATCGAAAAAATGTCGCAGAATATCTTTCATGAATATTTAATTCACAGGCTTACCAAACTAAAAAGGTGGCGTGACCTTTTTGCCATTCGAAATATAAAAATAAAAATATCACCTGTTATTAAAAAAAAACACGTCCACTAAATGCTGAGAGTAGTGTTCATTTCCCAAAGGGATCTAAATATATCCCTTGCTAAATAAAGTTTGTGCTTCTCCTGTAAAGGCATGTCAATAACTATCAATAATTCGTCTAACAAAGAAGAATGCTCCTTAGGTCACCGTAGTTCCAAATTTTAATTCCTGGACTATGTCTACGTTACGGTAAAGCTCATCATCGCTGCATCGTCTGTGGTGTTCGCCATTGCAGAAGCTCAATGAACAAAAATTCTTTGAGATAATCCTTCTCTCGAATACTCGAAGGTACATCTCAACCGAAGTTGATAACGAGAGAAGGCATTTCTATGCAGTGGTTTCTTCAGCCCAAAGTACCACTTTATGGCAAGAGATATTGTTTGGTGGATTTCGAGGCTGACACTATTGTTCATATTAAGCTAAACAAAGTCCTGCACTCTTGCAGAATTATAATTGTCAATAATCGTGTTGTAGCAAATAATGTCTTGGCTCTTTAATTGATGACAAGCGGTACTTCGTTTTGCACTCGTTCACATTTAAACTTTTTCGCTTCACTTCCTTCTACAGTCTGGAAAAGGCAGAACTTGCAGTGTGGTTGTTAAGGTCAATGATGTCGATGTTATCCGCATACGTCAGCAGTTACACACTCTTATAAAAAATGCCGCCTGATCAGTTTAATTCTCTAGCTCGAGTTATGAAGCCTCGTTCGATATCAAACGATTCGGATAGGACCATTCCAAGCGTAATCGATCTCTCGGCTTTGCTCAAAGTCTTTTACAGCTATCTAGATTTGGCGCATCAGAAAAATCTGGTCGGTGGTATACTTACGGAGCACAAAGCCACAGTGATAATATCCAATCAGCCCGTCGGCACCAGTGGCTCTGTTCTTCTTTAGCCATATTTGTCATCCTAACGGTAACGGGGCCTCGTCTTGGTCATGATTGATTTGAATTTTCGCTCCTTTACATAGCAACTTAAGTAGACGGCCTCGTCCTTCACATCTCTAAGGTGGCGGTGGTGTCAGAATTTATTTTACGAGGATACTAGCCCGTCGGGCAGAAACATCTTCCTGATTAAGGGTCCAGCTATATCATGTGCATGACCTCGAATCAAGGTTCTGAAAATGTTTGTGGTGATCGTATCAGAGGGTCTCATCCGAGGCTTGCTGAGTTTTTTCATTATTTTTATTGGTAGATGTTTGCAGATGGCGGTAGTTAAAGACACATTTAAAAAGTGACCAAGAAGTTCCAAGACAGCCAGCTGATCGCAGCTTTTCTTATCCTATTTTCCAGGTAAATGGCGATCAGGAGACTTTGCCCACTTGTGTGAACCTCTACACGCGGTAGCAACGAATGGCTAAGGAACTATTTAAAACAAATGAGGCAGGAGAAAGTCACTTTAATTTCATATAACTGACATAACAACAACTACATAAAAACACGACACAACTTTTTACTCTAATTGGCTACTTTGCAGGATTGCAGAGATTGTTGGTAGAAACCAATTTTACGAATAAACGCCAAAAACTAAACTAATGTCCAGTACTTTTTAAGAGAGAGAAATCAATTTCAGTTATAGTTTTTTAACAGAACTCAGATTCGATTGAATCAGACCAATGTATTGAAAATCACTAAAAATTTGTTTGAAGTCGGCTCCCGTAGTTAGACTGATTTAGTTTTTTTTGTTTAACTTATAGAAATTATTTTCCTAAGTACACGGTAAAGATATTACCAAACCGGAGATGCTAAAGTCTCGACTTGTTACAATTTTATTTTTCTTTCATTAAATGCAAGATGTGTTTGCCTTTAATTTTTTTTATCTATACAGCATCATTTAAACATTTCATTTATTTTCAGCTTAAGTCATAAAGTTTTCAATACTATAAATAAGCTTATAATTGCGTGGCTACTCTTCAGTAGCAACTTTTCAAATGCAGAATAGATCCGTGAACGGTCTGCAAGAACTTGACCAACACAAATCACGTCAACAAGTTTAATGATCTTTCAATAAAATAAACCGAGCAGCCACAACAACAATTCCATAATACATAAATATGTATGTAGTTCCACCCACAGTACAAATAAAAAGGCAGTAAGTTGGAGCTACAATTCTATATGTGTGTATGTCTCCATGAATGCATTTATTGCTTTTCCATATGTGCCGCTGACATATCAAATGCAAAATATTTATGCAATAAAATATAACAAGCTACAAAGCTCAAGCATGGCATCAAACAAGCCAAGAAGCTGCCTAGCCAAGCTACTAAGCCAAGTCAACCAACTTAACTTCACTCGACTTGACCAGCGGCCATTGGAGTGCGAATGTCTGGCTGACTGACTGACTGACTGACGGGCTGCGTTTAGATATCGGTGAGCGGTAATAATCACGTCAATGTTGCATGCAAGCGCCAATAAATTAAACGATTAACTTAATTAGCAATTAGAATTGCTAAAAGCATTAAAAATCATTACACAAAGCTTTCATGTAGTAGATATAAAAGCAAAGGCG
The DNA here is from genome assembly GCA_951828415.1 of Anomoia purmunda. NCBI lineage: Eukaryota > Metazoa > Arthropoda > Insecta > Diptera > Tephritidae > Anomoia > Anomoia purmunda. Next base: position 96,866,408 of record OX639996.1, read on the forward strand.
AACGAGACCTGCCACAAGGCAGCACAAAACACATCCTCTTTAGTGAGAAGTAAAACAACAATAGCCATAGAGGTGCCATATAATTGTGTGTGGCTGTGTAATAAAGTAGAGTATTTAAGAAGCTAAATAATTGTAAGAAAAAAAAAAATGTTTGATTTGTGCTTTTTGTTGTTCTATTTGTAGCCCAAGTGTGTATTGGTGTTGGTGTAGTGCAAGCAAACGTTAGACACTCAAAAGCGGTTCGCAAGTAATATAACTGTGATTACAAGCTAATTACTGCAATAAATTTCACACACAAGTGGTTGGGCACGGGAAAACCCCTATAGGTAATTGAAAGTGCAAAAATGCACAGTGTGCAGACAGTTTCCTACATAAATATGTAAAATATGTAAAGTTGTAACGCTTTTAATAGTGGCTCCCAGCGTATTGCGTTGCTGCTATGACTAATCTGTTTAAATCAGTACAAATCAAATGTTTTTTCTCCTTTTATTAGCCACAAGCTAGTGTTCACCAACACTTTCCCTGACCTTCCCTAAATCATCCAACACGTAAACACAAAACTGCATTAACCCTTCGTTGATCTTAATATATCGATATGTGTGTGTCCGAACTTGTGAGTAAATTTCTACCCATTGTGAGATTTCATATCTTTCGTTTACAGTTTGCTTATTACGAAACCAAGTTTTACATTTCGTTTATGCTGGTTTTTTTACAAATGTATAATAAAAGCTCTGTTGCTCTTGTAACAACCTTTCCATCATTCTCGTCCTTTTTGATTATCTGTCAGTTCCACTTTAAAGGCTTAGCTGGTTGTGAATCATTCGGGAAATATTTTTGTCTCTTAGTTTTTAAAATAATCGGGAGGACGAGGATGATGTTGGAATTGGTAGACCTCTGCCCACTACGCTTTCAAATTGTAGTAATTAGTAGTAGCATTAGTAAAAATAGTAATAGAAATATAAAATAATAATAAAATTAGTAGTAGTATTAGAAATTAGTTAAAATAATAGCAATATTTAGTAGTAGCATTAATACGAATAGTAGTAAAAATAAGTACAAAGCAAAAAAAGTAAAGTATAAATAAAAATAGTAGCTGAAATTAGTAAAAATAGTAGTGGCATAAGCAAAAATGGTAGGAGTAAATAGTAGTGGCATTAGTTAAAAGGGTAGCAGTAATTAGTAGTAGCAATAATAAAAATAGTAGTAGAAATAAGCACAAAGAAAAAAAAGTAAAGCATAAGTAAAAATAGCAGCTGAAATAGTAGCAGAAATGAGTAAAAATATTAGTAGTAAATAGTAGTGGCATTAGTAAAAAATAGTATTATTAAATAGTAGTGGCTTTAGTAAAAAGTGTAGTAATAATTAGTAGCGGCATTAATAAAAATAGTAGTAGAAATTAATAGTAGCGTTATTAAAATTACTAGTAGCATTAAGAAAACTAGTGGTAGAAATAGTGAAAATAGTAGTAGTATTAGTAAAAATAGTAGCAGTAATTAATGGTAGCATTAACAAAAAAGTAATAGGAATTTGCAAAAGTAGTGGCAGAAGTTAGTGAAACAGTAGTAGAAATAGTAGAAGAAATTGTTAAAAATATTACAAGAAATTAGTAGTGGCATTAGTAAAAAATAGTAGTAGAAATTAACAGTAGCGTTAATTAAATTACTAGTAGCATTAAGAAAACTAGTGGTAGAAATTAGTGAAAATAGTAGTAGTATTAGTAAAAATAGTAGCAGTAATTAGTGGCAGCATTAACAAAAAAGTCATTGGAATTTGTAAAAGTAGTGGCAGAAGTTAGTGAAAACAGTAGTAGAAAATAGTAGAAGAAATTGTTAAAAATATTACTAGTAATTAGTAGTGGCGTTAGTAAAAATAGTACTAGTAATTAATAGTTGCAAATAATTACACTTTTTTCGTTGGTTATTTTTTTTTTTATTGGAAGCCAAATAGTTTGTAGAATTAGACCCAATGGCCGACGAACGGTTAAACACAATCTATTTAAGTCGAGTTTTATGCAATACGAAAATTCCCATCGTAACCATAAATCGTAATAGCGAAATGATTTTTAGCTGTAGCGTTTTGCCGGCAAAAAAAAACAACAAAACATGACAGTCAACATGAACTGGGTGAGCTTTGAAAATCAGCTAAGCACTTAAAAATAGCAATACGCTTGCAATGATATACCAATATTAATTTATTAATGGCAACAACAACAATATCTCAGCTGAGATATAAATAATAAGAAATATTAAAGCAAAAAGTGAGCGACATGCAATTAAAGCGGTTTTGTTATCGATAATTCATGTCAATCACACGCACACTAACAGCCGCACTCAAATATTGTACACACTATCTATGCTTGTATTATTGTACCTAGTTGCAAGTCAAGAGTCAGACATAGATCGGTCTTATGTGTCTATCGACACCAACACAGGTGGTCATTAAGTTAGCCAGCGATATGTAAGAGGTACGGTGGGCCTCTTTCTGTCTCAAAGTTAGATGTTATTACAAGATAACCTTGAAAATTAACGGGAACGACCGTTATATGATTTTTTTTTTGGCTATCGCATTATGAATTTCGATAATCTTATATTTGTTAAGTTTAAAAAAAATTGATAGGGAAAAAATCCGTTAGGTAGTTTCGATTTAACAGCGTTTGAAAAAAATGTGAGTTCCCAATGAAAATTTTAGTCAAATGATTTTTCACAGTTCATATTGACTGGCTTCGTTCAGAAAACTTTAACTACGAAAATATCCTAGAAGGCGAAAAAGAAAAAAATTTGACGACGCAAGCGAATGATGTGCCAAACTAATATGTGTAATAACTATAATACTATCCTTACTGACACTATCTATGATATCCTTTCTTTTATCTCTCCACAAAAATATGTACTATATCCTTTTTATAAAAAATGTATATAGTATTATTTCCAATATCCTTTGAGCACACTTGAAACATTATTACAGGAACCGCAACGCTTACAAATTACGATGCTATCGTTATTTTCTGAATTTTAATTTTTCGATCACATTTGTTCGATATCTTGCGATTTTCATGTTTTCTTTGAAATTTTATCATTATTTTTTTATTTTTCCTTTTCGATCATATTTTATCGATATTTTGCCATTTTTATTTTTTCGTCAATATATTTTCATTATTTTTTATTTTTCTTTTTTGATCACATTTGTTCGATATCTTGCGATTTTTATTTTTTCGTTCAAGTTTGATCGTAGTTTTTTATTTCTCTCTTTCGATCATTTTTTATCGATATTTTGCCATTTTTATTTTTTCGTCAATATATTTTCATTATTTTTTATTTTTCTTTTTTGATCACATTTGTTCGATATCTTGCGATTTTTATTTTTTTCGTTCAAGTTTGATCGTTATTTTTTATTTCTCTCTTTCGATCGTATTTTATCGATATTTTGCCATTTTTATTTTTTCGTCAATATATTTTCATTATTTTTTATTTTTTCTTTTTTGATCACATTTGTTCGATATCTTGCGACTTTTATTTTTTCGTTCAAATTTTATCATTATTTTTAATTTTTCATTTTCGATCATATGTGATGGATATTTTGCGACTTTTATATTTTCGTTGAAAATTTATCATTTTTTTATTTTTAACTTTTGTATCATATTTGTTCGATATCTTGCGATATTTTTGTTTACGTTCAAGTTTGATCGTTATATTTTATATTTTTCTTTTTCGATCACATTTGTTCGATATCTTGCAATTTTTATTTTTTCGTTCATATATTTCCATTATTTTTTATTTTTAATTTTCGATTACATTTTATCGATATTTTGAGAGTTTTATTTTTTCGTTCAAGTTTTATCATTATATTTTATATATATTTGCGATGATAAAATGTGATCGATATTTTGCGATTTTTATTTTCTCGATCCAATAGTTTCTTTGATTCAATATTTTTCGATCATAATAAACATAAAGAAATTTGTCACAAAAAATTGATAAAATATGATCGAATAATTTTAGATTAATGAGTAACGATTATTTTTGATCCAAAAAGAAATCTCAAAATCTAGATCAAATACAATCGGAGAATTTTAAATCCAAAAATAGCAATTATTTCAGATCGAAAAATAGTGATCTTTATATAAAATATCGATGACATGTCATCGAAAAAATTTAAACCCGAAAACAATGATTATGCAATGATTTAAAATAAAAAATTTTGTAAATAACCTTAATAGCATTTGACATAAGGATTATAAAGATATATTCGAATTTTGTTTTGAACGAATTTTTCGCAATAATTTTTTTATCCGAAGTTATTACTTTCGGTCCCTTTCTTAATACCTTTAAGAATTGTAACCATTAAATAAATTTTTGCGTACAATAACATAGACATTTAATGCAAAACCTGAGAGAAGGTTAGTGTGGGTTTCTGCAAAGAAATTCTTTAGAATATTTGTGGAAACATTCCAGTATAAGCGGTTCGTTCGGGGAGCAGTTCGAAAAATATCTTTATTTTTCCGCGAAACTGGGACAGTTGTTATAGTTTATCATCATGTTGGCTGTGTAAGGCACATATATCATGTTATTTATTTTTTAAATAATGTGATGTTGTTATCTTGGTATTTGAGTTTTGTGCTCGGTTTGATGTGCAAAGTAGTACTTTTTGCAAATAACGTAGATTACAAAGAAGCTGCTTGGCGTTTCGTTTCCAGTGTCAAGAACTTTCGTTCAACTTCACCATACCAGAATCAGATTCTAATATCAAGAAAGAACGTAGAATAAAAATAAGTTGTACCACTCCCACCGTTTCCCTGTCAGAAGATCCTGTCCGATTTCACTCTACCAGAAATAATTTTGCTTTTGCCGATTGATATAAGAATTTGATTAGATCCAATTGGTTTCTGGTGTGCTGACATTGGATGACAATTCTTGCCACAGCAAACGAAACCCCATGCAACTTTTTATATTCTAAGTTCTTTGATGCCAGTCAGCAAAAGTCAAATTAGTTCTGATATGGTGAAGTTGAACAAGCTTCTCTGTTGTAGGAAGGGTTAGGAATGATGAAACTTCTTCCAATCTAAACTTTTGCTTAATAACTCAAAATATAACAGTTATTCTTGATTTTTATTATAAATATAAATGAAATATAATAGCTATTGAAGGCTTTTGTTTACTGGACTTTTATTTTTTGGTTGCTCAACAACTTATTTTCTGCGAAAAAGTAAGATGACTTTTGTAAGTATGACTTAAAAAATAAGAGCCAGCGAATGATATATGTTGATGTCTTTTATAAATAAAAGTCTTCTATAACAGTTATTTTAGATTTATAAAATAAAAGTAGTAAATAACTGTTATTTTTTTATTTATAAAATAAAAATCAAAAATAACTGTTATTTATGGTTTTTGAAATAAAAATAAACAAGTAATTCTTATTTTAGATTTACAAAATAAAAATTAAAAATAAGTGTTATTTTTAAATTTTGCAAAAAAATTGCACAAAAAAATTTATTTTAAATTTTGACTCTTAGTGAAATAAGAAATCGATTGGCATATTACACCTGGTAGAGAATTTGTTTCTTAGCTAATTTTTCAACGACAGTTTTCAGAAATTACTGTTCTTTTCCATCCTTGCTTTCTGGACACTATTGTGCTGATTTAGTTGTTGCAGTTATTTTATGGGTAAATATTGGAAAAACAATTCTTTGTCCCTAGCATTAAAATTAAAAGTAAACAAATAATATAGTAATGCGCATTTAATGAAATAGGTCTGTAGTATACTACTATAAATTTGAGGAAAAGAAATTGTTTTTCAGAAATACTGGCTGTGAGAATAGTGTTTGGGCCCAAATATTTAGAACCCAATCCGCTTAGGAGGTGTAAAATAATTTGGAAAATCAAACACTTTCAATCTTTTTCATTCACCTATACATCGCGGATTTTACTTGGAGAATTGTACATCATACTGCTATGGAATTCCTATTTTATGATACCGTATTGTGGTGTAACATTGCGAAATTGTTGATGGGAAACAATTCTTAAATCATAACCAGTACTTTGAAATTTAGAAGATGGTTGGTAGGTACCCAAACAAAGTTCATTCGTTTTAAAAAGTAAAAGTTTATCATGCTTTCGAGTCTACCTTTTCATTGGCATGGTGACTATCACTGAAAAAAATTCCAAGCCCACATAATGGTAATATTCCCTCCTAGTCTCACTTCAAATGAAACAAAAAGCTTAGATATTTTTGTTCTTATAAACTTCGAAGCGCGTGAAAGTCTGACCATTATTATGGGCGTTACTGTATTTTTTAGCTCCCAAGGTTGTGGAAAAAGTAGTTTGCCTTAATTTTAGAAAATATTTTCTATCTGGTAACTCTAGTTAATAAATTTTTTTTTAAAAGAAATTTACACCACCAACAGCAATTTTTACAGTGGCCTCTACCACTGTACCATAACTACAACAAATAAAATTCTCTGACAATTTACATATTTGCTTGCAACGTTAAAGGGGCCGTTGACAAATAACAAATAATATGTTCAATAATAGCAACTCATAAAAATGTTAATCATGAAATATGCAAAAATTGAATTTTTCAACGCCATACGACAAACGGAACAGACGGTATGGCACACGCGGCCAATGCGTTACGCCCATGCACCAATTAGTAGAAGAAAAAAATGGTTACCACAATTAGTTTAGTCATAAACTGGGCAACAGTGTACAGGTGACAAAGTTGGTATGTTATTTAGTGTCAGGAGGCTATACGGAAATGCAGTGTGTTGTTTTATTATTTGTGGTGTGGGTTTTGTGGCTCAATTAAATTGATGAAATGATTGGCCGTGAAGTATGTAGGTCGAGAAATGGCGGAACAAATGAGCGAACGAATTTTGTATTAAACTAACAGATAAAGATATATTTACTCTAGTATATACAGCTGTGGCCAAAAAACTGGAAACATCGTCCATGATAGTACAAATTGAAATGAAAAATATAGTCAGTATGAATCAAACACCTATTATTCAAAACCAAGTTGGCCGAAATAATAGAAGCAAAGCAAAAAAGAGTTTCTAATTAAAAACAATTTTGAAATTGAGTAAGTATTCGCTGTTATATAGTTGTATTTATGTGTTTTAACAACTTTAAAACGAACTTGATATTTTCACTGCACCAGTTCCACGAAATGGATCGAGGATAGCATCTTCCTCTACCGCATGTGGCATGATCAAGTTTCCCCAATAGAGTGGCAAATCCGTAAGAGATATCGCCGAAATCATTAAGTTCTCATCGAAAAAAGTATTTACAATTTCCAATTTAAGTTCAGAAAGTTAGAATTCAAATTCCGAAAGTTAGAATTCAAGTTCAGAATTTTCATTTAAAATTTAGAATTCACACTTCAAAATCTGAAAATTACAATTCAAGTTCATAATAGCCATTTCAATATCAGCAAGTTACAATTCTAATTCTGAGTTTCCATTTTAAATTCAGAAAACTGCAATTCAAATATAAAAAGTTACCATCAAAGTTAAAAATTTCCGTTTCAGATTTAAAAATTTTCATTGTAAATTCAGAATGTTACAATTCAAATTTAAAAGCTTTCAATTTAAGTTCAGAAAATTTCATATTCACTGTACCATTTTGAAGGTTTCTGAATTAACAGTGGTAACTCTGAATTTAAAAATTAATTATCTGAATATTAATTGCAATTTTCTGAATTTGAAATGGAAATTTTGAATATGATATGCAACTTTCTGAACTAAAACTGCAAAAGGTGTAGTTTGTTTGAGTTGTTCTGCTGGTATGAAATATCAAACAGCAAAAGAAGTTAAGTATTCCTTGTTATTTCTAACGAATATTACATCTAACATTTTCAGCTTTGCTTTATTCTCAATATATGTATGTACATATGTGATGAGTATGCGCACACACACACATATCTGAAATATTATTTATTGATCATTTATGTATATTTTCTAACTAAATATGTATAGATACAAACATGATTTGGCGCCACCAACTAACTAACTAACTGACTCCAATTCAATACCTTTTTCTTCCTTTCTTGTTCATTTTTCCAATAAATTTTATTGTCATAATTTTGATTTGTTTGTGCTGATCATTATTTTGGCTTTTTATTGGCCACCAACCAAACATTTGATTGTACTGTCCATTTTGTTCGCTTATCGTTGGTGTCACTGTCATCAACAACAGCGACAGCGTCAACGCCAACGAAATGTCAACAATGAATGACACATCGCTCAGACACACATACACAAACACACACGCACACATACACAATACATGTAGGCAATTTTATAATATTATTTCTCATATGTGCAACTCGCATCAGACATCGATATGCAACGATTGACGTATACAAATGTCTTCAAGATCTACCGGTAGACAGCTGTCTGTTTTATTTATTTTTCTAGCTCCTTGACCAAACTATTTTCTCTTTCTTGCATATTTCTGACATACATATATGTATGTTTGTAGGTATGTATGGAAGTTCGTACAATTTTTAGTCCGTCTAGTTAACGCGACATTGACGACTTTGTTGATAATTTTGATTTTATTATGTTAATAAAATGTTATGGTTTAAAATGTTGTCGCTGTGCGTCGCCAACTCTCGCTCAATTGCAGACCATCTCTTGGACAATCAAATTGGTTTCTCTCAATTGCTCCATACATCATTTTTCTTGCGTTCGTTCACTCTCCTCGCCACCGTCGAGCTGCATAGGCTGCACAGGTTCTTTGGTCTGGCGTCTGCGCGTCATAATTCATTTAGCCGTGGTCTATTGGACATTTGGTGGCGTCCTATGGGTAACTCTTCTGTTAGTTGGTTGTCTCAAATATTCTTTAATTGCTGCTGCGCTTTGTACACAATATTTTTATTGTGAGACTAAAGAAAAAAAAAGAAAAAATAAAAAAAAAATACCTACAATCAGCGTTGCTTAATTGGATTAAGTAACACGAACTGGCATGGGCCGCATGTCGCGTTGATGAGAACGATGAAATCAAGTGCAATCGCTTAGCCAAATCAAAGAAGGCAGTCGAGTTGTTGCAATCCAATTCCCCCGATGTCCAGCAGCATTGCCAACGTTGCAACAACAATTAACTACGCTATGCTCCTCATTGCTACGGCGCTGCGTGTGAGTCTCCTCTAATCAGCTGCCAAAGATCGTCGTCAATGCGTGCGACGTTTAATGTCGTTTTCGATGGGGCTGTATGCTTTGCTTTCAATTTTATGAGTAATTCAGTTTAGCATCTAAGCGTGGACACACACACAGAATTCGAGGCATTTTTACTTAATTATACAGCGTTTTGATATTTTAAATTGGATCTCCAATTTAGTTTTTCTCTTTGTCCTTATTTTGCCATTGCATTTCCTCGTTCTGGTTAGTAAAATTGATTTTTTATTTTTCTATAATTTTTTATTTGTTATTCGTTAACTTTAATGATCTCATTTGAGCACGCTGGGAGGTCTTCAATTCACTTCACTTGTTTCGTGCATAGTTTAATGGAAGCTTTGCTGTAGGCAAGCTGCGAATGAGATATCTACCGCGTAGCTAGATTTGCTTTTAAAAAAATATTACAATAACAAATACTTAAATTTTCAGTAAAATTCAATATTAAACTAAAGACTTAGGGCACGAAGGTTTAGCAATATATTATAACTTTTAACTCAGGTGGCAGCGCTCTTCAAAATATACATACAAATATATATACATATATAAGCTATGAGCATTCTCCTCAGCGAATCGGGACACTTTGCTAACCATATTTTCGTATTTAAAAACACTCGTGAATAATTTAATTAAAGTCGACTTTTAAAGCAGGTGGCAACTCTTATGAAGTTAACTATGAAATGTATTGCCGAGACGAACCGTTTGTCAGACATTTTTTATATTTCCTATAACTTTTGTATAATTTAATCAATTCGAATTTTCAAGCAAGTGGCAACCCTTTAAAAAATAGATAACCTTTTCCTTAGCGAAACGAACCATTTGATATTTAAATTTTAATGTTTTATGCACTTGTGCATGCTTTAAAAAAAATGCGATCTTTCAAACAGGTGGCAACCCTCACAAAAGTTAGCTACGAATCTTCTTTCCTAGACGAACAGCTTGACCAGCATATTTTAATATCTTACATAACTTAGGTATATTTTAATGAAATTTGACTTTTCAAACAGGTGGCAATGCTCTCCAAAATATAAAATATACTTTCCGACCTATTCGCGTAACTACCAAATATACACAAAATTTTATATAAATCCTATTTCACTTATAATCTATTCACGTTTTTCTCTGTCCGCTAAATCTCAAAAGCTTATGAGATAAAATGTATAATTTTTTTTAAATTGAAGTACTTTGTATGCCAAATTATTGCGGAATATAGATTTCTAATGGATTCAAAACATCATATGATGGTGTTATTTATTTCTATAACATATATATATTTATATGCAAAACATGGCATTTGAAGTTAACTTTACATTATTTCAACAAATATTTACTTGTTACCAATTGAAGTTAAGTATGGGCGAGATACTTGTATTAGACAAAATATTTGTAGATTTCTTCAAATAATTATCATATTTACCACATTTTCTTATCACTTGCCAAAAACAAAAAAAAGAAATCAACACACACAGCACAGCTGCCACCAACATCGCTTAAAATTTTCGCCTTCGCTTATCAGCCACACCATCACAAAATTTTTACTGGCAAATGTCAAATCGAAATAAATTGCGTCCATTGTTTCATACAAATAAAAAAAAAATATTTCAAAATACTCTTGCAGCATTCTAGAGTACGAGTAATCACAGGCACCAAACACATGCCCAACTATTTAGTAGAAAAAAAATCAAAACCACAAAAGAACACAATAAGTACCAAATGATACAAAATAGTAAATAGTAATTTGTGCAATGCACACAATGTGTGGAATTTTCGATTTTATCAGCCATCAACAAAAAAAAAAAAACTCACACATATGTTAAGTCTGTCAAGCGCGCAACGAGAAGCTATCGGAACTACCAGGAAGCTGAAATCAATAATTGTGACCCACAGACGGAACAAAAGATAAATATTTCATTAGTACCAGTAGTGCGATTGTATTTTTCAACTTACCAACAATACATTGGCTCATATCGATGTTTTAAATCAATTGGTACGCTTTATTTGCAGCCAGTTCGTTTTATGTGTCGTTATCCTTTTTGTCACGCAAGCATGTTGACGCATTAATATCCTTTCCTATTCAATAGCTCAAACAATGCAACAGATTTGCAATTGACACACAGTGCTTTTTATTGTGAATTTGTATGCGTGGATTTGTGCACTTTTATTTCTGTAAGGATGTGTGTTTAGTGTGCGTGCCTTCAAAGCTAGATTGTAATCGCTTCATAGCTAGCGCATACATCCCCCCTTGCGTACAAAAGTGCAGTCTTATTTGAAAGTGTATTGTTTTATTCGCTCGCTAATTTTTTTTTCAAATGCTTATCTGCTATTCTTAAAATAAACTACATTAATTTCAATTTAGCTACCTTGTTTTGCCTTTCTAATCACATCTAGCATTTGGTGATGATAATTTGTGGGGGAATTTAATGCTCTATTGCAACCGTTTCCGCATTTGACTTAAGAAGGTTCCGTTATATAACGCTAGATAAGAAATTTCTTTGTATTCATGTTAGCAAGTAATTTCAGAAAAATATGTGCGAATAAAAATCACCTAGGCACTTTAAAAATATGGGGGGGGGACAACTTTATAATGGCGAGAGGAGAAAAAAAGATAATATTTCTTTGGTTGATAAAAGTACGAAGAATATTGCGAGAAACTAGACACGACATTTAGAGTCAATTTTCAAAAAATGTCGGAGAAAAAAAACCAAAGTAAAAAAAATGAAACCAGACCATTCCCACTGGAATGAAATTTAAGGTTTCGCGAAATATTTCGAACAAACCTTTTGCTAAATGTCAAAATTTTCTGAATAAACAAAAACACGCATATAACATTAAAATTAGTAAACAAGAAGAAATCAAGAAGAAAATTAAAGAAGGTTGCTTTGTACGGCGGAAGATGAAAAATACTTGTGGAGGTAAGGTGGGAGGCAATAGCAAATGAAATTAAAATTAAATTGAAATTAAACGAAAAATAAATAAAGTGCTGTGGAAACAGCTGAACAAGTTTTTATGATTTTAAGGTCGTAATCTGAGATTTCAGTGCAATGGGAATATCGTATAGCTAAATATTGCGTGCCAGATTTGAGGAAATTCTTTACAAGATTTAATAAAACATATAATATTTTGATATTTTGTAGTTGCCGTTGCATGAACTGGCACTTGCCATTCAATTATTTGATACTGCCAATAATCTGCTATTCTGAGCTAACTTCTAGCAGGCTGAATTTCCAATCCGCTCATAAAATTGACGTGGTATGCAATCATGCTATGCGATATGTCTTTGGATTATGTAGGTCTCGATTTTCATCCAGATAAATGATCGTATGAAAATCGCGACTATTGCGTTACGACATTTCTGAATATCTGACAGCTGAAATTGTTTTTGTTTTATTTCACCTTTATAATATACCTTCCTCCCAACTTCCCATCACTTAATTGAATTGCTTATACCCAAATATAATTATCTAACATCTGCAAGGCTACTTCTCGTCAAAGCTATTCGCACCTGGAATTCGATTTGAGCTCATTTTCGTAATATTGTGAGCAAATGCAATTTTAAATGTTTTGCATTCGTACTTTCGTTATCTCGTTTTTGAAGATTTTGTTTTATGTTACTTGTCAGACATCGTTTGACATAAAACATTATATTTTTATTATTATTTACTATTTTGTATTGATTCGCATTTTAGTGTTAAGTTAACGTTGTACTTGAAATGAAAATTGCAATCTTACCTTTTTAATAAATGAAATTAAATTAAATAACAGGTAGGCATGATTTCTATCCGATTTCCCTAAATTTCGAAATTGTGGCTGATGAGTTTAATTAGCAATCCGCGTACTAAAGATTGATAAGGTAGTTTCGGAGATATAATTGTTTGCTCTAGGATACCACGCCTATTTTTTTCGATTCTTAAAATAGATAGACATATACTTTTTTTTTTATTTATAGAAAAACGTTATAAATTAAATCAAGTTATAGTGCAATTTACAAAATATGGGTATGCTTACCCTTGCTGTTACATATTGCTGCTTGTTCAGAGCATATTTTATTTTATACATGCACACTAAAATGTCTATCTGTGATAAAGCTTTTAATTACCTTGATAAAATGTAATAGTAATTTATATTCGGTTAGCTTAAATATTAAGCCATCGTGCCATACCGTATCATACCATACCATTTGCATCTAGAAAAAACATTGCTTTAGATTTTTTTCCTCATTTCCTTCCGGACAAAGCTAAAAAAAACGCGCTTCACTTGATGAGTTGTACTGTACCCTCGTCTAAACCCGAATAGTTCACTCGCAATTAAATTTTTGCTCTCAATGTGTGCCCAAAATTTTTTCTTCAAAACTGTTTCAGGATGTGTCTGTGTATAAAGCGTTTATTGGAGTATTTTCTCGAAACAGGATTTGTGAATTCTAATAAAATTGGTAAGGGATTTTTGTTTACAAAACTAGCCCTTTTTTAGAAAGCTTTTTGGGATTAAAACAGTTTCATGGCTAAATGATTATTTTAAAGTTTTGAGGTAAAATAACACACCTTCAATAGGTATTACTGGAATACGAATTGAGTTATTAGGTTAAAATTAATGTGGGTATTTGGAAAATGCTACATTGTGCCATTTAATGGAATAAGTGCAGATAACAAATTGTGCAAACAAGTTTGCAATATCTTCATTGTCACTAGACATAATATTCTCATACTTCATATTTGAAGGAAACCCGTTTACTTTACGGGTTCGAGTTTACGAAGTCATAAAATGATTCATTCGTAATATTTTGGTTTACTTAGAAAAACCTTTCATGAAGATAGGAAAAAATAACTTATTCTAAAGGAAAATTTTTTTGAAATGTCTCTAAAGACTTGCTTGTTTCAAAAAGGAGTAAATGATTTTTTCTGCGTGTATATGTCTATATACCAGCGACCGCCTTAGCCAAATCTGAAACGTGTGGGCAATCGTCTGGTGCATCCTGGGTTCAAATATCAGTCGGGATGCGTGACATAGAAATTATGGAAGAAAAATAGCTGTCACGCCTCGGCATGTAATGACGATAAAAAAGTAACTCACAACAATCATTTACTTTTCTGAGTCAGCGCAAAACTGCAGCTCCCTCGGCTATAAAAGTAATTAAATTTTATAGAGAAAACTATGCAATTCTTTACACTTGCATTTTAAAAGATACTTTTTCTGCGACTTTGCACAGTTCACAAATAAAAAAAATTCTATTGATATCAATTATTCCTACAGTAAATCCATAGTTTCATGATCTGTGGGGTAAGGGTAAGTATCGCCATCTAGTTGGTTGTTGGCCGAGATTATCGGCTTCAATTTCAGGCAGTTACAGTTACGTTCTGGATGGTCTACACCATTAACTATATCAAACTTTATTTTTTTGTAGATGTAATGTAAATTTCATCGAGCTCTTACTCAGCCAAACAATTTTGATCAAAAGGAGTAGAACTTTTTCAAGCTTTTCGAGAGCCCAAAACTGAAGTAATGCAGAGCTAGATTTAACCGTGGTGAAATATCAAATAATGCTGAACGAAAATTCCCTAAACATTTGGTTAAGACTATTATCTAATTTGGTTAAAATCAAAAACATCTATAGAATATATTATAATAAATAAGTATGCGAAGAATATATTCGCATGGTGCCGGAGGAATGCAGGTATTTATAAACACACATATTTATGGTTCTCTGATATTATTTAAACTATAAAATATGGCAGAGTCCAATAGATAACTCACATCTGAATAACCTTTATGCTCTTCACCTTATAAATGAAAACCAATACTATTTTCTACATCAGAACTTACTTTACTATTTTTTTTTATTTACTTTTCTTACTTTACCATTTAAATCATACAGGATATTTTTAGCTATTCAACTGCAAGATTAGAAGTCTTTCTGGTATTATGACATGTGTTCTTGAAAAATCATTTTATGGGCTTTAGTCCATTTTAAAACACTTTAGTTTTAAAACCTATTTTAAATATGTGAATAATTATTTTTTGACGCATAGCTTCTTTAGGGACATGAGATCCAAATCTTTATTTATGGATGAGATATTTCGGGACTATTTCGTGATTCTTCAGAAGATTCCGACCGGTTCGCCACTACAGCTACTACTACTTCTATTAACTACTACTGGTATTTTTGCAAATGTTAATACTAATTACTGTTTATATTTTTGCTAATCGTACATCTAATTACTACTATTAGTTTTAGTAATGCTACTATTAATTATTCTTATGTTTTTCCAAATTTTTACTTAAATTTTCGCTACTGCTACTACTATTTAGTGCTACAATTTTTTTTTTTTAATTTCGAATGCTTTACCAATATCTTAAGCCCGAACTTACTGTTAACCCGCATTTATTCTGCTAAAAAACATATGCTCACTCGAAATAAATTTTGTTTAAGTAATTTTAATTTTCGCTTCGTTTCGCTTCACAATTCAAAACGATTTGAAATTAAAAAATATATTTAAGAAAAAACAATAAAAAATGTTAAAAAGTTTATAGATTCACATTCCAATAAAATATAATTTTCTGTGTATTAAAAATATATTCATCGGCTGCCAACAAACAAAAAAAAACAGCATTTTTTACTGAGATAAATATTTTTCATACGAAACACTACAAAATTTTTATGTACAAAAATGAACTACAATCATTTATTATGCGAAAAGTGGGAGAGTGAAAATGTACATTATTGATGTCGTAAAATAAGCAAAACATACAAAAATAATGATTTGTCAAATGCAATTTGCAAGCGCAGTCTAACGAAGAAGAATATAAGCATCGTTGGAATGCGACTGCTGTTTGCGGTACAGTGTGCACTTGATATGAATGATCATAATAAAAGGATGTTGGATAGCGAATGTTTTAAACAAACAGAATACTAAGAAAATAACAAGCTGTAAGGAAGCCAGTTTAAAACTCGACTTTCACATAATATTCTATCCCATCTATCCCCCCATCATTCCATTCCTGATTTTTTTTTTGTCTAGAAAAAATTATTCGGTACCTTTATTTCGAAATACATTTCAAAATGTCCTTATATTAAATTAAATGTTGATCCTTTTTATTATTTTCATTAAATATTTATATATTCTCAGGTATTTTAAATAATTTGTGTATTTCTTTAAGATATAATATTTGCATTAGATATTTATAAGTGTAGAGGTATTTTAAAAAACTCCTTATAAAAATATTTAAATAAAATAAAATATTGTTATTCCACTTATAGCGTTGGCTTTTCTCGAAATAATTTTTGTAGCATTTTCTTTGTTTGTTTTTTTCTCAAAATGTTGCACTCTTTCTATTTCTCACAATAGTTTTGTTCGAAAATCTCAGTTTTGATATAAAATGTAAAATTTAATGTAAATTTGCGTTCGATGAATAAAATTGTTGCAAGTTATTTTTTTTTGTTGGAAACTTTTTCGTAATATTGCACTAGAATGACGTGACATTTATTTCGAGAAAAAAAAACCCTATTCTTTTTTTCATATAAAAACTATTTAATGAGCTCACGGGTACTCGGGTTATTCGTTCGCATAAGTGGCGACTGTGGAATCTTATAGGTACTGGACTTGTGTTAAACGGAATTTTCTAAATGGTCACTCAAACGACGCAAAAATAGTTTGGTTTTCTAGATTTAAAGTTTAAATGCTCTACTCAAAGTGGTTATCTCCCTAAAGGAGTTCAAAGTACTGGACACATGGTTATCCTGTTATACGTAACAGGGTTAATTGTTATAAAAACGTGGAAAGTGAAAAATTAAGATTTGGAAGAGGTGAACTTATTCTTTCAAGAATTACAAATTTTATTGTCGATCGATCGTTTCTTCGATGACTGCGTCCTCTTCCTCGTTGCAAATAACTGGAAAATATGGATTGACACAAATTTTTTTTTGGAAGAAATATCAAACTTTCCCCAGAAATAAAAAACAAATCGAAGAAAATAAATTGAGAACATAATTTTTTTCGCCACAATTGTCCTCTCATCTACGAGTATAATGGCTTATTTGTTTTTAAATTTATAAGTAGGGCTTTCGATTTCTGCTCGCACACTCTTTAGTATTTCGGTACTCGTGAAATCGAGGCACCGAGTTCTCGATATAGTCTCGGGTATCACCGCTCTCGAGAGAAATTTAGAGTACTTATCGAGACGAGTACTGTACAATTAAAACAAAATGCGTACACAGTACAAATAAGTTCAGTATTGAGAAGCTCGCGGGCATTACGAGATGTACGAGATGCTCGCGAGGAAATCGATGTCTCTAATTATAAGTGGGCGCCTTCTATCAGCAAAAAATATCAAAAGTTCGTTCAAGGCTCGGAAACTTTTTTTTACTTCAAAGTAGAAATCAAAGGAAACATTTAGTTTTTCGGTTTTGTTTTGTTTTGCTGAATACGATTTCCCCCCAAACGAATTTTTGAAAAGTTCAAGTTTTGCAACTCATAACTCAGAAACCAAAAGTCATAGCTTAATGAAATTTGTCCCAAGCACTACAGACATATTTATAGTGCCTCAATATGAAGTTTTCGGAGCAGTACGGCTGAGTATGAAATCCTTACTTTTGTAAATAGAAAGAAGTCCTAAGCGTTCGGCAATCGCAGGCCAAAGTTCTTTGTCTGAACAAAAAGTTGAAGTGTTTTAAGAAGACACATCTGGAATAATATCAATTCATTATCCCAAGTTCCACGTATAGTTTTTTGCGGGAATATTTCAACCAATTAAGGTGTTGACAAAAATGGTATTTTATATTTTTTTCTTCGAGAAATATGAAAATAATTACTTTGAGAGTTAACGACGAATTGAAAGGCTAAACGATTTCCCATACAAAATATATACATACACTTACCATGAACATAGAATTATTCAGAAAAAAAATAAAAGCAAAGAACTAAGTGAGAATACGTCTTTCTTTTGGCAAAACTGGTCGCCAGAAAATTAGCAAATCAGTTCTCTTTTGTTTAGTTTAGTTTAGTTTCATTAGTCAAAAAGATTTCAATACATTTTATAAGACTAAGTTTAAAAAAATTCAAGTGAAAATAACTATCAGCTATTTCTTGCGTGAAGTTGTATAGCATAACAGCTAGGAGACTTAACTAAAATTTGTTATCACTCAACCGAATAACAAAAGAACAATTTACAAATTTTCATACGACTCGTACAATGATAGCTACTAATACAGGAGCTGTAGAGTGATGTGATAGGCTGAGTATATTCAGAAATTTATGTGAAAGGTTCTAATACTGCGAATACGGACTTCAGGTTACCTAGTCTGAATAGTCTCGGTTTAGTATAGCAGAATAATTACCTAAAGCATCGAGTAACAGGGAATGATTTGGGATGATCATTGTTGCTGTTGTTGTTGAAGTGGCTAGTCCCGCCCTGTAAAGACCGGATTCACCCATGGTTGTTGTCGCCAAACTCATCTATGGGGAGGTCCAGGAAATGTGCTGTTCTGACAGGGTTGGACAGAGGGAGAGGGATGATCATCGTTAGTATTGTAGCAACTAAGTTATCTCTTATTATTTTCTGCTCTTTTACGGTGTAATCTGGAATAAGTTTCCCTTATACGGAGACATATCACGTGTGTTAAATGATTGCTCTTAGATGGCTAAGTTTTACAGATCCCTTTCCTTCGTATAATTGAGATGTGGATAACAACCTGTAGTGCGATTCACTAACTTATTTTAACGATATTCGCATTGTTAATTCATCTGAACGAAAATTTTATCGATGCTGCTATTTTGGATGATTGACTGGCTCAGGGGCATTCCCCATTGCTCACCTATGGGTCGTTGATAGCAGCGAAGAATCTCAAAGCCGCTAGAATATACCAATATAAAAGATGAATGGTTCTAATTCAAAAAACTGTAAATATACTATGTAAATCGTTCGTTTTTTCTCTATTCCTTTTTGTACTTTTCGCTTATTTTGACATTTAGTTTATTAAAGGTGCCACTCTTTACCACTTTGAATAAATACAATGAGACAGCTGATAAATGTCTTTAAGAATAAGTTAGTGAATCGCACAATCGTTAGTGAAAACGACAAATCTTGTCGTCAAAAATTGCGATTGTCGTACAGTTTAGAATTAGTGAATCGCACTACTGATTCTCTAACTCGAAACGAGCGTTCGTCTCTTCCAAACTGTCACTTGTTCCTGCATTTGTAAATATTTCCTAGCGGAAATTCGGTTCCCTTGGGTAAGTTCGTCGATAACAGCTGATTGTTGCTTATGAAAACGTTACAAATGTGAATTCATCTCTAACACGAAAGCGACATAAAATGGCGAAGAGAACTGTCAAAACCCGACGAAAAGGTGTTGTTATCGTGTAACCCCTGGAAATTATTAATTCAATCAAACAACTTAGAAATAATGGTAAAAACATTCGTATTATTAAAATTAGTTATTTAATATATTTGACTGTGTTGAAAAAATTTCCAGTGGTCAGTTTTATGTGTTAGGAAGAGGTGGAGAAAAATCAAATTTTGCCAAGAGATGCTCCAATATTTGGTGCGAGTAAGAGCGTGGTTGACATGCATTGAAAGGAATTATTAAAAAAATGGGCCATCACAAGTAGTTTTTCAGAATGGAAAATATAGCTCATATTTTATAAATTATATGTGGTTTAAAGAACTAAGTTTGCATTATTTTTTCCCAAGACATTTGTACATTCGGTGGATATCGGGTTCAAATGCTGGCCGTGGCAAGTAGCTTCAAAAACTGTAAGGAAGTTACTTCTGATAGCGGCCGCCGCTCGGCAGGCAAGGCAAATCTTCGAGTGCATTTCTGTCTTAAGAAAAACTTTTCACAAAAATCTTTCGCCGTTCGGGGTTGGTGTAAAACTATTGTAAACATCAAGACGCACATCACAAATGGCAGGAAAGTTCGGCCAAACATAAAGCTACATCGCGTAAGTGCCAAAATTATTATATTATTATTAGTCTAATTACTGTGATTAATGCCTCATTTCTCCTTGAGCAAATCTCCGTATTCGTCAGAGAAATCTTTGAAATTAACAATCTTTTACTAATTTTTCTGTGCTTAGAATTTTAAAATAATTTAAGCAGCTCTCAAATTCTTTGGCTTTTGATTTCTCGCCTTCTAAGTACAGATAATTTAAAATTATTAAATAATTCAAAAATAAGTGACTTCTAACTATCATAGACTTTATGTTTCTATATAGTATCTAAGAAATTTTGTAATCTAGATTGATTAATTAAAATTAAATTAAAATTAAATTACATACATCATCTGACTTAACTTATTTGCTTCATATCGCTGCTCTTATATATCCTCTGTTTACTGTGTATCTCGGAACTTAGCATTGTATATGACAATAATTTAAGTCACAAAACAATGGTACTCGTACAAAATGAAACACACACCTTGTTTGCTCTTGATTTTATCAACAATAAAAAGTCGGACTCAAGTGTCAGTGTCACCGGGCACAGCAGGCGGTAGCCAGGCAACAGACATGCGGAGTTGCATGCCAACCGGACAATAACAACAACAACAAATCGCTATCAAAACACACCAACACAAAAGACAAAGTACAAGATTGAAAAAAAATAAAATATAAGTAAAATAAAAATAAAAAAACAAGGTAAGAAAAAAAAATGAGTACATATAAAAACCCACAAAAATTAAAGGCAAAACCATAAAATTTTGGCCACAAGCAAAACAAATAAACCGCGGCAGACAAAAAAATCTATACTGGAAGGAACATTTTGGGCTCGACTTTAAGTATATGATTATCTGTATATACATATGTGTACATGTGTGTGTATGTGTGTATATAGCATTGTCTGCTATATCGGTCACTCAGCCTATGGAATGCCATGAAAATTGAGATCCATAATGAAATCACCCACAAATTGCGTGCATAATTTATAACAGTCAACGCGAAAGTGCGATTTTTAAGAAATTTGAAGTCATGAAAAAAAAATGCGAAAAAAGTTTAAGGAAAAATAAAATACACGAACATTGAAATAAAATCGAGGTGTTCATAAATTTTGCTTAAGTACTACATGGCAGAAGGTTAAACAATAAGGGCAGAGAAATGCGAAGCGTCGCAGGAGCGTAAGCATTGCTTTTGTGGAATTCCTGTTGGCTTTGCCACTCCAAATGCATTATTTATCTGGATCATCGGGGTCGAATATATAAGTATATATGTATGTATATAGGTACGTGGTCAAATTGGTCGCGCGTCACAATTTCGTATTTCCAAAACATTTATCAAATAAGTGAGTAAGGTTAATATTTTGGACTAAAAAAAAAATATGCTGATAGTTTATTTGCAAAAGGCCAATAAGGGAGTGTAGGAATGAGAACATTCTTTGCTGTACCAGGTGTTGACTATCAAAGGTTTAGCGGAGTTATAATAAATAAAAATTAATAAAAGAACACAAGGTAGGATAACGAACTCCATGTGAAGCAACAACAATTAACTCAGAAAAATATACGAGTTGAACCAACTCGGTTAAATGACATCCGATCTGAGATGTAGTGTTCGGTAGTGAAAAAACTGTGCTATTGTGAATGAGCCATAAGAAAATACATAGGAAATTTAAGTTTGACACTTAATTTGCATAGCATTTTTAAATAAATAACCACAATAACCTAAAACTTGCAAGCTCGACTATTTTCAGTTGCTAACAGGGTTGATTCAAGCAGTTAAAGGAAAGTCTTTGGAAGTCGGCAACATAGAAACGGGTGCAATATATTAAATAGCTGAGGTGAAAAATAAGAAAGCGAAGGAGAGGTAATTTTTTCATAGACTACTTAAATTTATTATAGAAAATTATGCATGTGTCTAAAATCATTGCAAAAAAACCATATACCGCATATAAATTAAAGTAAGAAAATTACCACATTTATCATATTTCTTCAGAAGGTTCCTTTCCTTCATTTCGTTCAACTTTTTCATGAAATCTAGTCAGTCTTTACAGATCTCTTCGAAGTAATATTAATTTAAATTACTGAAAATGATAAGCAATGCTTATAATTCATTCATTGTATCCGAAAGGTGAAACGAAATAAACTTGAGGTCTCACTAAATTATCTAAGTGAATACTGGAAAATTCAAGTACTATTTAATCTTTGGTGAGACTCACTATGTGAAAATAAATTCAGACTTCTTCCTGTATCAAAAGTTACAGTAAAGTTAGTTATAGTAAACTTTAATATCTCTTAGGTCACACAAGGATGCGCTTCCTGTAAGAAAAATGTTAAATTTTTCGTCCCACATTAAATAACCTTAACCCTGCTGTTAGGTTAAGACCATTTGGTCCAATTTTTTTTTTTGTTTTCTTTGTAACTTTGGAACGGTGATATATACTGTCTAAATTTTTCAGCTCAGGTGGTATTTTTATAAAACAATATTATGTGCGAAAATTTAATTCTCTGACTTAAAACTGGACTAAGATAAATTGAAAATTACGAATCTTAGGTTAAGGGACCATTTGGTCCATAGTATATTTTCTTTGATTTTCTTTACATTAATTTTCCAAAAATAAGTATTTATTAGTTTGTTCGATATTTTTTGGCACTAAATGATGAGCAAAAAAATGTTTTTCGGTTGGTTTTGCAAATAAACGCACTGCAAATGGAGCATTTTACATCAGACTTAGACTTGCAGCAACTACAAATTCCTCGCTTTCGAGCTCCTGAACTAGAAGCATTTTTAGAGCAGGCCACTGGTGCTGGGTTTTACCAGAGTTGAGTAAATAATAAAATAATAATATTTAGCAAGTATTGAACCAAACTAAATATAAAGACTAAGATTAAATTGTTATTTTGTATGAAAACTGCAGTATGGACCAAATGGTCCTCTAACCTAAGATTCGTAAGTTTTTTTTAACCTTACAGCAGGGTTAAGTGTCGAAATGCAGACGCTATTCACTTTTGCAAATTACCTCTTTGTTTATGGAACCTAACTGTTCAGTAGCCAAGTATGTTGCGCGTGCGTATTTTGTATTCAAATCACTTCAATGATTCAGAGGCCGAAAAATGGTATTTTTTGCAGTTGATTTGTAGGGAAATGAATCCAGTTCTTTTCAAATAAGTACAATATTTATTTAGAGTAATGTTTGTAGTTGAAAACAGCAAATTTTTTTCAAAAGTAAAATTTGACAATTAAAAATTTTTTGACGAACCTTCTAAGTCAGCCCCAATTTACATCTAATATCACCAACCCAAACATTTTTTTACTAAAGAGTAGATAGGCTGAAATATTTGCGATATTCGAAAACTAAATAAAAAAAACAGACTAAAAAAAATATGATTTAAAAAAATTTCGTTGTACGAAATTTCTAACAACGATTTGTTTTTGAAATCTTTAGTCGATATAGAAAAGTTTTTATGCTTTTTTAAATGAATTTTAAATGATAAAAGTCGCTTCACTAGTTTTTTTTTGTTATCACGTACACAGCTTTGAAAGCCATTTAAAGTTTGAGGTGAAGAGCTTGGCGGGCTCGTCACCAGCCAATTCTGTGAAGCATCTCTTCCACAATTTTAATAATTAGTCGTTAAAACTGAGGCCTATCGGTTAAAATAATGAAAAAAACCAATTTTTGGAAATGTCTAAGGGTACTTCCCTCCTTAAGTCTAGTAAAAATAAATTCATTAATTTTGCATTAAATTTAAGGTTTTAGTTAGGATAGTTGGAAAGATCCGATTTAGGTCAAATATAC
Source organism: Anomoia purmunda (assembly GCA_951828415.1). Lineage (NCBI taxonomy): Eukaryota > Metazoa > Arthropoda > Insecta > Diptera > Tephritidae > Anomoia > Anomoia purmunda. The sequence goes on from OX639996.1 coordinate 96,890,289, forward strand.
GCTATTTTGTTTGACAATTTGTTGCCATTTTGAAGGTTATTTTATAAGGCCACTCTCATAGGAACCCTCGTCCCTATTGACAAAAAACTGGGGCAGCTGATTTTCACAAGCATCCTTTGAGGCGAATTTTTCACCAGAAAAATCATGCGCCATAGACAAGAACAGGTTGTAATCACTTGGTGCCAGATCCGGACTATAGGTGAATGCATTAGAACGTCCTAACCAAGCTTCCGAAGCATCTGGCGAGGTAATATCGATGTATGTGGTCTGACGTTATCCTGATGAATCTCAATTCCACTCCTAGTGGCCAAAGCTAGCCGGTATTCAGCCTTATCTAAATGTTCTCAAACGGGGGTTTGTGTATTGTTTAGCTCTTGGATAATTGAAACAGTCCTTACATGATGGTTGAATTCGACCATTTCCTAAATCGCAAGATGTTGTTGTTGATGTTTTAAGAGACACTTTTCTCCTGTTAGACGTTTTTTGCTAATAGAAAAAGACTTTTACGGCAATATATCTAATATAGTGAAGTCTTGTCGAAATACTTTCAAATTGTTTACAAATTATTAAGATAAAATCACACCTACACTTGTTAAATTGAATTGGTGCCAGTAAAAACTTTGAAATGAGTTGGATTGCATGATTATTTCGCAGAATGTTTGGTAAACCATTTTTGCACCCAAAATTTTGTTTTCGTTTCTCCCGCTCTTCGCTCTGCAGCAAATAATTCACTGCAGATGCATTTTTAGTGTTTACTTGGCAATAATAATTTAGCGCTTACATCTAATAAGTCAGATGCTTGGCCGCACTTCTCCTACAATTTGTAGTGTGCGTCTTGTTTGTAATAAAAATTAAGAGAACTACAGTTTATGCCGACGCCGAATCGTAAACGATTTGGTGCGAAGATTTTCATGGTAGAAATATACACGGAGATGAACGGTTTTAGAAAAAGAATCTCTATAATTGTTACTTCCTCCAGCGAGGATTCGAATCCAGGACACACCGAATGAAGCGCGGACATTCTATTCGATTACGGTGGCCGTCATAACAAAAATAGATGTATGGGTTCGAATCCTACGGAAGTCTGGTAAGAAAACACTTCGATGAGTAGATGTGGTGTTCTCCAAAATAGCAGTTATTACTTCTACCGCTGTAAATTTTGATTTTTCATATAACTTCAAAATAATAAATGGGCTTGAGCTCATAAAAATGATTGTTGAAATTCAGAGCGTGTATGACCGCATAAGAAAACGGTTATTAACAGTGTGTGATATTTTCGCGACTATTAACTTAATATAAAATTCATGTATTTGGTTTTTAAAGTAAAAAAATACATAAGTTAATAGTTTTTAACGTGTCTTTTATTGTTTTCCTGCAAATTCACAATAATGTAAATATTTTATATGGCTTGTTTAATCATCTTTTTTGATTTGAAAATTAGTAAACCAGACACAGAAATAGATTCATGGCTGGAAGCTGAATTCGATTTTAACCCTCCTGTTATGTTAAAAAACACTTACGAATCTTAGGTTAGAGGACCATTTGGTCCATACGGCAGTTTTCATACAAAATAACAATTTAATCTTAGTCTTTATATTTAGTTTGGTTCAATACTTGCTAAATATTATTATTTTATTATTTACTCAACTCTGGTAAAACCCAGCACCAGTGGCCTGCTCTAAAAATGCTTCTAGTCCAGGAGCTCGAAAGCGAGGAATTTGTAGTTGCTGCAAGTCTAAGTCTGATGTAAAATGCTCCATTTGCAGTGCGTTTATTTGCAAAACCAACCGAAAAACATTTTTTTGCTCATCATGTAGTGCCAAAAAATATCGAACAAACTAATAAATACTTATTTTTGGAAAATTAATGTAAAGAAAATCAAAGAAAATATACTATGGACCAAATGGTCCCTTAACCTAAGATTCGTAATTTTCAATTTATCTTAGTCCAGTTTTAAGTCAGAGAACTAAATTTTCGCACATAGATAATATTGTTTTATAAAAAGATCACCTGAGCTGAAAAATTTAGACAGTATATATCACCGTTCCAAAGTTACAAAGAAAACAAAAAAAAAATTGGACCAAATGGTCTTAACCTAACAGCAGGGTTAAATGAGCCAGTGCTGAAGGTTTAATCAAAAATGTACAGCAATAGGGATAAAGGAAGTGCACATAATAATGAAATTGCAGAGAAAAAATAGTCAGCTGCGGAAACTCGCAAAATACAAAATTAGATTTACAATGTTGTTTCGAGGTCACAGTAATATGAAAAAGGCTTTCTTTGCGTTGTTGTCTATTGATGTTGCATTCGCCTCGATGGAATGGGGTACGACAGTTAGATAAACTCCTACAGTTCCTAACATTTCAATAGATCTCGGTTTGTTATAGCTTTGTCCAAAGCTCCACGTCGGACATTGCGGACGTATAAAATTATTTGCCCTGAAAACGGTTACCATAGTGTAATATATTGGAAGGAAAAATAAGTAAGTCATTTTTTATTACTCATACCAACACCCCCTTGACCTCGAGCCGGCAAAACCCAAAATTAAAATTGGAAAGGTCGCGAAAAAATCATTGACATTGTAAATCTTGAATAAATTTGACCCTTTGCTTAGTTTTTGTGTGACTCAAAAAATAATGCATGAAATATGTATGTACTTACGTCTATCTTCTGACAAGTCGGGCGCCATGCTTTACAGCAACCTAACTAACGCGATTTTTGCAACAAAACTTCCCTAGACGTGTAATATCGAAAAGAGGCGATATTGACTGGCTACCAAGATGTCCAGATTTGACACCACAGGACTTTTTTTTGTGTGGTTATTCAAAGAGTATAGTTTATTCCAGCAAACGGGAGGCCACTGACGAGCTCCATGCCAATATTCGTTACGAAATAGCTGCCATACCGACCGAATTCTCGAAGAAGTGATGGAAGATGCCCGAAAAAGAGCACAGCTTGCGGTGGTAATTTAATCGTTGTTGTTTTTAAAAAGTAGTCTACATAAATTGAAAAGGATCCAACTAAATAAAAAAGACATTATGCTTTCCAATCTATTGTTTCTTTCAAAATTTATACCACATTCTCATACCCGAGGAACTGACGGCGCACCCTGTATATGCGACAAAATGTTCCCTCCGCGTTCGCTCACTCTCCAAAGAAATGCGTCAGTACTCTAGGCTTGAGCGAAAGTTTCAGAACCGAAGTGTAGCAACGAATGCTAAGTAACAACTAAGAGTTACGAAGGTTGGTGCTAAAGGGTCTAAAACTTCAAAACTAAAAAAACAGCTCTTTTTTTTTTGCAACAAATTTTACTGCAAATAGTATAGGTGAATACTTACTTGTCTCATTTTTATATATAAGACTGCTCATTGGATTCAATTTCGCCTATAGATCTCATTCTTTGCTCTTTCCTGTAAACATAATCAACTTATATTATATATTCCTGGGCTTGCAAAAAAAAAAAAGAATAAGATACTATTCGAATTTTGAACTCAATAAATATTTCAGTTGTGACACTACAAGGAGAGCAGAACAGAATTAAACAACAATAAAATGAATTGAACAACAATTCGCAGAACAATAAACATAAAGGTGACAACAAAAGAACAATGATAACAAAAATTCATACAAAATGCCACAGCATGAACAACGTCGACCAGCAACCAGCCAGACGAGGCAGAGACTGCAGAAGTAGGCAGACGAAAAAGGTAGTGGAATAAAAAGGAGTTGCGCGAGGAACCGCAGTGTTGTGGAGGAAAATTGCGTGTGGCATCCACAAAAATCAGACAAAAGCAATGCAATAAAATTTATCAAAAAGTTGTAAAAATGTCGCGCAAATGCAAACACTCGCACACAAAAATACAAAATGCGCAGACACAGCGCAATTGCGTTATGGGAAAAAAGGGAGCAGTCACAACAACAACATCAATAACAACAAGAAAAACGAACGTAGCACATCCCGTGTAAATGCTACAAGGAAACTTAGAACTCTGCATGCAATTCAATTCAACTGGAGCAAGCATTTTTTTTTCATTTGAGGTAACGAGTGCATCCCACCGTTCTGAAATTATTTATTAAGGTTCATTCGTACGTATCGCCGCGCTCTATGTTCATGTGACGTCAGTATTTACCGTTTGCGCAATAACCGCAAAATAACAAAGGTATACGTAGTAGCAGCTAAATTTGTGTAGCAATTGGTGTGCGAATTTGTAACAAAGGTAGAGCAGTATATGCCGTCTTTGTGTTCCTTTTATTTTGAATGGCAAAATAGCACTCTGAGCGATCGATTGTGATTGCGGCCGATTGTCCGGGCATCAACTTGTTAAGTGGGTGGGCAAATGTGGCAATTAATGTCACATAATTTTCATTTCGGCAAAATGATATTCTGTTTTATAAGCAAAATTAGGGCATGTTGTGGTTGACACTGATGAAAGTTTTTACAGAGGGCATTTAGTAATCTCAATGCAGGAACGCATGTAAGTAAATGTTGATACTTGCATATGGAAATGCAGAGGAAACGGAAAAGGATATTTGTGAATGCGTAGTTACTCTATAAACAAAACTTCCCGAAATCATCACCAAATCCATGCACAGATTACACGAAAAAACTTCTTAATTAATAAAAGGTTTTTAATCTAATTGCAGGTCGCTGAATACTAAAATGTAATTCACTTATTTTTTCAACGAAGCGTTTGATTGTCGAAAAAGTTCAGAATAGCAAAAAAAAATCGAACCACTTTTGGGTATGGTTTCACATTTAGCCTCTACATTTTGAGTAACTCGCGTCTGACACCAAAAACAAAAACACTCGTGCATTTAAGTGTCCGAGATAGCGAGCTAAATATGGGAGAGAGTTTTATAAAACATCGTTTATATATTTTTTTACTTTTAGCATTAGTGCAAATAGGAGTAGAAATTAGTACAAATACTAGGAGAAATTAGTAAAAATAATAATCGTAATTAGAATAAGTTAAAATAGTAGTAGAAATTACAAAAAAAACATTAGTGGCGCTACTAAAAATAGCAGTATAAATAAATAATTAAAGTAGTAGAATTATTATAGTGGATAGTAGTAAAAAGTGTAGTAGAAATGGGTAATAATAGTAGTACCAATAAATAGTAGCATTAGTAAAAATAGTTCTAAAAAATAGTGAAAATAGTAGTAGTAAGCAATAAAAGTAGTAATTTGTAATAGCCTTAGTAAAATAGAAGTAGAAATTTGTAAAAATAGTAGTAGTAATTTGTACAGCATTAGTTAGAATGGAAGTGCAATGCATTGGAGTGCAATGGGGTGTGGTAACTCTTCTGGGCCTGCAGTTACAGATGAGTGGCTACACTCAATCTCTACTCTTGCGTCCTTCGCGCACTCTGGGCAACGTGAGCAACCCTTGTGTGAGATATGGTAACCAACCCGTGTGGAGCCTTGGGTCACGTCAGAAAGAGAGGGAGCTTCAGTGGGGCCACTCCGACATATTCGGTTTAAGGGCTCACTGAAGTCAGCAGCGTCTGTTGGAGCAAGCGGCTCGCTATATAAATGTGTCTTCAAAAACAAAAAACCCTCCAGTATTTGGTTGTGCGCTGGGCTTGGGACCCGCCGCGTAAAAAACTATACCCAATGAAAAATTTCAATGTGCCTCGGATGAGATCTCCCTTTTTTGATGACGACCACAAGCAATGTTTTAAGGACTACGATTTAAGGGCATGCACCTGGAATTGTCCGAACCCTTAATGGGGAAGGTGCCGCTGCCCGGCTGGCTGATGTCCTCGTAAGAGTAAGGGCTGACATCACCGCCATCCAAGAAATGAAATGGACGGGGCAAGGCAAGAAACCCGTTGGGCCTTGCGACATCTACTACAGCTGCCATGTAAAGGAGCGCAAGTTCGGTGTTGGATTTGTGGTGGGAGAGAGGCTTCGTCGCCAAGTACTGTCGTTCACTCCAGTGGACGAGCGTCTCGCCACGATTCGCATCAAAGCGAGATTTTTCAACATCTCGCTGATTTGTGCCCACGCACCCACAGAAGAGAAGGACGATGTGATCAAGGATCACTTCTACGAGCGCTTAGAACGCACTTACGAGCGCTGCCCCCGTCACGATATCAAAATCGTGCTTGGTGACTTCAATGCCAGGGTGGGAAAGGAAGGGATCTTTGGTCACACTGTCGGAAAATTCAGTCTCCACGATGAAACCTCCGCCAACGGACTGAGACTGATCGACTTTGCCGGGGCCCGAAACATGGTGGTCTGCAGCACCAGGTTTCAGCATAAAAAAATACACTTGGCTACGTGGCTGTCTCCAGATCGAAAAACGCGAAACCAAATCGATCATATTGCGATAGACGGAAGGCATGCTTCCAGTATATTAGACGTACGTACACTCCGAGGACCGAACATCGACTCGGATCATTATCTTGTCGCAGCCAAGATGCGCATACGCCTCTGTGCATCAAAAAACGTGCGTGTAAATACACAGCGAAAGCTTGACGTCGGAAAGCTGCAATCGCAACAGACAGCTGCAAACTTCACCACTCGACTCTCACACCTGCTCACTGAGAGCACTTCTCAAGAAACCGGAATTTGCGAGCACTGGGAGCACATTTCTCGATCACTGCGTACCGCCGCTGAAGAAGTCGTTGGCTTTCAGCGAACCCGAAAAAATGACTGGTATGATGAGGAATGCCGCGCCGCTTCGGAAAATAAAGATGCTGCCTACAGGGCCACGCTGCGATCGGGCGCAACGCGAGTTGTATGGGAACGCTACCGGGAGTTGAGAAAGGAAGAGAGACGTATCGTCCGTAGAAAGAAGAGAGAGGCCGAAATGCGTGAGTGTGAAGAGCTTGAGATGCTAGCCGACATGAAAAGCGCCCGAAAATTTTACCAAAAGGTGCGGCGACTTACGGAAGGTTTTAAGACCGGGGCGAATTCCTGTAAGAACAAGAACGGCGATCTGGTGACTGATGTCCAAAGCGCACTTAGATTGTGGAGGGAACACTTCTCCACTCTGCTAAATGGTGACAGCGAAAGCGTCGCCGGAGAAGATGAAGATCCCGAACCCCAAATCGCTGATGACGGCATTAACATCCCGTCACCCGACCTCGATGAAGTTCGAATAGCAATTATGCGGCTACGGAACAACAAAGCCGCTGGAGCTGATGGGTTACCAGCTGAGCTATTCAAGTATGGTGGCGAGGAGCTGGTAAGGTGCATGCACCAGCTTATTTGCAGAATATGGTCGGACGAATGCATGCCCGCCGATTGGAATTTAAGTGTACTCTGCCCAATCCACAAGAAGGGTGATCCTGCAATATGCGCCAACTACCGCGGGATCAGCCTTCTTAACATTTCGTATAAGGTTCTATCGAGTGTATTGTGTGAAAGACTAAAGCCAACCGTCAACGAACTGATTGGACCTTATCAGTGTGGCTTTAGACCTGGTAAATCTACCATCGACCAGATATTCACGATACGCCAAATATTGGAAAAGACCCGTGAGAAGAGGATCGACACACACCATCTATTTGTCGACTTTAAATCAGCTTTCGACAGCACGAGAAGAAGTTGCCTATATGCCGCGATGTCTGACTTTGGTATCCCTGCAAAACTAATACGGCTATGTAAAATGACACTGAGCAACACCACCAGCTCAGTCAGAGTTGGGAAGGACCTCTCCGAGCCGTTTGATACCAAACGAGGTTTCAGACAGGGTGACTCCCTATCGTGTGACTTCTTTAACATTATGCTAGAAAAGATAATTCGAGCTGCAGAATTAAACCGGTCAGGTACCATCTTTTATAAGAGTGTGCAACTGCTGGCGTATGCCGATGACATCGATATCATTGGCCTCAACAACCGCGCCGTTAGTTCTGCCTTTTCAAAGCTGGACAAGGAAGCGAAGCGAATGGGTCTGGAGGTGAACGAGGACAAAACGAAGTACCTCCTGTCATCAAATAAACAGTCAGCGCATTCGCGCCTTGGCTCCCGCATCACTGTTGACAGTTACAATTTTGACAAAGTAGAGGACTTTGTTTATCTTGGAACCAGCATCAACACCAACAATAATGTCAGCCTTGAAATCCAACGAAGAATCTCTCTTGCCAACAAGTGCTACTTTGGGCTGAGTAGGCAAATGAACAGTAAAGCCCTCTCTCGATGAACGAAAACCACGCTCTATAAGTCCCTCATCATGCCCGTGCTAATGTACGGCGCAGAAGCATGGACCCTATCAACATCGGATGAGATGGCGCTTGGAGTGTTCGAGAGAAAGATTCTCCGAAAGATTTTTGGTCCCTTACGTCTTTGCGATGGCGAATACCGCAGACGATGGAACGATGAGTTGTATGAGCTGTACCGCGACATAGACATAGTTCAGCGAATTAAGATTCAGCGGCTACGCTGGCTAGGTCATGTGGTACGTATGGAAGAAAATGCTCCAGCCCTGAAAGTATTCGACGCGGTACCCGCTGGTGGTAGCAGAGGAAGGGGAAGGCCTCCTCTACGTTGGAGAGACCAGGTGGAGAAGGACTTGACTACACTTGGGATATCTAACTGGCGCCAGGCAGCAAAGCAGAGGAGCGGCTGGCGTGCAATATTGAAATCGGCCAAAATCGCCTAGGCGGTTATAGCGCCAATTAAGAAGAAGAAGAAGTTAGAATGGAAATAGAAATAAGTAAAAATGTAAAAAATGTAATAAGTAGAAGTGTTAGTAAAAATAATAGTTGTGGTAATAGTAGTAGTAGCTATTAATAGTACCTTTAGTAAAAATAATGGTAGTAATTTCTAGTAGCAATTCTAAAGATTATAGTAATAACTAGTTAAAAACAGAAGCAGAAATTAGTAAAAATAGTGGCAGTAGTTGGTAGTAGCATTAGTAAAAATACAGTAAGTATGTCGCCACCTCTGCATGCAGGTTTTTTTCCTCACATTAGCGTCGTGTCGTGATTTCGTGACGCGATTCTGGCGTGGCGCTATCTTAGAAATCACTTCCACTAAATGAGTTCTACTTCAGTAAGGCATATTCGAGCTTATTCGAAAAATGTTTTTTTTTTTAATTTTTATTCAGACTTTTTAGTGGATAAGCTTTGCAATAATTGAGTTTCGTAAAACAGTGTTGAAACAATGGGAGAGGTTCAGATTAAAGAAATTTTCGCTAAAAAACCTTTATAATCTTATTATGAATTTCTTCTCAAGTTTATTGAAGAAAGACTAAAAACAAAGATACAATTTTTTATTTATTCATTCATATTAAATTTTGTTCAAAAATATTTAAAATTAAGAAAAAGTCTCCTTGGTTCTATGTAAGAAATCGTATAAGGTAAATTAATATGGAGATTCTCTCATTTTTACCACGCTGAACAAGAATCTCAGAATTGATACATCACGTCAAGTTCTCGAGACATCCTAAGATAAAAGTGTGAACAACTTGATTCTTGGGTATATTTGAGGTTATTGAGGTTTTATTGTAAAATTCGTGGTCAGCGCACCAAACATCGTCCGAAAAGTATACTCTAGTTTGTGATTCTTAAATTCATTAGAATTTGTCGGCCTGTGTAATTTATTAAAAAAAGTTTAGGTGGCATTAATTTCAAATTGAAAAGGTGTGATTTTAAATTCGTTAATAAATGAATAAAGGGGGATTCTAATAAAAACCAGATTCCTTTCTTTATTATTTTGAAGAGGTTTTAATCTTAGTTTTACAGGTTAGTGTTACTAGATTTTATTAAAAAAGTTTGCACATTAATTCTATGGGCAATTTTCTTAATTAAATTGAAAGTTTTTACTCCTAGTTTCATAGGGTATCTATTTAAAAGTTGTTCATCTTAATTCAACGGGTAACCTTCTTAATTACATTGAAAAGTTTTCATCTTAAATACATCAACAGGCAGAAGGGCGGCATTCTCATTGAAAAACAAACCATAGAAACCTCCGCTAATATTTGTTCTGATATTTAGGGCATTTTAGGTGGTGTTTTTACTCTGTGCGAGAGCATTAAATTGTTTGCCAAATTGCTGTTTTATTTTGTCATTTTCTTATCTGTCAAATTAGCACAAAGTTCTAGTCAAAACGAATTTAAAGTCACGCCTTTTTGTAATACCAATGGGATTTCACCAAAAAAAAAAAAATACAATATGGCAGATTTCATTCATAAAATTTGGGTGGAGGAAATGAAGGTAATAAAATTCATTAAAAAGTTGTAGTCAAGCATTTGCTTCCAATTGAAAGAATGTGCTGCTCATGATGCTGTGAAATGCCCGCCATCTGGTCAATAGTGTAACGCCTAAACTGTCGGTTGCTGTACGCTTTTAATTCACACGCTGCAGCAAAGTAACAATTAGCGTTGATTTGGTCAGTAAGTTTTAAGACAATATGAAAATAAAAGGAAGAGAAACAAAAGCAAACCAAAACATACAAATAAAAACAAAGCTAAGTTTGTGGAGCTGACTGCAGAATGTGGCCATGTTGTACAGCGACCGCACCCAATTTCTAATTACACTTGAATATGAAATGTAAATAGAAGCAAAGGATCCCAAAAAAAAAAACAAAAAACAAAAAAGAAAACAATGTAGAAACAGCAGCAGCTTTATTGATTTTTTGGCAATTTGAAGGGAGTTACTACTCAAAAGCTACACGCCTGCTGCTTTCTGCCAGCGCTCAATTTTCGTGTGTGCCTGCTATTTTTGACGAAACTGAAAATTTTTAAACTAAAATCCCATGAAAGCAACAAATTAACATTTTGCTATTATTTGTACGACAATAAAGACACAGATAAAATTTGATTTTAGCTTTTGTTTATTTTCATATATGTGCACCACTGTTAAAACTAAAGCTTTGAACAAATAATTCACATTCACACTGTATGGTTTTTGGCGCTTTTGTGGATCGACAACAGACAGTGGGCGCGCATTTGCGTTAAGTGCACGAGCACGGTAGGTTCGTCGGTACACGGATTTTATGTGTCCAAAATATGTGTCAGTTTAGCTTTTCAAACAAATTTAATTAAAATCAACACAAACAAAAAAAACGCCCAGTTATTCAATGGTCCAGCGCCGACAGCTAATGGAGTAAACTACATATAAAGTAGACTTAAGGCACGAACGCGTTTGAAACACTGGACAGTGGTGTAGCGTAGTACAAATTGTGTCAATCGCAATGCTTTTGATGCCTTCACAGTTTTTTTTTGTTTTTATTTTTGTTGCTATAATGTTATTGTTTGCTATTTAAATTGCTGCTTTACTTTAAGTCAGACTAAGAAACAAATGTCAACGCTTGTTGAGACTTCCATCTCAATTTTGCCCTTGCTGAGCCGATTTTTTTTTTAATACTGCAAATATTTAAGCAGACAGAAGGCTGTTAAAATTGTTAGCTTGGTTGCAGAGCAGTCGAATTTTTATTTTGGATCAGCTAAAGCTGTTGAAATTTTGTGGCTTTATTTAAGCTTGACATAGCAATGTAGCTACCAAGTCCATATTAAATTTAACAAGCATATGCTAATAGTAGTTATGTTTGCAAGTTTGCTTGTAGCGGAGTAAACAAACATGTATGCTTTGATTTAGAGAGCTAAGTATAATAACCTTTAAAGAAAAA
>OX639996.1:96902066-96939008 GCA_951828415.1 Anomoia purmunda
AGTCCAGCGTCGAAGATATTGGCGTAATGAGGTAGTAGGCCATGAGATAGGGTTAGGCCAGCATTGTTTGTGATAGCAAAATGAAACTCTGTTGTTTAGTTGGAGCCATCAGTGAAGAGTATATTCCACCCAATTTCCTTAAGGGGGTTAACTATGTTTAAGAAAAGTTTCTGGTATGTTGCATTATTAGTGGTTCTGCTTATATCCCCTGGAGGATGTTTAGTTTGAGTAATTGCCATGGGTGTCATTTCTAGATTAAAGTCATCGGCGAGATCCATTATCGTGCAAAGTCCTGATTTGTAAGAGGGGTGCTTTTTCCTTTGTTTCAATAGCTGAATCTCCCCTGTGAAGAATATGAGTAGAATTGCGGTGAAGTTTGTAAATAATTCGACTCATTAGGTATTCTGGCCCGATTCTCTATGGATTGAAGTCCACAATCAGCTAGTACATTTTGTACAGGTGTTGTTCTGAATGCACGCAAGCTTCACCTTACCGCTAAGTGAAACGGAGCTTGGATTTTACCAAGTGTAGTTCTACTGCATTTGCCATATATTTGAAGTCCGTAATCAATTTTGCTCTGTGTTATTAGGTTGGTTTTACTTAGTAAGGTATTAGTATGTACATTAACTTTTCTTAGATGATAAAATATTTTATAATATTTTAATCCGGTAGCTAGTTCGTTTCTTAGGTTATTACCAGCGTTGCTTAAAACTAAATTTCTCGTCAAAGGTTAGGCCAAGAATTTTCCAGGTTTTAACATTAGAGATTACATGGTTACCATATTTGATATCTAAATGACTACAACTATGTTTCCTTCATACATGCAGGTGCTTGCATTTCGGAAGTGAAACGAGAGCACCTGAATGTTGAGACCATTCGTCTAAGGCTTTGATGGCCTTCTCGAATGTTTCCGAAATTTCGGAATCTTTTTTTTTATTGCATTTTAAAAATAAGTCGTCTGCATAAAGACAATATTTAATATTTTCCAGTAGACTCATAATACTGCTGACTTCTTCGAAGGATATTAGAAATAGTGTTCCTGAAATTGAATATCCTTGAGGGATTCCGTTGATTTTAGAATAGAAATAAATTATTATGCTTTTAGCGTTCCAGGCACATTTTCCAAAGATGGTGACTTTGTACACCGGAAGATGAAAAAATACTTGTGGAGCTAAGGTAGGAGGCAATAGCTAATGAAATTAAAATAAGCAAATGTCTACGAAAACTAAAGAAAGTGTAGTGGAAACACTTAAACAAGTTGTTTAGGTCGAAATCGGAGATTTCAGTGCAATGGGATTGTAGTATAACTAAATATTGCGTGTCAGATTTGAGCAAATTCGCAACAAGATTTAATAAAACATATAATATTTTGATTTTTTGTAGTTGCCGTTCCATGAACTGGCACTTGCCATTCAATTATTTGATATTGTCAATAATCTGCTATTCTGAGCTAACTTCTAGCAGGCTGAATTCCAATCCGCTCATAAAATTGGCGTGGTATGGCGCGATATGTTTTTGGATTAGGGAGATATAATCGTTTATCTGAATGGGAATCACGACTATTTGTTACGTCATTTTCTGAATATCTGACAGCTGAAATTTTGTTTTTTAATTTTACCATTATGATATACCTTCCCTCCCAACTTCCCATTACTTAACTGAATTGCTTATACAAAAATATAATTATCAAACATATGCAAGGCTACTTCTCGTCAAAGCTATTCGCACCTGGAATTCGATTTGAGCTCATTTTCGTAATATTGTGACCAAATGCAATTTTAAAATGTTTTGCATTCGTACTTTCGTTACCTCGTTATTGAAAATTTTGTTTTATGTTACTTTTCAGACATCGTTTGACATAAAACATTATATTTTTATTATTATTTACTATTTTGTATTGATTCGTTTTTTAGTTTTAAGTTAATGTTGTACTAGAATGAAAATTGCAATCCTTACTTATAAAAATTGTATTTCACAATAAATGAAATTAAGTTAAATGAGAGGTGGGCATGAATATAATTACAATATACAAATATTACAATATTTAATGGTTACCTTCTGTCCGTCTTACCGACACGAGAGGCGAGATCCGCATGACGCACGGATTATTTTTTACTTTTGTTTTGTTTTGTGTTGAATTGTCGAAAGATACGCATGTTATAGACGTCGAGATCTAAAACTTCTCATCCGCAGAAAAAAAACTTTATCAGCTGGATATAAAAGTATTACACATGAAACGCAAAAATCATATACCGTCGTTCATGATTTATTGATTACGGTGAAAATAGAATCCGAAATATCAAAGGTACTGGAAAAACGTTTGAAATCTTTACACAAACGTCGGAAACGTTCAGAAGGAATATTATATTTATATTCTGCAATTAGAAATGCACTTGCAAACGACCTGTGATGAGTTAAGCCATCAAATAATTGGAATATTTATTAGTTTCAAACGATTAGCATAGTGGTGAAGTCCGAACCGAAAGTCCCAGCTAAAATCTCTTACGACAGATAGTAATTACTGTTTTCGAGTTGTTTCCAGCCGATCGATGTGAACTTGAACCCCGGGTTTCAAAATATCGAACCGTATTCTAGTATCGGTCTTACTAATGTTTGTAAAAACAGCTTTAGTTACATAAGGTGTCGTATTGGCTATAACAGTAATATTATTATATTATATTAAATTATATTTGGAATCTATTGTAACCCCAAGTCAACAAAATGATTTACCTGATTCAAAGTATAGTTATTTATTGTCTAAGAAGCAGGCTGAAAAGTTCTTCGTGAAAAACTCATAATAAAGATCTTTCTTCAAATGAAGCGTACGATTTAAAAAATTTTAAGTCATAGACATTCATTTATTTATTTGGTATTTTTAATTTCTGTTCATTTAAAAATAACAAGAACAGAATCGAGCCTAAGTGATTGCGCTATAGAACTCCTGAAAATATATCACTGGATTTGGAAAGAACACTTTTATATATCTCAATTTGAGTTATGTCTTGTTGGTAGGAAGAAATCGAACAGAGGAGAGAAAATGGAAAGCTAACCAGTTCGAGTTTATGAATGAGTAAAGGGTGGTACAATTTGTTAAATTATTTACCGAAGTCTGTGTATAAAGCGTTTATTGGAGTTTTTTCTCATAATAGGATTTGTGAATTGTAATGAATAGGAGACTTTGTAACAAAGCTAGCCTATTTTTTAAGAAAACTTATTGGAATTAAAACAGTTTCATACCTAAATGATTATTTTAAAGTTTTGAGGTAAAATAACACACCTTCAATAGGTATTACTGGAATACGAATTGAGTTATTAGGTTAAAATTAAAGTGGGTAATTGGAAAATGCTACATTGTGCCATTTAATGGAATAATTGCAGATAACAAATTGTGCAAACAAGTTTGCAATATCTTCATTGTCACTAGACATAATATTCTCATACTTCATATTTGAAGGAAACCCGTTTACTTTACGGTTCGAGTTTACGAAGTCATAAAATGATTCATTCGTAATATTTTGGTTTACTTAGAAAAACATTTCATGAAGATAGGAAAAAATAACTTATTCTAAAGGAAAATTTTCTTGAAATTGCTCTAAAGACTTGGTTGCCTCCAAAAGGAGTAAATGATTTTTTCTGCTTGTATATGTCTATATACCAGCGACCGCCTTAGCCAAATCTGAAACGTGTGGGCAATCGTCTGGTGCATCCTGGGTTCAAATATCAGTTGGATGCGTGACATAGAAATTATGGAAGAAAAATAGCTGTCACGCCTCGGCATGTAATGACAAACGCCGATAAAAAAGTAACTCACAAAAATCGTTTACTTTTCTAAGTAAGCGCAAAACTGCAGCTCCCTCGGATAAAAAGTAATTAAATTTTATAGAGGAAACCATGCAATTCTTTACACTTGCATTTTAAAAATACTTTTTCTGCGACTTTGCACCTTACACAGTTCACAAATAAAAAAAATTCTAGAGATATCTCAGAATATAGCGCGACCATTTTACCAATTATTCTTACAGTAAATCCATAGTTTCATTATCTGTGGGGTAAGGGTAAGTATCGCCATCTAGTTGGTTGTTGGCCGAGATTATTGGCTTCAATTTCAGACAGTTACAGTTACGTTCTGGATGGTCTCATTTCTGAAGATATATGAACAGATAGTTCTACACCATTAACTATATCACACTTTATTTTTGTGTAGATGTAATGTAAATTTCATCGAGCTCTTACTCAGCCCAACAATTTTGATCAAAGGAGTAGAAATTTTTCAAGCTTTTCGAGAGCCCAAAACTGAAGTAATGCAGATTTAGGTTTAACCGTGGTGAAATATCAAATAATGCTGAACGAAAATTTCCTAAACATTTGGTTAAGACTATTATCTAATTTGGTTAAAATCAAAAGCATCTATAGAATATATTATAATAAATAAGTCTGCGAAAAATATATTCGCATGGTGCCGGAGGAATGCAGATATTTATAAAACCCATATATATGGTTTTCTGATATTATTTAAACTATAAAATATGGAAGAGTCCAATAGATAACTCACATCTGAATAACCTTTATGCTCTTCACTTTATAAATGAAAACCAATACTATTTTCTACGTCAGAACTTACTTTACTATTTTGTTTAATTACTTTTCTTACTTTACCATTTAAATCATACAGTATATTTGTAGCTATTCAACTGCAAGATTAGAAGTTTTTCTGGTATTATGACATGTGTTCTGGAAAAATCATTTTATGGGCTTTAGTCCATTTTAAAACACTTTAGTTTTAAAAACTATTTTAAATATGTGAATAATTATTTTTTGACGCATAGCTTCTTTAGGGACATGAGATCCAAATCTTTATTTATGGATGAGATATTTCGGGACTATTTCGTGATTCTTCAGAAGATTCCAACCGGTTCGCCACTACAGCTACTACTACTTCTATTAACTACTACTGGTATTTTTACAAATGTTAATACTAATTACTGTTTATGTTTTCGCTAATTGTACTTCTAATTACTACTATTAGTTTTAGTAATGCTACTACTAATTACTGTTATCTTTTTCCAATATCTTAAGCCCGAATTTACTGTTAACCCGCATTTATTCTGCTAAAAAAGCATATTCTCACTCGAAATAAATTTTGTTTAAGTAATTTTAATTTTCGCTTCGTTTCGCTTCACAATTCAAAACGATTTGAAATTAAAAAATATATTTAAGAAAAAACAATAAAAAATGTTAAAAAGTTTATAGATTCACATTCCAATAAAATATAATTTTCTGTGTATTAAAAATATATTCATCGGCTGCCAACAAACAAAAAAAAAACAGCATTTTTTACTGAGATAAATATTTTTCATACGAAACACTACAAAATTTTTATGTACAAAAATGAACTACAATCATTTATTATGCGAAAAGTGGGAGAGTGAAAATGTACATTATTGATGTCGTAAAATAAGCAAAACATACAAAAATAATGATTTGTCAAATGCAATTTGCAAGCGCAGTCTAACGAAGAAGAATATAAGCGCGACCAAAGATGCATCGTTGGAATGCGACTGCTGTTTGCGGTACAGTGTACACTTGATATGAATGATCATAATAAAAGGATGTTGGATAGCGAATGTTTTAACAAACAGAATACTAAGAAACCAACAAGCTGTAAGGAAGGCAGTTTAAAACTCGACTTTCACATAATATTCTATCCCATCTATCCCTCCATCATTCCATCCCTGATTTTTTTTTTTGTATAGAAGAAATTATTCGGTACCTATATTTCGAAATGCATTTCAAAATGTCCTTATATTAAATTAAATGTTGATCCTTTTTATATTTTATATAATTTATCGAATGAGTACTGATATGTCTAAAAGAGCAAAGATTGTCAAACGTAGAACACATAACCAAAAAATAAGAGGTAAACTCATAACCGTGTAAAATAACTATTGTTATGGAATAAAATATTAATTGCTTGAATTTAAACTAAGTTAAAAATTTCAGTCGGAAATATTAAAGTGAATTCAATTAAAAACAAGTAAAAACAGCGCTGTCTTCGGCTATGCCGAAGGCTTCATACCTTTCATGAATGGAAGAATAGTAAAAAACGTGTTATTGTATTACAATTTCGTATTACCTATAGTTAAAAGCGAAAATTTCCTTCAAATCAATAAAAATAATTCTAGTAAAGGCATTGTTATAAATTATTTAATGCTTTTCCTTATGTAATTAAAAAGAACTATGTTTTAAGAAGGGAATGGTTTTTGAATATTTTTAATATCGTATCGACGCTTGATATTCAACATTTAAAAAATACAAATAATTAAGTATTAATATGTAAGACCTACATATGTCGGTTTTGAAAACAGTTATCAGATCCGTAAATAGTTCCCAAACGTTTAACGCTATGATTCATGTGATATTGCGCTGAGCTTATTACTTTTCGCAATAAATATTTGTCCTGAATTTATCTTGCCGATTTACACTGTGAACTCCGATCTTGATGAATACTAATATATAGCTAATAATGGTTGATGTTTGTGCAAAATTTCAAGCCTTTAGCTGTTTAAATGGAGGAGTTATGGTGCAAAATGCAATATCTGAACAATCGGTTGTATGGGAGCTATATGTTATATTTCTCCGATCTTCATGATTTTCAATACTGATACGTAGCTAATAATGGCTGATATTTCTGCAAAATTTCAAGCCTTTAGCTGCTTAAATGGAGGAGTTATGGTGCAAAATGCAATATCTGAACAATCGGTTGTATGGGAGCTATATGTTATATTTCTCCGATCTTCATGATTTTCAATACTGATACGTAGCTAATAATGGCTGATATTTCTGCAAAATTTCAAGCCTTTAGCTGCTTAAATGGAGGAGTTATGGTGCAAAATGCAATATCTGAACAATCGGTTGTATGGGAGCTATATGTTATATTTCTCCGATCTTCATGATTTTCAATATTGATACGTAGCTAATAATGGCTGATATTTCTGCAAAATTTCAAGCCTTTAGCTGCTTAAATGGAGGAGTTATGGTGCAAAATGCAATATCTGAACAATCGGTTGTATGGGAGCTATATGTTATATTTCTCCGATCTTCATGATTTTCAATATTGATACGTAGCTAATAATGGCTGATATTTCTGCAAAATTTCAAGCCTTTAGCTGCTTAAATGGAGGAGTTATGGCGCAAAATTCAATATCTGAATAATCGGTTGTATTATATGTTATAGTCACCCGATCTGGCCGATTCCGACAAATGTTTAATCATTTGTACAACGACACCTGCTCACCAAATTTCATCAAAATAGCTCTAAAATTGAGGGACTAGTTTGCGTTCAAACAGACGGACAGACGGACAGACGGACAGACGGACAGACGGACAGACAGACGGACATGGCTAAATCGACTCAGCTCATCGTCCTGATCATTTAGGTATACTTTTTGATGGGTCTATCTCTTCTCCTTCTGGCACTTACAAACATCGGACCAAACTTAATATACCATTTCATTCTCATGAAAGGTATAAATATACTATAAAAAATGACATGCATCATCTTTAAAAAGCCAATGTGCCTGGAACGTTCAGTGACAAATTTTATCTGCATGTATTGTGATCGGAATAATTAGCGTATTTCTTTAAAATACAATATATGGATATTTTGCATTGTGTTTTTAAAAACTTCCTACAAAATCAAATAAAGAATTTTGAGAAAATCGAAAAAGCTTCAAAGGACCAAGAAGGTTCACTTCTAATAAAAAAAAAAGAAAAAAAATTAAAAATGAAATATTAATAAAATAAAAGTATTACATTAGAAGTGGACCTCCACAGTCCTTTTAAGCTTAAAAATGTACGTATTTCTTTTTTTTAAGCCTATTTTCATATTCTCTTAAAATTTTTCATGTGTACCAACCACTGTTCTACTGTGTTATAAGTGAAGGCCTTCTATCAGCAAAAAATATCAAAAGTTCGTTCATGGCTCGGAAATTTTTTTTTACTTCAAAGTAGAAATCAAAGGAAACATTTAGTTTTTCGGTTTTGTTTTGTTTTGTTGAATACGATTTCCCCAAACGAATTTTTGCAAAGTTCAAGTTTTGTAAAACATATCTCAGAAACCAAAAGTCATAGCTTAATGAAATTTGTCCCAAGCACTACAGACATATTTATAGTGCCTCAATATGAAGTTTTCGGAGCAGTACGGCTGAGTATGAAATCCTTACTTTTGTAAATAGAAAGAAGTCCTAAGCGTTCGGCAATCGCAGGCCAAAGTTCTTTGTCTGAACAAAAAGTTGAAGTGTTTTAAGAAGACACACGTGGAATAATATCAATTCATTATCCCAAGTTCCACGTATAGTTTTTTGCGGGAATATTTCAACCAATTAAGATGTTGACAAAAATGGTATTTTATATTTTTTTCTTCGAGAAATATGAAAATAATTACTTTGAGAGTTAACGACGAATTGAAAGGCTAAACGATTTCCCATACAAAATATATACATACACTTACCATGAACATAGAATTATTCAGAAAAAAAAAAAAAGCAAAGAACTAAGTGAGAATACGTCTTTCTTTTGGCAAAACTGGTCGCCAGAAAATTAGCAAATCAGTTCTCTTTTGTTTAGTTTAGTTTAGTTTCATTAGTCAAAAAGATTTCAATACATTTTATAAGACTAAGTTTAAAAAAATACAAGTGAAAATAACTATCAGCTATTTCTTGCGTGAAGTTGTATAGCATAACAGCTAGTAGAGTTAACTAAAATTTGTTATCACTCAACCGAATAACAAAAGAACAATTTGCAAATTTTCATACGACTCGTACAATGATAGCTACTAATATATGAGCTGTAGTGTTATGTAATAGGCTGAGTATATTCAGAAATTTATGTGAAAGTTTCTAATACTGCGAATACGGACTTCAGGTTACCTAGTCTGAATAGTCTCGGTTTAGTATAGCTGAATAATTACCTAAAGCATCGAGTAACAGGGAATGATTTGGGATGATCATTGTTGCTGTTGTTGTTGAAGTGGCTAGTCACGCCCTGTAAAGACCGGATTCACCCATGGTTGTTGTCCCAAACTCATCTATGTGGAGGCCCAGGAAATGTGCTGTTCTGACAGGGTTGGACAGAGGGAGAGGGATGATCATCGTTACTATTGTAGCAACTAAGTTATCTCTTATTATTTTCTGCTCTTTTACGGTGTAATCTGGAATATGTTTCCCTTATACGGAGACATATCACGTGTGTTAAATGATTGCTCTTAGATGGCTAAGTTTTACAGATCCCTTTCCTTCGTATAATTGAGATGTGGATAACAACCTGTAGTGCGATTCACTAACTTATTTTAACGATATTCGCATTGTCAATTCAGCTGAACGAAAATTTTATCGATGCTGCTATTCCGGATGATTGACTGGCTCATGGGCATTCCACATTGCTCACCTATGGGTCGTTGATAGCAACGAAGAATCTCAAAGCCGCTAGAATATACCAATATAAAAGATGAATGGTTCTAATTCAAAAAAATGTAAATATACTATGTAAATCCTAAATACGCCCGAGCACAACGCGAATTTTGAAAACGAAAACCATGGCATATTTGCAGGTGATTCCTTGAAGTCGCGTTGATGACTATTCTACCAAACCACTCAGAGGAGAGTCCGGAATGGAACATTGCAATACGTAAAAAGAATTATAAACGTTTGCAGTTCGAAATAAACTAGTATCTTATTTCCCTTTAATGAAATATAATAAATGCGCGATATTTGGCAGCAGGCATTCGTTCGTTTTTTCTCTATTCCTTTTTGTACTTTTCGCTTATTTTGACATTTAGTTTATCAAAGATGCCACTCTTTACCACTTTGAATAAATACAATGAGACAGCTGATAAATGTCTTTAAGAATAAGTTAGTGAATCGCACAATCGTTAGTGCAAACGACAAATCTTGTCGTCAAAAATTGCGATTGTCGTACAGTTTAGAATTAGTGAATCGCACTACTGATTCTCTAACTCGAAACGAGCGTTCGTCTCTTCCAAACTGTCACTTGTTCGTGTATTTGTAAATATTTCCTAGCGGAAATTCGGTTCCCTTGGTTAAGTTCGTCGATAACAGCTGATTGTTGCTTATGAAAACGTTACAAATGTGAATTCATCTCTAACACGAAAGCGACATAAAATGGCGAAGAGAACTGTCAAAACCCGACGAAAAGGTGTTGTTATCGTGTAACCCCTGAAAATTATTAATTCAATCAAACAACTTAGAAATAATGGTAAAAACATTCGTATTATTAAAATTAGTTATTTAATATATTTGACTGTGTTGAAAAAATTTCCAGTGGTCAGTTTTATGTGTTAGGAAGAGGTGGAGAAAAATCAAATTTTGCCAAGAGATGCTCCAATATTTGGTGCGAGTAAGAGCGTGGTTGACATGCATTGAAAGGAATTATTAAAAAAAATGGGCCATCACAAGTAATTTTTCAGAATGGAAAATATAGCTCATATTTTATAAATTGTATGTGGTTTAAAGAACTAAGTTTGCATTATTTTTTCCCAAGACATTTGTACATTCGGTGTTTATCGGGCTCAAATGCTGGCCGTGGCAAGTAGCTTCAAAAACTGTAAGGAAGTTACTTCTGATAGCGGCCGCCGCTCGGCAGGCAAGGCAAATCTTCGAGTGCATTTCTATCATAAGAAAAACTTTTCACAAAAATCTTTCGCCGTTCGGGGTTGGTGTAAAACTGTTGTAAACATCAAGACGCACATCACAAGTGGCAGGAAAGTTCGGCCAAACATAAAGCTACATCGCGTAAGTGCCAAAATTATTATATTATTATTACTCTAATAACTGTGATTAATGTCCCATTTCTCCTTGAGCAAATTTCCGTATTCCGCAGAGAAATCTTTCATAATAATAATCTTTTACTAAATTTTTCTGTGCTTAGAATTTTAAAAGAATTTAAGCAGCTCTCAAATTCTTTGGCTTTTGATTTCTCACCTTCTAAGTACAGATAATTTAAAATTATTAAATAATTCAAAAATAAGTGACTTCTAACTATCATAGACTTTATGTTTCTATATAGTATCTAAGAAATTTTGTAATTTAGATTGATTAATTAAAATTAAATTAAAATTAAATTACATACATCATCTGACTTAACTTATTTGCTTCATATCGCTGCTCTTATATATCCTCTGTTTACTGTGTATCTCGGAACTTAGCATTGTATATGACAATAATTTAAGTCACAAAACAATGGTACTCGTACAAAATGAAACACACACCTTGTTTGCTCTTGATTTTATCAACAATAAAAAGTCGGACTCAAGTGTCAGTGTCACCGGGCACAGCAGGCGGTAGCCAGGCAACAGACATGCGGAGTTGCATGCCAACCGGACAATAACAACAACAACAAATCGCTATCAAAACACACCAATACAAAAGACAAAGTACAAAATTGAAAAAAAAAAATAAAATATAAGTAAAATAAAAATAAAAAAACAAGGTAAGAAAAAAAATGAGTACATATAAAAACCCACAAAAATTAAAGGCAAAACCATAAAATTTTGGCCACAAGCAAAACAAATAAACCGCGGCAGACAAAAAAATCTATACTGGAAGGAACATTTTGGGCTCGACTTTAAGTATATGATTATCTGTATATGTGTACACATGTGTGTGTGTGTGTGTATATAGCATTGTCTGCTATATCGGCCACTCAGCCTATGGAATGCCATGAAAATTGAGATCCATAATGAAATCACCCACAAATTGCGTGCATAATTTATAACAGTCAACGCGAAAGTGCGATTTTTAAGAAATTTGAAGTCATGAAAAAAAAATGCGAAAAAAGTTTAAGGAAAAATAAAATACACGAACATTGAAATAAAATCGAGGTGTTCATAAATTTTGCTTAAGTACTACATGGCAGAAGGTTAAACAATAAGGGCAGAGAAATGCGAAGCGTCGCAATGAACGTAGGCATTAACTTTATGGAATTCCTGTTGGCTTTGCCACTCCAAATGCATTATTTATCTGGATCATCGGGGTCGAGTATATAAGTATATGTATATGTACAATGTATGTACGTGGTCAAATTGGTCGCGCGCCACAATTTCGTATTTCCAAAACATTTATCAAATAAGTGAGTAAGGTT
This sequence comes from Anomoia purmunda, assembly GCA_951828415.1. Lineage (NCBI taxonomy): Eukaryota > Metazoa > Arthropoda > Insecta > Diptera > Tephritidae > Anomoia > Anomoia purmunda. Next base: position 96,914,223 of record OX639996.1, read on the forward strand.
AATATTTTGGACTACAAAAAAAAAATATGCTGATATTTTATTTGCAAAACGCCAGTAAGCGAGTGTAGAAATGAGAAAATTCTTTGCTGTACCAGGTGTTGACTATCAAAGGTTTTGCGGAGTTATAATAAATAAAAATTAATAAAAGGACACAAGGTAGAATAACGAACTCCATGTGAAGCAACAAGTCTAACTCAGCAATTGCACAAACTCGGTAAAGTAATATCCGATCTGAGATGTAGTGTTGGGTAGTGAAAAAACTGCCCTATTGTGAATGAGCCGGAAGAAAATACATGGGAAGTTTTAGTTTAACACCCTAATCTGTTTTGATTTGCATAGCATTTTTAAATATATAACCACTATAACCTAAAATTTGCAAGCATGACTATTTTCAGTTGCTAACAGGTTTGCTTTAGGCAGTTAAAGGAAATTTTATCCAAGTTGCAACGTTCTTTTGGAAGTCGGGTACAAAAAAATTGGTGCAATATATAAAATAGCTGAGGTTAAAAATAAAAAAGCGAGGGAGGGGTAGTTTTTTGATAAACTACTTAAATTTATTATAGAAAATTATGCATGTGTCTAAAATCATTGCAAAAAAATCATATATCGCATATAAATTAAAGTAAGAAAATCACCACATTTATCATATTTCATCAGAAAGTTCCTTTCCTTTATCATTTTTTTATACAGTTATTGCCTATAAAATCAATCAAACTGATCTAAAGGTTACCTTTTTATTTTTCTTAACCCCAGGACAAAAAAAAAGAGAAGAGTGCCCCAGGGCACTGTTGGCTTTTTAGCCCAAAAAATGATGATAGTCATAAAAGCAATTTTTGGTATTTGAACAACACAAATGAATATTACATTTCGTACAAACACAATGGGTTTGAGATTTTTTACATAGTTTAACCACCTCTTTCCTCCTTCTTTCCCAAGCCATTTGGGAAAGTGACCAACTTTGTCGAAGCGGATATCATCAACTGGATGCTTAGTTTTATTACCAACTGTCGAACAACTTGGTTGCGGGCTCACTTGTGTAGTTGTCGGATAGAGACATGGACGACCAGTTGTTCGCTTTTTTGTATGTGATACAAGACCCGCAGCAATTTCTTCACGAAATTGTGGTAACTGGAGCATCTTTTGATCTTCGATTGAGATACTACTGGAATCATTGCATTTGTCAGCATGTATGCGTCGGTATAAAATGAAAGAGTTTGTCGCTGCCATGTCTACTAAACGCATCGCGTGTCTTTGTTCGAATATGGTAACGTCCCATTATTCCATCCATTAAATCTACACCCCCCCCATATGGTGGTTATATTCACGTATTATGTGTGGACAATCGATTTCAACATATTTTTTTGCTTTGCGATCATAGCGTGCTACCTTTGCTATTTGCAAGTTCGGATTTATCCTCATGAACGGCTTTATACCTACGTAAGTGGAAGCCAAGCGTACACATTTATTATCTTTCCACAAAACGGTGGTAATATCAACTCCAAATGCAGATCCCACAAACTCCGTGCAGTACCCCTTTGTTTATTTTTGATGGAATTATCCGTAGGTAATTTACAATTCGGGATTCGGTTGACGCGCACCGTTCCTAACCCGTATATTCCTCTCGCACGCAAATAAACTAACAACGGCAGTGACGTGTAAAAATTATCGAAATATATAATATGGTGCACTAAATTGATCACTGTTTGTGTCAAACGCCCCACCACAACAATTGATTCCACATTTGTGTGGCTTATTCGGCATGTATTGTCGAAGGTGATGTCGTATTTTTGTGCTGCACATTTGCTCGTCAACACAGAGTCGAGCAGAATTCGGTACCGAGTCAAAGTGTTTATTGAGTTCGTTGGCCAAATTACAAAAGCGAAAAAGTGAATCATAACCGGGTTGTCCTTTCGAAACCCGTTCCCTTTCATCCTGAATGACAGAATGCTTTTTATTGCCTTAAATCGTTTACTACTCATAGTATTCTGAATCGGCGCGAAGGCATTCCGTCCCCAATAGCTGTCCAAGTTTGGATAGCGATAAATGGGCATATATAAAAGAATTTCAATGTAATGGTAAAGTTCGTTAACATCTGTCTTGAACTGGGTGTTAATATTTTGGATAATCGCTGCTCGATTAGTCTCCTCGACAATCATTTGCATTACCCCGTTTCTAAAAAAATAGCAGAAAATTTCGTTTGGCGCCTTCAGATCTTTGATTTCAAGTGGTAAAGAAGCGTTTCCTCTGAAGGCTACATCATTCGTGTGCAATTGCATTGATCGTTGTCGCCACTGAATTTTCGAAAACTCGCTTGCATCCTTACTTATTGACTCAACAATGCAATTAATTCTTAACTCTTACTTTTGCCAAAGAAACCACCAGCAGATGGTTAATTCATTGAACCACTATTATCTAGCGTAGGTAAGGGAGAGCGTAATCTTTTTTTTGGATTTTTATCGGATGGATCATTTTCAGAAACGGAATTCAATGTCGATGATGCTGCAGGCAAGTCCACTGATGCCGAACTAATATTCAGTGACATGTTCCCTACATTGGCAATATATAAATCACTATTGTAAATATTTTCTATGCATTCTGAGATAAACTCGTCGTCTTCTGAAGTGATTTCATTAGGCACATAGCTAGGATCGTCATCAGAACAGCTAAAATCGTTTTTCTCGTCACTTTCAATAGAAATCATAAGTTCCAGCAACTGATCCTCGCTCAAAGCGGATAACTTTACACGCTTCTGATGTTTATATTCCATTTTTTTTTATTTCCACTAGACAAATATAGAAATAATGTGAAATAATGTAACATAACTATAACAGAAGCTTCAACGCAAGGAAGCAATAAATTTACACCAGAACGCGCATGAATGTCCTGAGGCACTCTTCAGTTTTTCGCTTCTAATTTCACACTTACATGATTTTAATAAACGCAAAGTCCGCAAAACATAAATATAACATCTCACCTTTTGAATAAAAAGTATTTCACGTCGATTTAGTTCAAAATTGTTGGGATAATTCACTTTAAGTGAACACAAACTTGCCTACACAATTGTTGGTACTCACAATTGAACCTCTCACAATAAATAGTTGGCATTAACTAATCGCATAGCCGAAAAACGTTGCAATGTTCAAAAAAGTTATTACTATAAATCTAACGGAAAGTACCGTATTCGTTTTGATGATTATTTTTGGTAATGTTAGAATATATATCGAAATAAGTGATAAGTGCCCAGAGGCACTCTTACCTCTTAGAGGGTTAACTTAAATTACTGAAGATGATAAGCAATGCTTAAAATTCATTAATTGTATCCGAAAGGTGAAACGAAATAAATTTGAGATCTCACTAAATTATCTAAGTGAATACTGGAAAATTCAAGTACTATTTAATCTATGGTGAGACTCATTATGTGAAAATAAGTTAGTTATAGTAAGCTTTAATATGTCTAAGGTCACACAAGGATGTGCTTCCTGTAAGAAAAATGTTAAGTTTTTCGTCCCACATTAAATAACCTTAATTATTGCTTAAGTGTCGAAATGCAGACGCTATTCACTTTTGCAAATTCCCCCTTTGTTTATGGAACCTAACTGTTCAGTAGCCAGCCAAGTTTGTTGCGCGTGCGTATTTTGTATTCAAATCACTTCAATGATTTAGAGGCCGAAAAATTGTATTTTTTGCAGTTGATTTGTAGGGAAATGAATGCAGTTCTTTTCAAATAAGTACAATATTTATTTAGAGTAATGTATGTAGTTGAAAACAACAAATTTCTTTCAAAAGTGAAATTTGACAATTAAAAATTTTTTGAAGAACCTTCTAATTCAGCCCCAATTTACATCTAATATCACCAACCCAAACATTTTTTTACTAAAGAGTAGATAGACTGAAATGTTTGCGATATTCGAAAACTAAATAAAAAAAACAGACTAAAAAAAATATGATTTAAAAAAATTTCGTTGTACGTTGTACGTTGTTATCACTTACACAGCTTTGAAAGCCATTTAAAGTTTGAGGTGAAGAGCTCGGCGGGTGACGAGCCATATCCGTGAAGCATCTCTTCCACAATTTTAAGAACTAGTCGTTAAAACTGAGGCCTATCGATTAAAACAATGAAAAAAACCAATTTTTGGAAATGTCTAAGGGTGCTTCCCTCCTTAAGTCTAGTAAAAATAAATCCATTAATTTTGCATTAAATTTAAGGTTTTAGTTAGGATAGTTGGAATGATCCGATTTAGGTCAAATATACGCTATTTTGTTTGATAATTTGTTGCCATTTTGAAGGTAATTTTATAAGGCCACTCTCATAGGAACCCTCATCCCTACTGACAAAAAACTGGGGCAGCTGATTTTCACAAGCATTCCTTGAGCCGAATTTTTCACCAGATAAATCATGCGCCATAGACAAAAACAGGTTGCTATCACTTGGTGCCAGATTCGGACTATAGGTGAATGCATTAGAACGTCCTAACCAAGCTTCCAAAGCTTCTGGCGAGGTACTATCGATGTATATGATCTGACGTTGTCCTGATGAATCTCAATTCCACTCCTAGTGGCCAAAGCTAGCCGGTATTCAGCCTTATCTAAATGTTCTCAAACGGGGGTTTGTGTATTGTTTAGCTCTTGGGTAATTGAAACAGTCCTTACATGACGGTTGAATTCGACTATTTCCCAAATCGCTCCTATAGCCTAATCCGATCGCGCATATGCAACGCGAAATAAATATTACTATATCTATTGCAAAAATAATGAATTTCCTTTCAGTAGACCTATATTACTTCTGGTCCTTCGCCTACTGATCTTTTTTGGAGCACTAAATGACTTAGGAAATAGGCGAATAATTCGGAATTCAAAATAATACTCCCTTCTGCCTTACGCTAAGTATAGGCGATAGAAACAATAGACGAGATTTGGACAAATATCTAGGGGAATGTAAACGCTCAACAGAGTGATTGTAGCAAGATGTTGTTGTTGATGTTTTAAGAGACACTTTTCTCCTGTTAGACGTTTTTGATAATAGAAAAAGACTTTTACGGCAATATATCTAATATAGTGAAGTCTTGTCGAAATACTTTCAAATTGTTTACAAATTATTAAGATAAAATCACACCTACACTTGTTAAATTGAATTGGTGCCAGTAAAAACTTTGGAATGAGTTAAATTGCACGATTATTTCGCAGAATGTTTGGTAAATCATTTTTGCACCCAACATTTTGTTTTCTTTTCTCCCGCTCTTCGCTCTGCAGCAAATAATTCACTGCAGATGCAGTTTTAGTGTTTACTTGGCAATAATAATTTGGCGCATACATCTAATAAGTCCGATGCTTGGCCGCACTTCTCCTACAATTTGTAGTGTACGTCTTGTTTGTAATAAAAATTGAGAGAACTACAGTTTATGCCGACGCCGAATCGTAAACGATTTTGTACGATGATTTTCATGGCAGAAATATACACGGGGATGAATGGTCTTAGAAAAAGAATCTCTATAATTGTTACCTCCTCCAGCGAGGATTCGAATCCAGGACACACCGAATGAAGCGCGGACATTCTATTCGATTACGGTGGCCGTCATAACAAAAATAGATGTATGGGTTCGAATCCTACGGAAGTCTGGTAAGAAAACACTTCGATGAGTAGATGTGGTGTTCTCCAAAATAGCAGTTATTACTTCTACCGCTGTAAATTTTGATTTTTCATATAACTTCAAAATAATAAATGGGCTTGAGCTCATAAAAATGATTGTTGAAATTCAGAGCGTGTATGACCGCATAAGAAAACGGTTACTAACAGTGTGTGATATTTTCGCGACTATTAACTTAATATAAAATTCATGTATTTGGTTTTTAAAGTAAATAAATACAAAAGTTAATAGTTTTTAACGTGTTTTTTTATAGTTTTCCTGCAAATTCACAATAATGTAAATATTTTATATGGCTTGTTTAATCATCCTTTTGATTTGAAAATTAGTAAACCAGACACAGAAATAGCTTCATGGCTGGAAATTGAATTCGATTTTAAAAGGGCCAGTGCTGAAGGTTTAATCAAAAATGTGCAGCAATAGGGATAAAGGAATTGCAAATAATAATAAAATTGCAGAGAGAGAATAATCAGCTGCGGAAACTCGCAAAATACAAAATTAGATTTACAATGTTGTTTCGAGGTCACAGTAATATGAAAAAGGCTTTCTTTGCGTTGTTGTCTATTGATGTTGCATTCGCCTCGATGGAATGGGGTACGACAGTTAGATAAACTCCTACAGTTCCTAACATTTCAATAGATCTCGGTTTGTTATAGCTCTGTACAAAGCTCCACGTCGGACATTGCGGACGTATAAAATCATTTGCCCTGAAAACGGTTACCGTAGTGTAACCGAAATATATTGGAAGGAAAAATAAATAAATTATTTGTTTTTACTCATACCAACACCCCCTACCCCGAGCCGGCAAAACCCAAAATTAAAATTGGAAAGGTCGCGAAAAAATCATTGACATTGTAACTTGACCCTTTGCTTAGCTTTTGTGTGACTCAAAAAATAATGCATGAAATATGAGCATATGTCTAACTTCTGACAAGATGGGAGCCATGCTTCACAGCAACCTAACTAATGCGATTTTTGCAACAAAACTTCCCTAGACGTGTAATATCGAAAAGAGGGGATATTGACTGGCCACCAAGATGTCCAGATTTGACACCACAGGACTTCTTTAAAAAGTAGTCTACATAAATTGAAAAGCATCGAACTAAATAAAAAAGACACCATGCTTTCCAATCTATTGTTTCTTTCAAAATTTATACCACATTCTCATACCGGAGGAACTGACGGCGCACCCTGTATATGCGACAAAATGTTCCCTACGCGTTCGCTCACTCTCCAAAGAAATGCGTGAGTACTCTAGGCTTGAGCGAAAGTTTCAGAACCGAAATGTAGCAACGAATGCTAAGTATCAACTAAGAGTTACGAAGGTTGGTGTTAAAGGGTCTAAAGCTTCAAAGCTAAAAAAACAGTTTTTTTTTTTGCTAACAAATTTTACTGCAAAAAGTATAGGTGAATACTTACTTGCTCATTGGATTCAATTTCGTCTATAGATCTCATTCTTTGCTCTTTCCTGTAAACATAATCAACTTATATTATACATTCCTGGGCTTGCAAAAAAAAAAAGAATAAGATACTATTCGAATTTTGAACTCAATAAATATTTCAGTTGTGACACAGCAAGGAGAGCAGAACAGAATTAAACAACAATAAAATGAATTGAACAACAATTCGCAGAACAATAAACATAAAGGTGACAACAAAAGAACAATGATAACAAAAATTCATACAAAATGCCACAGCATGAACAACGTCGTCCAACAACCAGCCAGACGAGGCAGAGACTGCAGAAGTAAGCAGACGAAAAAGGTAGTGGAACAAAGAGGAGTTACGCGAGGAACCGCAGTGTTGTGGAGGAAAGTTGCGTGTGGCATCCACAAAAATCAGACAAAAGCAATGCAATAAAACTTATCAAAAAGTTGTAAAAATGTCGCGCAAATGCAAACACTCGCACACAAAAATACAAAATGCGTAGACACAACGCAATTGCGTTATGAGAAAAAAGGGAGCAGTCGCAACAACAACATCAATAACAACAAGAAAAACGAACGGAGCACATCCCGAGTAAATGCTACAAGGAAACTTAGAACTCTGCTTGCAATTCCAGTCAACTGGAGCAAACATTTTTTTTTCATTTGAGGTAACGAGTGCATCCCACCGTTCTGAAATTATTTATTAAGGTTCATTCGTACGTATCGCCACGCTCTATGTTCATGTGACGTCAGTATTTACCGTTTGCGCAATAACCGCAAAATAACAAAGGTATACGTAGTAGCAGCTAAATTTGTGTAGCAATTGGTGTGCGAATTTGCAACAAAGGTAGAGCAGTACATGCCGTCTTTGTGTTCCTTTTATTTTGAATGGCAAAATAGCACTCTGAGCGATCGATTGTGATTGCGGCCGATTGTCCGGGCATCAACTTGTTAAGTGGGTGGGCAAATGTGGCAATTAATGTCACATAATTTTCATTTCGGCAAAATCCAATTCTGCTTTATAAGTAAAATTAGGGCATGTTGTGGTTGACACTGAGAGAAGTTTTTACAGAGGGCATTTAGTAATCTCAATGCAGGAAGGCATGTAAGTAAATGTTGATACTTGCATATGGAAATGCAAAGGAAACGGAGAAGGATATTTGTAAATGCGTAGTTACTCTATAAACAAAACTTCCCGAAATCATCACCAAATCTATGCACAGATTACACGAAAGAAGTTCTTAATTAATAAAAGGTTTTTAATCTAATTGCAGGTCGCTGAATATTAAAATGTAATTCACTTGTTTTTTCAACGAATCGTTTTATTGTCGAAAAAGTTCAGAATAGCAAAAAAATCTAACCACTTTTGGGTATGGTTTCACATTTAGCCTCTACATTTTGAGTAACTGGCGTCTGACACCAAAAAAAAAACACTCGTGCATTTAAATGTCCGAGATAGCGAGCTAAATATGGGAGAGAGTTTTATAAAACATCTTTTATATATTTTTTTTACTTTTAGCATTAGTGCAAATAGGAGTAGAAATTAATACAAATACTAGAAGAAATTAGTAAAAATAGTAATCGTAATTAGAATAAGTTAAAAGAGTAGTAGAAATTACAAAAAAAACATTAGTGGCGCTACTAAAAATAGCAGTATAAATAAATAAATAAATAAAGTAGTAGAATTATTATGGTAGTAGTAACAAGTAGTAGCATTAGTAAAAAGTGTAGTAGAAATGGGTAATAATAGTAGTACCAATAAATAGTAGCATTAGTCACAATAGTTCTAAAAAATAGTGAAAATAGTAATAGTAATAAAAGTAGTAATTTGTAGTAGCCTTAGTAAAATAGAAGTAGAAATTAGTAAAAATGGTAGTAGTGGTGTACAGCATTAGTTAGAATGGTTATAGAAATAAGTAAAAATGTAAAAAATGTAATAAGTAGAAGTGTTAGTAAATATAGTAGTGTTAATTAGTAGTTTTGGTAATAGTAGTAGTAGCTATTAATAGTAACTTTAGTAAAAATAGTGGTAGTAATTTCTGGTACCATTTGTAAAAATTATAGTAATAACTAGTTAAAAACAGAAGCAGAAATTAGTAAAAATAGTGGCAGTAGTTGGTAGTAGCATTAGTAAAAATACAGTAAGTATATCGCCACCTCTGCATGCAGGTTTTTTTCCTCACATTAGCGTCGTGTCGTGATTTCGTGACGCGATTCTGGCGTGGCGCTATCTTAGAAATCACTTCCACTAAAGGAGTTCTACTTCAGTAAGGCATATTCGAGCTTATTCGAAAAATGTTTTTTTTTTCAGTTTTTATTCAGACTTTTTAGTGGATAAACTTTGCAATATTTGCGATTCGTAAAACAGTGTTGGGACAGTGGGAAGGGGTCAGATTAAAGAAATGTTCACCAAAAATCCTTTTTAATCTTATTATGAATTTTTTCTCAAGTTTATTGAAGAAAGACTGAAACAAAGATACAATTTTTTATTTATTCATTCATATTAAATTTAGTTCAAAAATATTTAAAATTAAGAAAAAGTCTCCTTGTTTCTATGTAAGAAATCGTATAAGGTAAATTAATATGGAGATTCTCTCATTTTTACTACGCTGAACAAGAATCTCAGAATTGATACATCACGTCAAGTTCTCGAGACATCCTAAGATAAAAGTGTGAACAACTTGATGCTTGGGTATATTTGAGGCTATGTAGCATAATGGTTTTATATTTTATTGTAAAATTCGTGGTCAGCGCACCAAACATCGTCCGAAAAGTATACTCTAGTTTGTGATTCTTAAAAGTTGAAAAGGTGTGATTTTAAATTCGTTAATAAATAAATAAAGGGGATTCTAATAAAAACCAAGATTTCTTTTTTATTATTTTGAAGAGGTTTTAATCTTAGTTTTACAGGTTAGTGTTACTAGATTTTATTAAAACAGTTTGCACATTAATTCTATGGGAAATTTTCTTAATTATATTGAAAGTTTTTACTCCTAGTTTTATAGGGTATCTATTTAAAAGTTGTTCATCTTAATTCAACGGGTCATCTTCTTAATTACATTGACAAGTTTTCATCTTAAACTACATCAACAGGCAGAAGGGTGGGCTCTCATTGGAAAACAAACCATAGAAACCACCGCTAATATTTGTTCTGATTTTTAGGGCATTTTAGGTGGTGTTTTTACTCTGTGCGAGAGCATTAAATTGTTTGCCAAATTGCTGTTTTATTTTGTCATTTTCTTATCTGTCAAATTAGCACAAAGTTCTAGTCAAAACGAATTTAAAGTCACGCCTTTTTGTAATACCATTGGGATTTCACCAAAAAAAAAAACTACAGTATGGCAGATTTCATTCATAAAATTTGGGTGGATGAAATTGAAGTCATAAATTTAATTAAAAAGTTGTAGTCAAGCATTTGCTTCCAATTGAAAGAATGTGCTGCTCATGATGCTGTGAAATGCCCGCCATCTGGTCAATAGTGTAACGCCTAAACTGTCGGTTGCTGTACGCTTTTAATTCACACGCTGCAGCAAAGTAACAATTAGCGTTGATTTGGTCAGTAAGTTTTAAGACAATATGAAAATAAAAGGAAGAGAAACAAAAGCAAACCAAAACATACAAATAAAAACAAAGCTAAGTTTGTGGAGCGCTGACTGCAGAATGTGGCCGTGTTGTACAGCAACCGCACCCAATTTCTAATTACACTTGAATATGAAATGTAAATAGAAGCAAAGGATCCAAAAAAAAAAAAACAAAAAAAAAAAAGAAAACAATGTAGAAACAGCAGCAGCTTTATTGATTTTTTGGCAATTTGAAGGGAGTTACTACTCAAAAGCTACACGCCTGCTGCTTTCTGCCAACGCTCAATTTTCGTGTGTGCCTGCTATTTTTGACGAAACTGAAAATTTTTAAACTAAAATCCCATGAAAGCAACAAATTAACATTTTGCTATTATTTGTACGACAATAAAGACACAGATAAAATTTGATTTTAGCTTTTGTTTATTTTCATATATATGCAGCACTGTTAAAACTAAAGCTTTGAACAAATAATTTACATTCACACTGTATGGTTTTTGGCGCTTTTGTGGACCGACAACAGACAGTGGGCGCGCATTTGCGTTAAGTGCACGGGCACGGTCGATTCGTCGGTACACGGATTTTATGTGTCCAAAATATGTGTCAGTTTAGCTTTTCAAACAAATTTAATTAAAATCAACACAAACAAAAAAAAACGCCCAGTTATTCAATGGTCCAGCGCCGACAGCTAATGGGGTAAACTACATATAAAGTAGACTTAAGGCACGAACGCGTTTGAAACACTGGACAGTGGTGTAGCGTAGTACAAATTGTGTCAATCGCAATGCTTTTGATGCCTTCACAGTTTTTTTTTGTTTTTATTTTTGTTGCTATAATGTTATTGTTTGCTATTTAAATTGCTGCTTTACTTTAAGTCAGACTAAGAAACATATGTCAACGCTTGTTGAGACTTCCATCTCAATTTTGCCCTTGCTGAGCCGATTTTTTTTTAATACTGCAAATATTTAAGCAGACAGAAGGCTGTTAAAATTGTTAGCTTGGTTGCAGAGCAGTCGAATTTTTATTTTGGATCAGCTAAAGCTGTTGAAATTTTGTGGCTTTATTTAAGCTTGACATAGCAATGTAGCTACCAAGTCCATATTAAATTTAACAAGCATATGCTAATAGTAGTTATGTTTGCAAGTTTGCTTGTAGCGGAGTAAACAAACATGTATGCTTTGATTTAGAGAGCTAAGTATAATAACCTTTAAAGAAACATGCAATAAATAAATTTTTCTAGTCTCCAAAAATAGTAAATTGGTTAGAAACAAGGTCGTGCGTTATTAGAAAGCTGAATAATTGAGGGAAAAATTTTAATTCACTTTCATTTGTAATTCAAGTTTTTCAAAAGATTTATACACGCATTTCGTTCTTCAAACCAAGCAAAGTAATACCATCTTTTATAATTATTGAAATATTGGTTTTAACAAACTCCCTTACGTGGGCATTGTTATTATCCGATCACGCTGGTTTTTAACATCAGCGTAGCGAGTTTCGTTAATATATTTAAATATTAACTCCCGTTATCCGATACACAGGCGGAAGGACGGATTAGCACACATGTCTTAATCGATTTCTCTCTTTATTCTGTTACAAACAACCCTCAAGTGAACAAAGTTTAAATAAGCCGTACATGTGATTCACGAACGTGAATATATTCTCGGACAGCCAAGCGACTATTCAGGCACTCTCTTTTACCGAGGTCGGATACCCATTAGTGGATGAGTGTAAGCGAGAACTGCAATCGATTTCTGACCAAAGAGAGATAACCCTATTTTTCGTCTCAGGGTATATATGGGCATTTACGGAAATGAGACAGTGGTTGTACTGTGAACGTATGGCTCTGCCAGGAGCGTGTCTCACGAAGTGGACATGAGCGCCTCGCTAAGAGAGACTAAGCGTAGAATTGTCTAAATTTACTATTTAAAAGCTAAGCCGAAGTGAAACTGTACAGGATCGTATAAAACTACCAGGCATTTTTGGGTATCCTATGACCCATCTAAAAACAGGACACTTATGGGAATAACCAAAGAAAATACCTACAAACTCACGACACCCTGCAAAGAGCACTGGCTCTTAGAAGTTCATGCTGAAGGAATCGGTTTGTAGCTTATCGTATTTATCTTGAGCATCAGCTAACTGCTGTAAGACTATATTACTGTGTTTTCAGTTATGAATTGGCTGATTACACCTATGCGGCGAAATTGCCACGGAGACGCCTTGGGCATGAGAGAGTGTTACCGAATTTTTTCGTTCTTAAGACTGACTAACCTTTAACTGCGGAGGTGAATTCTTTGGGCGTAGCTTTGGACGTGGTGGTAAATTTACCCTTTCATTTTACTACAGATTCGACCGAAAACTGGCTTTCTGGTTTACATTTATTTTTTTTTGGAAGTAAGCTACTTCAATTCTAACTAAAATAACGTACATTTTAAACAACCTTTTTCTTTTTATTTAACAGAACGGGCACTTTATTCCACAGGCCTATTTCTTAGTATCACAAAAATATCGCATTAAAAATTCGTAAAGAAAAAAATAAAATTAAAGTTAGTTCAAAACTAAATAGGCATTTTTCCACAGCAATGTATGTACTTAAATAAATAAAAGAGATCATTTAAAAAAAAATTCAAATTTAAAAAACGAAGATCATTCTTTTTGAAAGTTTTTTATTCTTCGAATTCCGTGTTTTCACAAAGTGCGCATATGCGTTTGCTGCAACCCATACACATTGGCTTGCTGCAACGTGAGAAAATATGGGAAGTTTTTCGTTTTAGCTGACTAGGGCATGTATAACACAATCGAAGTGAAACAGAGATGGCCTCCGGTGGAGTCGGTGCTACGGAGTCTGGACCCAAAATGTTGGTAACTATCTCTCGTATTGATCATTGAAGCCTTTGGTTGTGTTGCCATCTATGCAGATGCGGTAGAACTAGTTGTCTTCCCAGCTTTTTTAAAAAGTCCGCTCTTGTGCAGTTATCGTACTCCTTCGATGATTGATAAATAATGTACGCGTTTACAGCACTTATGTCTAAAATTCTATAAAATACAGCCAATGGCCAGCGGCGTGTACGTCGGCCGCATGAATATATCGCACATTTTTTATCGACTTCATCAACTCCACCTTTTGTGTTGTTATAGTCAGCTATTATCGCCGGTTTCCCTGTCAGAAGATCATTTTCTTTTTTGTGATGCATGGCCGATACTAATACAGGGTGGTTAAATTTTAAGGGCCGATGTTGATTTTGAATAAAACACAAATTATTTTGGAAATTATTGTAATTTCTTTTTATTATGATAATATGGTGTGGTTCAATTATGTGTGGAACAAAATATCGGCCAAATGTCCACCGCGACCTCGGCGGCACACCTCCATCCGATGGTCCAAATTTTCGTTGACGCTAAGGCATAATTGAGGTTCTATGCTGTTAATGTGCCGAATTATCTCATCCTTTATCAATCTTGAATCTCATGAGAGCGAATACCATTCACAGTAACTGCCTGGCCGGCCTCATTTTGGAAAAAATACGGCCCGATGATGCCGACAGCCCATAAACCGCACGAAACAGTCACTCTTTGTGGGTGCATTTGTTTTTCGACAATCACTCTTGGATTATCATTCGCTCAAATGCGGCAATTCTGCTTATTGACGAATCCACTGAGGTGAAAATGTGTCTCATCACTGAAGATGATTTTCTTCGAAAATGCACGATATGCATTTTGATTTGTACGCCCATTTTCATAAAAGCCTGAATAACTTTAACACGTTGCTCGATTGTGTATCTTTCCATGTTCAAATTGAGTTAGTCTGCAATTGAGAAATGTCAAATGAAATGCAGAAAAAAACTTGATGTGGTTCACATTCAACATCGGCCCTTAAAATTTAACCACCCTTTATAACCGCACGATTGGCTCTAGGCACGTATGATAGCATTGTTACATCTTTGGTAAAGCCATATATGCAAGATTCCACCGGTCGAATTGTTTTCCGTTGAAATTCCGGTGGAATCTCTCTTTTGTTTTTTTCAACGAATTTATTGAACATTTCGGACACTGCTGCTAGTGGGTCGCTTATCAATCGTTGCGGCCTATCAGAGAATTTATCAAATCTTAGAGAACTTAATATATAAAGAAATCGGGTCTAGTTGCAAAAATCAATTCTGCAATTTCGCGATTAGATTTGAATACTTCATCACATTCACTGCAGCTACCATCACCTATGCCTATTTCATCACTTTCATCACTTTCTTCGATGCAACAGTTCGGATCGACAGTTTCATCGTCGACTTCGCTGATTTCACCATCGTCTTCTAGTAATTGAGCGAATTCTGTATCGGTTATTTTTTGTGACTTAGACATTATCTACAAGTATAAATTTCATATTTCTTACTATAAAACCAACCCCGCAATAAAACGGAGAAGTGGTAAAAATACTTCTATTGGAGCCTAGCGCTAAATTGGATATGTGGTAGATTTGATTCCACTGAATACTTACGCTAATGTGGACTTGGTGGTAAAATATTTTCAAGGAATGAATTACGTAACCGCGGACCAGTGGTAATTTTTACACCAGCATACGAATAACTCCGCACATGCTCTATCTTGCACAGAAAAAATTGAGTAGGCACGACGACGATCTTAGAAGATACTAAGAGTACCAGATTGCTGCTCTGCAAGAGAACTGAGAAGTTTAACCAAATCTCAAGAGAGTGGTAAAATTTACCACCACCTCCGCAGTTAAAGGCTAATAAGTCAAAATGGCGATCATTGAGTCTGTGGCTATATAGAGTTCGTTGCCAACGGGACTTTTTACAAATCTGCGCCTGTGTCTAAAAGAAAATTTATTCCAGGAAGCAATATTTTCAAAAAACAGCGGTGCAGTGTTGTTATTGGAGAGTCAGTTACCCCGCTATTGATTTTCTTTCGAGTACACGACTATGCAATAAACGGTGCATGCTAATCATTTGTGTGGCTCTTCTGTTATGAACGCGTGAATTTCTCATAGCAAATGTATGCAGGTTTTTTGAAAATTCCAGAGATTTCGACGTGCAAGGATTGCTATTCGGATACAGCGGAGATAAAGTGCAAAACGCTTGGAATCACTTCGTAGATTTTATTTGGAAGGCGACTTAAATCTTCTTACGGCGCATCTGGCTGCGCTGATAAGGGCGTTTGTTCTCCACTCTAGAAATAAACCTTCGAACCTGCCATGGTACTGCTCTGAACTTCAGCCAGAAGACAGCTTGAGAGAAAGGGTGTCCATTTTCGAAAATGTCAGAACAACGAAATTCATTCATTACATCAATTATTTCGTCAACTTGGGAAAAAACTATTGTCAGACTTAATATTGTTGACAGGTTTAGTCATAGCATTAGAACCATCCTTAGGGTGCTATGCTCCTCAATATAATTTTATTGACTGACAAAATTAATATACTTTTCCACCCCACTATCAGAATGGCATTTGTTTAATTTATTGTACTTTTTTTAATTTCATGAATAAAACGGATTTATGATAATCGCTGTAAAAGCTTTAGTAAAAAAAACGCCAATTGTAAAACTTTTTGCCTGTGTCTTTGGGAGGAGTAGTAGTATTGTGCTGTTGAATCTTGGTAGATGGTTTTCTGATCCGGTTTCGGGTCCGATTGCGTATAAAAATTACAACGCTATAAAATATGTAAACGAACTGCCTATTTGTCGAATATTCGGCGAGCATTGCCTTCTCGGAGAGATGAAGACAGAATTGACGATGATGCGAGCGAAGTGACCGAAACTATTGAGAGACGTGATTATCCGATGGCGTTATTTGCTCTAATAATGATGAAAGTTCTAAAAATAATGATAGGGATGACTCGGACTTCGATAGCCCTTTAGAAAATAATGAGCCACAACAAGATATACAATATTTTAAGAGCCCTTCTGTTGCATTCAAAAAAACTTACACATGTGATATTCGGGTCACGAAATGACCTTACCTGTGTTTTACCTGGATATCAGTATAAAAGTTTACAATTTTAATAGAAGCTTTTAAAATTCATTAGTTTTATTGATTATTAAGCTGTTATATATACATATTTTAATACATTAGATACATTTTTTTAATTTGAATGCTCCAAACCGTAACCGTTGAACGATATTGTGGACACACAGGTTTTTTGCAAACCATGCAGCTTTCGTACGTTTTTACAATATCTGCTAACATTTGAGTTCTTGGTAGCGTTTTTCTGCGTTCAATTTCCCCATGAACAAGGTCTAAGCCAAGATTTTCGAGGAAAAGTCTACGTTTATATGTTTTTGCAGCATTCCACGAAGGATTAATTTCAACGCTGAGATATCCACGATGTTTGCAAAAATTACTACAGGCCAACGATTAGTTTGTCTCTTGCATGTAAATGTTTCTACAAGTTGATCAATTGTATCCACTCCTGATTTTGTAGAGTTGTAGAAATTGATGATATCTGGCAACTTTTTTGGATGGTTTTCCATAACGCTTTTATCATGGTGCAAGGTGCTTAAAACAGTAACCATCTTATATTTTTTGGGTATGTATTGAACAAGGGTAACTGATCCATTGAAGAAATGCAGACTGCTTAGCACTGGTAGACTCCTTAACTCCACTTTAGTTCCACAAACCTGTCAAAATCGTTTATTACTCCTTACGGTGCCTACCAAAGTAATTCTTTTTTTCAATAACTCCAGTGCCAAATCCCAAATAGTAGAAAAGTTGTCGGTTGTAATATTCCGCCCTTCATACCCACTAACGAGATCCAACACAACGCGCTGGCCTTGGTTCCGTTCCGGTGGAGCGGAAGCTGACTCCTTCCCTAAATAAATTTGGAAATTAAGGCAAAATTTTGTACGCACATCCGCAGCTACCCATGCTTTCATTCCATATTTGCTTGGTTTATTTGGCATGTAAACTAAAAAGGGGCATCTGCCCCTAAAAGGAATTAAACGCTCATCTACTGTTATATTTTCGTATGGAACAAAAAGTAGCGGTAAATTAGCCACCCACTTCTCATACAAATCGCGAATCGGAGCAAGTTTATCGTTCATTCTTTGAGCCCTTCGATTATATCTGTCATCGAACCTCAAAACACGATTAATTTCAAGAAACCTGCCAAGTGACATTGTTGCACGGAATAATGGTCGGCCGTGCACTTCATCCCAGAGGCTTCGAATGCTTTCTCCGTGTGAACGATATACTCCTGTAAAAAAATACATTTGTGCCTTTGTTTTAGCCATAAATACGGAAAATTATATTGATTTAACTACCTGCTAAAATTAAAATTCCCAAATATGCATCGAGTTCTATCTCATCTATTTTTTTATATGAAGCTCCAATTTTTTTTTCGCCCTCTATATTGTTGGCACGTGAAGCATTGGTCGAATGATTCCTTGATAGTAGATTATATTTTCCGTGGATTATATTTTCTATTCTGGCCCTGCCACTATTGTGCCCAACTGGCTCCATTGACCACTCAATAGCTCTATCCTTGCAATAATACATAGAAACACTGCTTTCATTTTCCAACGCAGGTACTATTTCTTCATCGTTATCAAAATCTAAATATTCGTCAGAAGATCCTTCTGATTCAAATTGTTCCACTATATAATCTTCATCCCCATCTTCACTACACTGATCAAAATCCTCATCATTGTCAATGATCTGCTCTATTTGGCTTTGAGTCAGACGATTTGGCCTCTAAGCCAAATTTTCATAAATAAGCACACCAATAATAATTAAGTATTATAATAAAAATACTTACAGAAGCTTGGAATCTTTCCATTTATATAAGAATTTAACACATACAAGCTTTTGCAGCAAAAACTTAACCACAAAAAAGGCGCGAAATATACACTTTATATGTAAAACAGCTGATGGTCACCGAATGACCCGAAGGTGCGCGCACGTAAGTTTTGATGTTACCACCTGTTTATTACATCAAAATCATTTTTTTTATGCTTTTCCTATTGGATTTATGTCAGTACACAAAGTCATGAAAGGAAATTGTGAAATGCTGTTAATATTAGCAGATATGATAAAATTCAACAAAAAAAAGGTCATGAAATGACCGGAATGTAACAGAAGGGTTAATTGATATACGAAATGGAGCTACTGATGAGGATGAGCAAAAGACTGAACAAGAGGTAGCACCTGAAGTTGTAATTCAAGTTAATTAAGGTCAAAATTATATGGGGTAAGTTAAAAAAAAATGAAACAGTGTTGTTCAATGCCTAGAACTCCCGAGAAGACAAGGACTCAGGTTTTACGAACAAACATAACCCAATCCGTTCCATGTTATTATGGAACAAGCTGCATCAAATCCTCTATTTTCTTCAGTGATTATTGAAAAGATCAAAAATTTAAAAGGATTTATTCAACGAATAATTGACAAGAGATTCCGAAAATCCTGCGAAGCTGGCAGGTCACCAATATCGACGAGACTTATGTTCTTCTAGGTATAGTGCAAGCCGAAAGATTTCTTTCACAAGTTTCATATGCCATTTTATGGAGCAGTGATGGTGTTTAAGCTATTCGATCAAATATGCTGAGTTTTACATTTCGATGATTCAACGACGCGTACAAATCAACTGCGACAAGAAAAGGTGGTTCCATGATTTCATAAGGGATTTTATTCCACAAAAATTTGTTTAACTTTTACTCCATCGAAGGAGCTTGCGACCGACGACGAACAGTAAGTAGGTTTTAGGGATCGATGCAGCTTTCGACAGTGCATATCTTCAAAGTCTGGGAAGTGTGGCCGAAAAATATTTAAGTTTGCAAATGCAAAAACTAATTATCCTGTATTCGCTGAAACAGAAAAACTTAGATATTCATTCCAATATTACAATGGATAATTTTTTTTCCAAGGTAAGAATTGACAAGAGATTTATGTCCCCAAAAATAAATGAAGTTAAGGGAAATTCTATAAAAATACGCCGATACCTTCGACAAAATGGCTTTACGTGCAACAGAAAAAGGAGCCATAGGCCGACGGCTCTTTTCCACAAAAAACTTGATGTAGCTGCGCTCGCTGCATTCGGTTTATAGGAGCTCTTTTGTTCGGGCTGGAGTGATAAAAAAATTGAAGAAACGAAAAACGTTTTTAAGGAGTTAGCTCGGGAACTGATTCAATCGCATTTGGATAACCATTCGAAATTTCGACTAAAATCATCAGCTAAAACTGCAAAGAACTTAATAGATTTGCATATTTCACGCGACATCAAATCTTTTCCAGCAATCTAAGCAAAAACTGTTTTTTTTCTCAAGTAAAGTTTAATTATATTCATTAGTTTTATTTTCTCATTTTATAGGTAAACAAACTGAATCGACTATACGAGATTTGTAAGATAAGCAGGACAAAGAAAGAGGACATTAAAATCACTGCTGCCAAACATTACGTTCGAACTCAGGAACAGGCTGCATTGGAAATTTTAGTAACCATGAAACAGAAGAAAATTCCGATGAAGTGAAAGGCGGTAATGATGATTGAAACTCAAGTGGTTGCAGTTCGCGAACTGTACCTCGCCAAACAGCAGTGAGAAAACTGCGTGAAGATTCAACAGCAAATTTTAAAAATTTGTACTATGTATACAAAAATTTAAGTTCTTCTGTAATCGAAATTTGCACTTTTATGAATTTACGAAATGAATTTGTAAGCATTTTTTTTAATTTTGTTTTTAAATTAGAAGAATTTTTAATTTCTTTTGTTGTTGAATTTACACTTTTATGAATTTATATGAATTTTGAAGTTTTTTTTTAATTTGATGGTAAACTTTTTTTTTATAAATTACAAAAGTCTTTATAAGAATTTTTAAGTCTTTTTTTTTGTAAATTAAATTTAGACTTCTATTATGATATATGTTTATAAATTACAAAAGTATTTATAAAAGTTTTTAAATTTTTTTTTCACTTTAGATTTACACTTTTATGAATTTATTATATGCACTTTTAAGTTTTTTTTTTAAATTAATCTTCAAATTTTTGTTCATGAATTATATTAATATTTATACATAAGAATATTGAAGTTTTTATGAATTCACATGAATTTTTTTAGATTTTTTGTCTACATTTTAAAAATCCCATTTTCTATTGTAAGAAAAAATTTCGTATCGGTTAATGAACCTTAAATCTCATCCTATTATTTAACTATTCATAACAACCACCCTGCAACTCAACTATTTTTTATTGCCACATTATCGACATGTTAAAATCTCAAACACACCGCATACAAATCAAGTGATTTGAATGCACAAAATGACCCGCGTTGGAACTCGTAAATTTCTAACAAAGCAAAATAAAAGCTACAAAAAGTGAAAAAGGAATTAAAATCGTAAAATGTATAATAAAAAAACTTCTGCGAGTAATTGAAATGAACGAACAAATAAAAAAATAAAAAATAGCAAATAAATATATTCCGAGGAGCAAACGATTATTAGAAGCGCGAGGTAGGGAAAATTTTATTTATTGAATTCTAGATGCCAATGATTAACCACGTAAAACATTCGGCTAGAAATTGTGCATACATTAATAACAAAAACAAAAAGGCCCATATAGAAAAGTGCGAGCACACAGGTAGGTCGATCGAAATTTGCATTTTACAAGCAACGAGAATGGATTCGGTTGATGTATGTGACTTCCGTTGGAAAAACAGAGCCAACATTTAGTTGATGACGCTATGTATGTGTTATGGTTATAATAAATGGCTTTATGGTTTAAAAAAATATTTCCTATGAGATTGATTACTTATACCAGCAACTATGCCGATTGCCTGTACAATTTGAATATTCAAAATGAATGCAAATGGGAATATAGGGGGGCTATGTGTTTGTCGCAAATGTGGGTTGTTTTAGGACATTAATAGCGTTGCCGAGCCTACATTAATTGAATCAATCCTAATAATATTATAAATGCGTAAGTGTGCGTGTGTGTGTAAGTATGTTGTTAACTTTTCAGGACCCCAAATGACAGAATGGGTTTTTATGAAATATGTGACGTAAGTTTGAATTAACACAAAAGGGCATATCTCAGAGAGAGTTGCCACCTGTTAGAAAGGTTATAGTCTATGAAATAAACAAGTTTAATCACATATTACTTTTTGACGACTGGACAGATTTGGATAAGATTTGGCACACATACTTACTTCATATAGGTTACTCCAATGATTCTTTTTGATCTTCTGTTTTTCCGACACACTTTAAAAGCGACCTAGTAAATGTCGTAGATCTATAGTGCAATTCGCTAACTTTAAACGATGTGACAGTCGCAATTTGATTTTTTATATATTGCAATGTTTCATTGTAGCAGAATTTCGGGTTCTCCCTTGGTTTGACAGAATAATCATCAACTCGACTCTAAGGAATATCCAGAATCACTTCCAAATATGCCATGGTTTTCAGTTTCAAAATTCGCTTCATTATGAATCGTATTGCTCTCCAGGATATATAGGTTTTATATTTAAAATGTTTTGTTAGGAACATTTACCTATACATTAAAAATAAACTATATTCCTGTTCTTATACTTGAATCCTCATGATTCGTTGGTGGCGCCAAAATTGATACATGTGTACAATCGACAAACCTAATAGTGCCTCCCAAAAAAGGTGGTGACACTGAAGCAACCATTTCTTTAGCACCTTGACGGAAACCTAAATTTTTGGCTTTCGGATGACTGATTCATGGATATTCAACCACTTAAGAAGAATCTCAAAGCCGTTATAGCCTAGTAAGATAAGAGAAAATATTTAAAATTGCATACAGGCTTAAAGATTACATGAGCTACCTGTTTCCCAATCGATATTGCTGTTATACTGGAGCTCTTATTTGGTTGTCAAGCTGATAAATTAGGTATTCAGTCAAGTTTGGAGTTAGTCAATACAGCGTCTTTAAATTTTGTTGCATTCAAATGAAAGGGATTGTCCACATCCCGTAGTAAATGTCCATCCACTGTTGGAGCGCTTAGTCCTTCGTCACCTCGCAATAAAACATATACCAAATACTCAAACGACATTAAATAACGTTCCTCTTTAAATTTCAAGAAAGCAAATCACTGAATTTTAAATTTATTTTCCCCTAAATTTGAAATCACGAAATTTTCTTTTTTCGATTGAGTTAACTACCATCATATTTGTTGTCGTTTAGTTTTCGATAATCGGCGCGCTAACGACAACAGCTGATTCGGCGATAGCGAAAATTGCTAAAAAAAAAATTGCTGCTGAATAGCAACATCGTTAAAATTTTCGTTAAGATGACTGGTCGAGTTTTTCAAATGTAAGCCCCTAAACCGAGAATCCCGTATGTTAGGTTTTTATATATAGACAAACAGATCTGTAGCCGGTCTATGTTCCGTAGTAATTTTCTCCACTTCCAATAGTCCCGAAATTATAAAGCTTATATACACACACTGTGCTTTTAGCAAATGCCGACTGAAAGTAAATTTTTTGTATCCACAAACCATTTAAAAGTAATAAATTTAATAATAAGGAAATTACTCAATAGCACAAGGACTTATTAAATTTAATCGTATCATCCACGAATCTTATATTCATCTGAAAAATAAATTGAACGGACTTAAATTTACACCGCCATCTTGGTACGCTTTTTGTCTAGCGACTGTGCCCTTTGCATATTGGAAAAATTATTATCGTCTTATTGGACCATTTCAAGATAACTACCGCAAAAATCGGTTCAACCTACCAGGGGGTTAAAATTTAAAATTTTTGCTGGGATATCATATCGCAGTTGTTTTAAAAGGAGCACTTAAATACCAGATATGCAGGTATATTTAAAAACAGGAAACAGCAGAAATAGCTCTACGTTCTAACATACGTTGTGTCAAACTTCAAACTCCCATAAGCCGTTGATGGAACTTTGAATGGAAAACATTTTTTTAATCATAGTCGATGGAAACGTAGTGATATTGCCTCTAATACCAATCGCATTCCTTCACTAAACTTAATATTGTCTATCAATCTGTAAAATAGCCATTTATTGAATCACAAATGATGTAGCTTTTTAGATACAAAAGAAATGAAACTGAAGCAACCACCCTTATATTCGTTAATCTAACTTTTAGCACAAAGGGCATGACGTAACATAAAATGTAGATGATTTTTTATAGTCACGCAGTTGACACTTACACGTCACAGTTTGTCATAATATGCTTTCAATTGTCGGAAAATTTGATTTGAAGAACATAAAGCAAAAACAAAATTACGCAAAATCCTCTTTAACAAAATCTAATTAACAATTTTTAGTTTAGTGCAGAAGTTCTAGGGTGTTAAGATTTTTCTACACCTCAAAGGACACTTATCCATCGTTTCTGCTTATTTTTCCCAGACTGAACTGCCCTTGTTTGCACAAATCTCAACTGTTGAGCAAATGTCATTTGATTTTCTAATTAATCATTTTTTTACTTAAATTTATTTTCCTTTCGAAATCAATAACTTATCATTAGTGGGCATTAAATTTTTTTTTTAAATTAGTATTCCACTTTTTTATTTCATTTTAGAATTTCGAACGAGCTATGCCCTTGATTTGATCCAAAATGATCAACGTCAATTAACGCTGCCTTAGAATTTTGAGGGATAAATGTCACTTCTGTTTGATTTATTATTTTATCCGGTAAGAAAAAATAGTTGCCTTTCTTTCTTTTCCTCGGTATATTTTTGCGAGTGAGTGGTGAAATTCGCTTCACAAGATTTAAACTATGTACATATATTTCGCTCTCAGTGCTTAGAGCAAGTAAAATTGTGCCACCCTCAAATATTCGGCAACAATTTATTATTGAAGTCTGAATGCTAGGTGCGCAAATTTGAAGGCAAGTGGGGCATTATTTATTGTTAATAATAATATTCAGATTTTAGATTTAAATATGGTATGTAAATAAAATAAAAACATTCGTGCATCTGAAAGCGCGAAAAGTTAAATAGGGGAGTCGTTGTAGTATAAGTCGTTAGTAGTAAGTATGTAGTAGTAGTGGTACTTAGTAAAGGGTGTTTTTTTTTAGACTGATAGAACTTTAAATTGAAATAAAACACATAAAAAATGAAGTATGATTTTTTATTTGAAAAATATTTTCATGACATTTAATATTTAAAAACGATTTCTGGCATATTCCGCCACGACTAGCTTTGGTGA
>OX639996.1:96939208-97025502 GCA_951828415.1 Anomoia purmunda
CTAAATGACTTGTGAATATTAGACGTGGCAAAAATAAAATAAAATACTTATATTTTCCTTGTAGAGTTTTTGTAGAGGATTTTTGGAGCTTTACGCACGGCGGTTAACATTATGTAACATATTTGCTTAATTTTTGGGAAAAATTAACATGAAACAGAAGATATTAAAAAAAAAATGCCTCTTCCAAGAAGAGAATGGACGAATAAGGAAGGACCTTCCAAGATATGTAAGGCAAGAATGGCGCAGACCTCATATTTCGATTACAGCTACTATGTCACCTGTGCAATGGTTTAAATTATTTTACGATGACGAAGTACTTAATTTGTTAGTATATTACTCAAAATAATTTGCTGTTGACGAAAAAAACGAACAATTTGAAGTAACGAAAAAAGAAATTCGCCTCGTTCTTGTGATTATCTTATCTGAAACCAATATGGAAAAAACTCGTAACGCATATGATATTTTGCAGCCTGTTAGTTCACTCATATCGATTAAATGAATAAAAGATATAATTTTTAAAAAGTTTGGATTATGCGGGTTAAACTCAGCTCAACCTACGAGAGGGTTAAAATTTAAAATTTTTTGCAGCGATATCATAGCGCAGTTGTTTTAAAAGGAGCGCTTAAATACCAGATAAGTAAGTATATTTAACAATAGCTTCAAAAATAGCTATAGGTTCAAACAGGTGTTGTGTCAGACTTCAAACTACCATAAACCGTTCATGGAATTTTGAATGAAAAACCTTTTTTTAATCATAGTCGATGAAAACGTAGTGATATTGCCTCTAATACTAATCGCATTCCTTTACTAAACTAAAGATTGTCTGTCAATCTGTAAAATAGCCATTTATTGAATGACAAATGATGTAGCTGTTTGGTTACAAGAGAAATGAAACTAAAGCAACCACCCTTATATTCGTTTATCTAACTTTTAGCACAAAGGACATGACGTAACATAAAATGTAGTTGATTTTTTATAGGCAAGCAGTTGACACTTACACGACACAGTTTGTCAAAATATGCCTTCAATTGTTTCGAAAACTTGATTTAAAAAACCTTAAAGCAAAAAAAAAAACAATTCTCAAAATCCTCTTTAACAAAATCTAATTAACAATTTTTAGTTTAGTGCAGAAGTTCTAGGGTGTTAAGTATTTCTATTCTACAAAGGAAAAGACACTTAGCCGTCGTTTCTGCTTATTGTTGCCATACTGAACGGCCCTTGTTTGCACAAATCTCAGCTATTGAGCAAATGCCATTTGATTTTCTAATTAATCATTTTTTTACTTCCATTTATTTTTCTTTCGAAGTCAATAACTTATCATTAGTGGGCATTAATATTTCTCTTTTTAATTAGTATTCCACTTTCTTATTTCACCTTAGATTTTTCGAACGAGCTATGCCCTTGATTCGATCCAAAATAATCAACGTCAATTAACACCGCCTTAGACTTTTGACGGATAAATGCCACTGCTGTTTGATTTATTATTTTATCTACTAAGAAAAAATAGTAGCCTTTCTTTCTTTTCTTCGGTATATTTTTGCGAATGAGGGGTGAAATTTGTTTCAGAGGATTTAAACTATGTATATTTCGCTCCCAGTGCTTAGAGCAAGTTAAATTGTGCCACCTTCAAATATTCGGCAACAATTTATTATTGAAGTCTGAATGCTAGGTGCGCAAATTCGAAAGCAAGTGGGGCATTATTTACTGTTAATAATAATATTCTGATTTTAGATTTAAGTATGGTATGTAAATAAAATAAAAACAATCGTGCATCTGAAAGCGCGAAAAGTTAAATAGGGGAGTCGTTGTAGTATAAGTCGTTAGTAGTAAGTATGTAGTAGTTGTGGTACTTAGTAAAGGGTGTTTTTTTTTTAGACTGATAGAACTTTAAATTGAAATAAAACACATAAAAAAATGAAGTATGATTTTTTATTTGAAAGATATTTTCATGACATTTAATATTTAAAAACGATTTCTGGCATATGGGCGATTCTCCCTGAGCCCGCGTTTTTGTGTCCTTTGAGGATTGAGAGTATATTATGGGCATTTTGAATCAATAAAACACATGCTCAGGTAAAAAATGACTTTATGTAACAAATCCATATGAATTCATTCATCAGAGATTCACTATTGCCATGCTACAGTACATAATACACTAAAAATTTCACAACCGTGGCATGTCCACAACCCTAATTTTAAGAATATTATGTACTGTCATGACTCAAATAAAGAATAATGGAAAAAATGGGATATATGTTTTCATACGAAAGTCGACTTCAAAAAGTGTCCATCAGTTTTGAGAAGAATAACACATTTCGAATTTGAGTGTTCGTACTGCTTATCTAGCGAACAAATTTGCTGAGCGCATGCGTCTATTTTAATCAGCAGGTGATTTTGTACGTTTTGATTGTATAGAAGCATTGTTTGAATCATTTGTGTTCATTCTATCCACCGACAAATAGTGAAAAACGGTATGTATCAAGCATAACAGGTCACAACCGTGGCAGTTGTTATTCTAAAGCAGTAGCTTATTTTTCGGTGATTGAACTATTTTTTGTTGAAGTTTGCTGGTATAAACTTAAATATTCTCGGAAAATTTTCTAACTTGAAATGGCTCTTTGTAATCAGCAAAAAACTATCAAAATGTCACAACCGTGGCACGGCATAAAATGTCACAACCGTGGCAAGTTTTCGATGCGAGGCAAGATAGATCGATGCGTGGAGCTCGTCCACTTCACGAGTGCATTCCAGAAGTATCAACACGTGAATTAGTAACAAAAAACGCGCGAAAATTAAACATTTTTTTCTCCGAATTTTTGACTCGCAAAAAATGCGGGCTCAGGGAGAATCGCCCATATTCCGCCACGACTAGCTTTGGTGAATCGGATGCGATCAGTCAAATTTTCTTTGCCCAAAATCTTCCATGTTGTGGATTGACAAAGTCTAACTTGTTGAGCACGGCGGCGAATAGACAAATTCAGATCTTCTCCAACACTATCATTTACAGCACCAATATTTTCTTCTGTACGTACAGTTCTTTGTCTCGTTGTTGGTTTTTTATCGAGCAGGGTAAATGTTGTTCGAAATTTATCAACAGTTCGACGAATAAGCTGCTCTGATGCTCAATTATGTGGAGCATAAAATCACGAAGTGCTAAGTTTGGCGAACAGAACACTGATTTTTAAAGTAAGCTTCCACAATTTGTAAACGTTGTTGCGGCGTCATTCTTTGTCTATGCTTACTGAACAAAAATGTCAAAACGAAATGTCATTTAGCAGCTCTTAAGTGACAGCTATCCCTATTGAAAGTTCTATCAGTCTAAAAAAAACACCCGTTAGTAGCACCAATAAAATTAGTTGTAATAAATAGTAGTAGCATTAGTTAGAAAAATAGTGGAAGTGAGTAAAAATGTTGTAGATGTAGCATTAGAAAAAGTAGAAGTAAAATAGTAGTAGTAATCTGTAGTGCAACGAGTAAAAAAAGTAGCAGGAATTACTGGTAGCATTTATAAAAATAGTAGCATTAGTGAAAATATTAGTGGTAATTTGCTTAAATAGCAGAAGTGATCATTAAAAGTAGTAGTAAAAATTAGAAGAAATAGTATCCGTAATTAGAAGTAGAGTTAGTAAAAATAGTACAAGAAATTAATAGTGGTATTACTAACAACTAGAGCAGTAATTAGTAGTAGCAGTAAATAGTAGTCGTAATGATAGTAGTATTAATTAGTAGAAGTTGTAGTTGTAGTTTTAGCAGTTAGTAGTAGTAGTAGCAGTACTAACCGTAGTAGTAGTAAATCTTTTTATTTTTCCGATCAAATCAATCGTTTTTCGATTTAAAGTTTTTCGATCACAATAAACGCAAACCAATTTGCTGCCGATGACCAAATATGTTTTGTGATCGAAAATAATTTCACTAAATATATATCAAATATGATCAAAAAAATTTAATCCAAGAATGATGATTATAATCAAATGTGATCGACAAATTAAAAATTAAAACGATATTAATTTTTGAGCTCAAGGCCGGTATAAGGGAAAGTATATTGGAAAAAGACAACAACAGTCAGGAGTGGTAGTAATTATAGCTATTTCGGAGATCACCACATATCCTCATCAGATTTCTTTGATGACTTCTCCGGTATTTGAACCCACAACGTACGACTTGCTGGGCAAATGCGTAGCCAATGGACCACAGTTGGCATGTAAGCTACTTTTGCTTTTTTTACCACTTTTCCTTATGCCCTACTAACACAATTCAAGTACGACAGTCTGTCGCTATTAAGTGAATGTGTGGGTTGATTGTTGTTGGGTAACACAAAATCTAAAAAAAAAAATAAAACAAAGTATCGAATACGCAATGACCTCAAACAAATAGTCGTCTAAATAAAAATAAGGTCAGATTTGCGCAGCATATAACCTAAGATGGATGGACTTAAATGTTTAATATTAAAATAACGATTATATTCTAAGCTCATTAATGCTTTTCATTTTGCTGCTATATAAATAGACCGACAGTTAACTACTATATATAAACTGCTCGGTATGAAAATCATCAGCGATTTGTGGTGAATATCAAATTAGAGTTTGCCGAAACTGTGTTGTCTTATCAATCCCTTTTTATTTATTTAATAAAATGAAATGGAATTTTCTTTCAAAATTTGTGTACTTTATTTTAAGAATAAATAGAGTTATATCAGGCAGATTTGAATCACTACATACCATTTTCGATTAGTATTTAACATGGTTCTTAATGGAAGCTTTAATCGATGAAGGGTATTTAATGAAATGGGCCTTTAAATCAAATTGGCCTAAGAATTTTTGTAATTATGTAATTGGTAATAATGTGGGATCTACGCCTTCAGATACAATTAACTAAGGTTTTAAGTCTTTCACGCATAAGGGACACATTTCGCCCCACAAAATTTTCGAGACTTACTGGCCCTTTTGGATTTATATTTGTAAATTGCATAGTATCTCTAAAAGTGCCGTTATCTGTCAAAGGATTACTATCGGAAAAAGTGAAATATATTTTCAAAAGGCGCCAATATTAAGATAGGGACACTGTATTCATCAAAGGAGACTTTCGTTTCAAACTAATAATATTTTATATTTTGCTAGTATTTTCGGTTAAACAATATTATTTTAAAATATTTTAATGCAGCCCGTATCTTCAAATCGACGAACAGGTTTTCGCTCCACGAAATTGAAATTTGCCAAAAAATAAGACAACCGATAAGAGTATGAATCGCGAAGCGTTTTCATGATCAGTAGCAATGGAATATCTTTCGTAAATAAGTTGTTTTTGTTTTACGAATTTCTTATCATATATACCGACTAATGACATGACTTGATAAATGTTGCTTGTCCTTTTGTAAACTACAATAAAAATATGGGGAAAAATAAAATACTGCCTGTTTTTCGGTGTAAGAGATATCGCGAAGATGAATTCCTTTCTAATTTATTGTAAGCTGATTTCAAGTTTAGAATTTCGCCTGGTAATATGGCTCGTTCACTTATTGGTAACTTTTCGTCTCACCAAGAAGCCTTGCCATCGGTTGTTATGATGGTAAAACTCGTGTTGCTACACTTCAGAAGGTAACCGTTTCGTTAAACATTACGAAATTTATTATTTTTTATTATAAATAAGTCTACACATAAATCTTTAATTTTCCACAATACTTATATTGTTTGTTATATGGGTTAAAAGCATAATTTTTCAAATGAATATTATAAAAATATGGATATATTTTTTTAGTATCAAAACGACAAAAAAATATCTTGATTTTTGTAAGAGGGGAAAGTACTTTCAACGAGTAGTGTGATACACTAACTTATTTTAACGATATTCGCTTGGTTAACTTATCTTAACGAAAATTTTAACGACGCTGCTATTCAGTATTAATTTTTTAACGATTTTCACATTCGCCGAATCAGCTCTTGTCGTTAGCTAATCGCTTACCGAAAACTAAACGACAACAAATTTGATGTTGTTAACTCATTCGGGAAAAGAAAAATTCGTGATTTCAACTTTAATAAAAGAAAACATTTTAAATTTGGTGATTTGTTTTCTTGAAATTAAAAAGGAACAACATGCTTTGAATATTTGGCTATAATTTATCACGAGGTGATGAAGAAGTAAACGCTCCAATAGTGGATCGAAGTTTACTTCGGGTTGTGGACAATCGCTTCCATTTGAATGCAACAGAAAGTGAAGTTTCCTATGAGGACTAATCGCAGAAATAGTGATCCCGTGATTTATGGAAAGTTCCTAGTTGTTTTAAAAAAGTACAAAATACAAATATGCTACAGCAAAATAAAAGGTTAAGGCATATTTAACAAAATTTCACGGTAGATATTTTCGTAGAAGATTTTAACCAATTAAATCACACCTTAAAGTGTCGTACAAAGCCGCTAGATGGTTAAATATTCTTATATGTCTTCTCAAACAAAGTCTAAGTGCGATTAAATTATAATTTTGCATACAATAATATATAAAATAGTTTCATAAAACAGCTCTGTTATCTCGCTATGTTAATGTTAACGAACTAGAGCATAAACTAATGTTGAATATTTCAAAGGAATATATTTGTTTTATTTTCTGTGAACTTTTGTGTTCTTGTATAACCACTTAGCTTGAGAAAACCACTAATACAATTTACGGGAGGATAATTTTCAGGAAAATTTAAAAAAATAACAAAACTTATGCTTTTAAGTAGGAGCAATAATTTAAGTAAATATTAGTATATTGTGGCCTGGTTTAAGATGCCATAAAATTGTCCGACAGTATGACCGCAGGTAAAACAATCCGATTTCAGACATACATATTTGGCAGATTTTTTTTTCGGAAATTTAAACATTTTAATTTTTATACTAAAAAGCTTTACCCCGCGTGCGCCACTACACTTTGATCTAGTTATTTTTTGCCATGTTTGGTGTTATCTTTCTACTTTTGTTGAAAGCACAAACAAACTCACCGTTGTTATCCATAGAACTGAGACAATTTTCTGTTAGAGTTAAAAATAAAAATTAAAAAAAAAAAACAAATAAAACGGCTTATTTGAGGTCGTTGAAAAAAAATTACATATTCCAAAGAAAATAATTCTCATTCAAGTATTACATTGATTTTTCTCATTTAATATTTAGAAAAATGTACCCTCTAATAAATTGATAAAATATCTATATCTTTCCTCAGGCCACTGTCTAGCCATTAGTTAAATCCCATGAAAATCCTTTCAGTAGTTTCGGAGATTACTGCATTCAAACAGGCAAAAAAACAGACCAGAAATCGAAAATGGTCCAAATTTATTATATTACATTCCCTTTATCACAGTCAGCCATTTGTTGAAGGAAATTTTCGATGTACAGAGACAACTTTTCTATAGCTATATTATAGTACAGATTGCATTAAATACCTTATATCGTCTACCTTAATGTCCGATTTCATTTAACGATGTTCGAAAATTTAATTTTACGAAGCAGAAGCCTCCAAAAAAAAAAAACGTTTGGCACTGTTACTTTCATCCGTCCTTCTTTTTCGCCTTTCAACGCTGCAACAGTAATTTTTTAAAATTCGCAAAGTCCCAGCTGCAACAAATTTTCCGCTTCACCTAAAGCTTCTGAAAAGGATTAAACCATAGCATTTTCGCATCCTTTGGGGAATAATTAACGCAACTTAAATTGCTAGTGGCGGCGGCGGTGTTTGACACAGCAACACATTTAGCAACCAAACCGTACAATCACAGTCATCGGAACACTAATGAAGTCATCATAGCAAAGCAGCCGCGAAACGGGTCACAGCCAACCACGTTTTTATTAAATAATTGCTGCTCCTTATTGTGTTCTTTCTTTTTATTCAACGGTAATGACATTAAGTATAGCCATAGCAAATTCCGAGGCAGGAAGTTGACATTTATTACGCAACCAGCTCATGTTTGTAACCGTGTTAAATGTTTCCATAGGACACTGGCGTCCTTTTTTCTTCTCTCTCGCCAAGGCTCCTTTAGTCTCATTTTCATTCTACAAATGAACAGTGACTTCCGCACATCGCGCACACTCTGCTTATTGACTTTGACTTCTTTATTATTGTACTTTTATTGCTCTGCGCTAAGATACCCTGATTTCAATTAACCCAGCCACCGTACACCATATCCTTTTCTTACATTATTTTGTGTAGTACTTGGCGGATATTCGTCTTCGTTTGTGCGAAATTCGTCTCACCTTTCAGTCGTTATTATCATAATTAATGTGGCTTAAGTAAGAATAATGTTTATACATTTTTTAAGCAGTTGCTTAGCCAGTTTTTTATTCTAACAGTTTTGGTAAATCAAAAAAAAAACATTTATTTCTTTTCCATGTCGCTTTTGCTCTCAGCGCATTTATAGTGTAAATTCCTACACAGGGCGGTCGTTGTGTCTTATTGTTTTGTAAGCATATAAATATGTAAGTATGTAACTATGTTTGTATATATAATTAATATCCATGTGGTTCTTTTGGCAATTAACTCCGGTCAACCGCAATTGAAATGAACTCTTCGAAGGATATTGCGAGCGACGGTTTTGCATAATTAAGACGTTAGAAAGGATAATAAAGTCTCGAATGGGTGGTAATAAATTTTAAATGCATACACGATTGCTTTACAAAATAACAATCACTTTTATGTATTTGTGTTTATATATTTACATACAGTGACCTTTGTGATTCTATTTGGTAGTGTACCTGAGTAAATGAATTCAGCGGATTTTAAGGTAACCTTTAATTGGGCCATTTCGGGCTACATTTCGAGTGTGTTTTTTGTGTGACATATTTATGAGAAACATTTGCATATTTTCTTTTACAGTGCATATATGTTACATTTTGGTTATTAAGGCCAAAATTTTATGTAAATATTGGAGTGGTTTAAAAATCAGTTCCATTTAGGACATAGGGTGGGTTTTGTAGAAAATAATTTTTGGAAAAGTGTACTCATACACAAAATCAAAATACCACCTAAAATGCCTTATAAATCAGAACAATATTTACCGGATCTGTTTATGTTTTTTGCAATAAGAAGGCCATCTTTTCTTAAAAATCAAAAGGATAATAGCTATGTAAAACTAAGATTAAAACTTTTCAGTGTAATTAAGAGTATTTTCAATAAAATCTAGTAGATAGCCTATTAAACTATAATGAGAACCCTTCAATATAACTAAGAAGAAATCTTGGTTTTATTATAATCTCCTCTTAATTCGTATAAGCAAAAATCTTATCAATACGAAATTATTTCCACCTAAGGTCTTTTAAGTAGACTATTTTCTAAAATTAAATATCACGCTGTTATCTTAAACTGTTTATTATTTAATTATACAATGTTTACTTATAATTATAATAAGTTTTATTATTTAAATATTATTAAAACAGGATTTTACATATTAGCTTATAATAGGCCCGTTTCTTTGCACCCGAGTTGCAAAAGGATGCTCTAACTCGCATAGAATTTCCTTTAGTTGCAAAAGCAACCCTGTTGGGATCTTTCATTTGAGATGCGCTTGGTTTACTGCTATTTAAGAACGAAAAAAAGCTGTGCAAGTTTAAGGTTTATGTAGTTGTATATTTAAGAAACACTATATAAATAAAAATGACTTTAAACTAAAATTTCCCATTTATATTCTTCCGGCTCATTCACAATAGCACGCTTTTTTCACTTCACAACACCAGATCTCAGGTAAGTTATCATTTTACCGAGTTGGTGTTGTTGCTTTACATGCAATTCGTTATCCTACCTAGTGTTCTTTTGCAACTAGGTTACAAAGAAATGGGCCCAATATAAGAACAATTAAAATAAGTATAACAATTGGACAAGAAAGACAACGAGAGAAAATGAGACCGTGGCTATCGACTAAAGATATTTATATATACAACCAACTACTGCTTTATTCATTACAAACTCTTGACACAATGAATCAGTCAGTTTTTATTTTTTATTTACCAAATAAGCCAAATATTTTAACATACTTATTTTACATTACGGACAATAAAATAGAATCAAATCGGTTGCTGCGAAACAATTAGCAATTCTTCCTCTTTGCTATTATATTGTCGATAACTATTGGCCGTAATTGAACCTGTATACTATTTGTCGTTTAAAAAGACGTAATAGAAAACCGTTTTCGTTTTGCTTTTACTTTTGAGCTTAAAACTTGTAACGGTGGGCTTTTACTATAGTGACAATATGATACAATCAATAAAGTAAAAAAGCAATAAAGTGTATTATAAGCGTACATTGTGCTATAAATTGTCGTATTTAGTAAAATTTGCTTTAATTTAGAAGAAATGGCTCGCGGAAAGCACTGCACTGGCTTCTTTGCAATTTGATGCAGTTCGCATTTTTGCTAAAGTCATATATGAAAGATAGATATTTTCGATTTAAACAACAGAAAGCCAACTCTCAAATTACGAAGATATTTAGAAGCCGGCATTCCCAATGGTAGCACACTGGTTCCATTACTTTATTTGTTTCTATATATACATAAATCGAATTTACGAATACCTAGAAGAAATAAAATTGCAACCTTTGCCGTGCAAAAAGAGTCCACAATAAGGACTTAGGTGCCTACAGACGCTTAGCTGCTTAGATGGTAAAATGCCGTATAAAACTCAAGAAAAGCAAAGAATCAATACTTGTTGACTTCGCAAATAACAGAATCAAATATATAAATCAGACATAAAATCAGACATATAAAACAAAGCAGCTGAGCTGGATTTACGATACAAAAAACTAAAACTATTAAATTGGAAAAATTCAATGGACATTAAACTGTTTATTTACAAACAAATTTTAAAATCTGCATCGTGGCATGGCTTTGGGAGAGCACAGCGAAAACTATTTCCTAAATTATGCAATATATTCAGTACAAATTCATCACAGATATCTGAGCGTACAGAAAATTTCACAAATGGTTACCAAACTCGTTCAGAATAATGCAGTAACCCTGAAGCATCATCACTTGATGCTGGAACAAGATATATGAGATGGTTATAAAAAATCAAACCACTAGATTTAGCGGTTAACTCATTAAACGCTAGTGTTAC
Source organism: Anomoia purmunda (assembly GCA_951828415.1). Taxonomy (NCBI): domain Eukaryota; kingdom Metazoa; phylum Arthropoda; class Insecta; order Diptera; family Tephritidae; genus Anomoia; species Anomoia purmunda. The sequence continues at coordinate 96,950,275 of OX639996.1, forward strand.
ATACCTATGTGTAAAGCTCAAACTGCTCAAAGACAGAATTTGTTTTTTTTTACAATATTATAAATCCAAATCATAATAGGCATATCAAAGAATGATCGTGTACTATTTTTGGGTTATTCTGCTAAGAGTAGCAAAAGCAATAGAGTGTTGAACACGAAACGATTTTAAATACATATGAAAATTATCCAAATGGGATCATGTTCTTTTGAACACGAAATGGAATTTATATGAAATGTTAGTTTATTATTGTAAAACTACTTGAAAATTATATATTGATATTTGTCTTTTTTCTTTGCTTTTTGTGTAAGTGTGACATATACATACATATGTATGTAACGCTCGCGAGTACACCTTATGTGCTGAATGTCGTTCATTGTAAAAGTGAGAATTCTCCCACTTTTAAAATACATACGTACTTATCCGTTGAAATGAAGACTAAAAGTAGATAAATTTAATTTATTTAAATCCACTTTTACAGTGCCCGATACACCTTTTAAATATATCTTTATATTTCTACATAAGTAATCTTTGCTTCTTAGGGAAAAATTAAGTATTTATAGGATTTAGATAATGAAGATAATGAGGTGGAGCTATGTGAAGATTTCGGTGTTGAAATTGGCAGCTTGTAGAAGAGTGTGAAATTGTGATAAGAAAAAATACCAAAGTCGAAGAGAGTCCGGACTTCAATATAGAAAGGGAAATTTTAAACTGCTTAAAGCGTTCCCTCTCGGCTTTAGAAGTAAATAAAATAATAACGGGAATCCAAATATTATAGCTCGAGAAATTAAAGCTTTTTATTGGAATCTTATTATACATAAGTGGCTATGCATATTCTCTAAACAAAGAATCATATTGGAATAATGACAAAGATATTTAAAACCATGTTATTTTTGATGCGATGTCACGAGATCGATTTGGAGTTATTTTAAGTTTGCATTTCATTTATCAAAAAAAGAAAGATATATCAGATAAAATCTGGAGTATACAATAAAAACACTAATGGATCTAGCTGTCAGCAATCTGTTAACACCAAAAGTGTAAAGTGTGGCGGATTGTTTCTACAATTCCCACTCTAGGCCAGTTTTAGTTACCTTTTAAGCTTTACAGTCACGAATATCCCTTTGTCAATAACTGCATCTTATGGATTTTGTTAGAATTTCAATTAAATTTTACCAAATAATTCGTGAGAAATTAAACTTAGTTGACCGGCAGAGTTGGATAAATTAGTTTCGGAGATATACTTTATTGCTCAAAAGTAAATTTTCCAACGTTTTGGGTTTTGTGCATTTCTGTACTTAATTTCTTTATACCAAATTTGATTAGTTATTAAGAAATAATTTTTTTTAATTGATTTGAAAATTTCCGTTATACGGCAGTGGTTCAAATACTTTTATTTTGTATTCTCATATTATAATAAATATGCGTGAGAACAAATTTTTTAAGTCTTGAAGGACGGGATAGAGTTTAGTCAGTCGCTTTCGGAGATTTTCATAGCTTTTTAAATTAAAGTGGGTGGTCCACAAAACGCACGTTTTCCTTTCATACACCCAATTCTGTATACAAAATTGGAGAAAATTGTTTTTAAATTATTCATTTACATAGTTGGTAGAGATTAGGGTAAAATTAAAAAAAAATTACTCCTAACAATACTTTTAACACAACACAAAAACAGCACCCGACCTACTGACCCAAAGATTTTCACTTTCATTGTGTAGAAGATTTGAACATTGGCTTGCTTCTTATGACTTAGCTATACGCGTACTTACGACTACATATTTAAAAACAACATTTTTTTTGCCAAAATAACATTTTTACTTTTTGATGATTCTGCGCAAGTTTTTTTTTTGTTGGTCATTAATTCACTTTTTGCACACACCCAATTAGCTGTTAATATAAACAAATAATGTTGAGCATGAATCGCAAGAATATTTCCCATTTACTATATTCTTATATGTACAATGTAGTTGTATTTATTAAAATAACACATAACAAAATTTTTCACAACTAATCAGCAATGCCGTCTTTTTTTATCACAGCGAGGTGAAGACGCGCTTACAAGAAGAATAACTAAAAATAAATTAATTACGCAGCATCAAGGTCTCAACAAACTTTTTTGGTTAATTATGTAGCCAAACACAAAAATATGAATTATTAGAATAAACCTATTTGAAACTTAAAATTTCAGTACGTTCTTGTTTGGTTTTTTTTTTATACTATTTATGATGTCGAATTTTTTGTTTTGCTACTCATATTCAAATATTTTTTGTTGTGCATTTGTTCATTGTTTTTCGCATAGTACTCGTAGCAATGCAAGGTCAATTTTTGTATGATGTTGCTTAAAATTTCCTATGCATGTTTATGCAACATTGGATAATTAATAGGCACTTTTATTTTAGATAGAGAATTACTTACTTCCAAAAGTGTTTAATTGCACTATGGAGCAGTTAACTAAATCAACTCTAAATGTTGGTATTCAAGCGCAGCAGTCACAACCCAAAGTTGATTTTATTCCACCTCAATACTATTTCTCCACTGGGTCTTCAAGTTTCACATATTTGAATCCACCACTGGTCGCAGGTCCTTCTCTTTCTGTTTAAGAAGGAATTTAACCACCACCTTATCTAGTATTTTCAAAACTCTTCTGGTTATTTTACAGATATCTCTGGCGCCGCAAGGGTTCTCATTCATCTTAGGGAAGAGTGGCCTCATATCCCCTAAATGGAAGAGGCAATAAAGGTGCGAAAAATAAATTTTTCGGTTCAGTTCAAGGACTTACTTTGTAGAGGGATTAGTTAACTATATTTCTTAGATATTAAGGCAGATGTCAAAATCTGCTTTTTAGCAGAAAATGACAAACAAGTATGATTTCGTATTTGCATTGTAAGGGGCAAGAAACTAAGTAACATAGAATGAAATTGAAGGATTTTGACGTTTATTAAAAAAAAAAGCCTTTTGTAGGCTCTTTCCAGAAAGTAAAAATTAATTTATGAAATAAGCGGCACTGTAGTCAATCGCTGAAGTCTGAGTTGTCCCCTTTCTCTTTGAGTGCGATTAGTCCTCGCTCGCATTGTTTTTTGCAGGCCGCTCGTCGACGGCTGTAGTTTCATTTATATTTTTGCTTTCTTCTGCTTTTTATTTGCTATTTCTGTCGTGAAGCGCCAGCCCCATTTACATTGCTGCAACAGCTCGATGCAGAATCTCCGGATTCCTTTCGAGGTTTTACGCTTAAATATCTGTCCCATTTATAAATAAACAAAAGCGAGAATTTTTTAGCTTTTTAACTCACATATTCTCTCAAAAATACGCTATAACAAATTACGGTGCCAATAAATGGGGTCGGTTTCAAACCACCGCGACGTTTTTAAATTAACTGCTCGCCATTATCTGATCACGCAAGGAGCGATGAAACTCTAATTGCTTGCATGCAAGCTAGTATAATGAGCAATCAGAATAAATTACCGTCAGATTTTTATGGAAAAAACACTTTTAGATCAAGTCAAGGCGAATCTATACAAGGTGATGTTATAAATACAACTACAAAATTCCTGTGTATTTTGTTTTTGTTTCTGCGTAACAGTTGTCAAAATTTAAATACATTTTGTTTTTTCTCTTACGGCTTTTGAAAGCTCATACGCAAAAGCAAAAACAAAATACATGTAGCTGAATAAAAAAATCAAATCAGCTGCTCTTATGCCATCACCTTCTATAAATTCGCCTTGGCTCAAGTTCTGTGAAGCTCGAAAATGAATGTCACAGGTATTGAAACAAAATAAACGTGAAAATCGCAGCGAAAAAGAAGAAGAAAAAATGGCTATCTCAATCCAAAATGTCTGTGTTATAACAGCTTCTCACCGACGTTACCGGTAATTCGGCTAGCAACGCCATCCCTAAGAAACACGGAAGGTTGGTATGGGATCACGCCCTCCTACTTATGGCATAAACCACTTACTTTCAACCAAGTTATTTTTTTTTTTTTTGGTTGGACAATTTTATTATAATTTTTAGTTCAGCTTGGATCTCACTGCAGACACTGATTTTGTTACCAGGGTACCTGTCGCCAAATATCCAGTCCGCTACTTTAAGTATAGAAAATGCCTCTGATTAAAAAACCGTTGTAATTGCACCTAAAGAAGAAACCCATCCTAGGTCCTGCGTCACTTTGTGTATTGGAACCATTAGTTTTGAAAATTTTCTCCGAGCTTCACTTGTCGGAATGTGAAGTTATATATACTTTATAAGAAAATCGACTTTCGGCATCCGTATAAATTTTGTATCAAACACCAGGGGTTTTTACTTCTCTGGGTTCTCGGATCTCTCATTGTAGTAGCACAATCCTACTTACTGTGATATTATCATGGAGTATCTCTTCTTTTACACAAACTTCCCTAAGATATCTTCCTTATGCTAATGCACAAAAATCGTTCGCGTAAGCTTGGATGTGAACAAAGACTTTCTGTTAAAGGGAGTCCACTATCAAATAGATTATACCGCCTGTGAGAATCCTTTTTGAATTTCCATCCTGAGGCAAAAGCCATCTTACAACTCCGCAGTCAACAATCTTCTAGACAAAATAGAGTATATCCACCTTATAATTGTGACATCCCCAACTAGCCTTCTGGGGTCACTTATCACACATAAAACTAGTGCGCTAACATTTAGTTAATTGGGTCATAGCTTCTAAACCAAAAAAACTTGAAAAACGTTATATCCTAATATTGTAGACTGAACATTTACAGGCTCTTTTTGTCTATAACCCGAAAAAGGCGTTTTTGAAAAAATAAAAAAGAAAAAACTAATATAAAATACCCTTTGGTATTGAAGAACATTTTTAGTCTAAGCTAGTTGAATCAAAGGGTCCATTAATATTAGCCTTATCCAAAGTTCCGCGGTATAGGATTCGTAAGACCTTTTGAAAAAGTGTAGCTTGACTTTGGTGTCAGTTTCTAATGCAATGCATAAACTCAAAAATGCTCCTAGTCTATTTCCACATTCCTATGGATAGTTTGAACTTGGACAAAATTATAAACTTCTCCTATTCAGGTGCACTGAAAATTTCCATATCCTTTGCAACAGTAAGGGCAAAATGGGTGACTATAAAACCAGATGACTGTTACGAAAATTTTAAAAATAATGTTCTCAAAAATGGTCTTTGAGAAAATTACATTCAGTAAAAGCATACTAATACTTCTTCATTGTGGGTTTCAAGCACAGTTTTAATAAATAATTATTTTAAAGAATGAAGAGAAATTACAATATATAATAATAATAATTTGGCGCTATCATCAAGTAGCTCGATGTTTAGCCAAATTTATACTATAATTTGTGTTGTGTATTTTGATTTTTTACCACAAATTGATGGACCTACAGCTTTGCGCTGACTATAAATGATAAATGGCTTTTGCAATCCAAAAATATGCATGCAAATTTGTCAGTAATCTGCAATTAATATTCCACTTACAAAAATTAAATTATTATCGGATTCTATGTAATTTGAAAATTCACCAAAAAAATGACGGTCTTTATACTTCTGGCTTTTGATCAGCTCACACTACCCCCATCTCCGCTAATAACTCATTAAAGATGAACAGGCATTTAACCCATTAACAGCGAAGGAGTACTTAAATACCCCCAAAATAGAAAGCATCCAAATAATCATATATGAAGAACTATAATTGCTAACTCATTGTTTGCTGTTTCTATAAAGTACATACATACTTTTTCCTCTCTTTTTATCAAATGTGTGGAATTAAAAAAACTCCATTTGCCAATTTGTATAAGTTTTAAAAATTTGTAAAATTAGGAAGAATTTCATTATCATGTGAATGGATTGAAAATCTTAGACCTATATATGTTCAGTGGCGTATATAAATACGCATCCAGTGAAAAGAGTATAAAATATTAAAATTGATTTTTACAAAAAATTTTTAGATGAAACTAAATAAGTAAGATAAAATATATTATTTATTATACCACATTTTTTATAATAAAATATTTCGTATTACAAAGTCTTTTATGTATTTAAAAAAACGGTAAGATTATCTCATAATACAATATTATTTAGCAGAAGAAGAAGATCTCCCTACAAAATATTTTATAATAAAAAAAATTGTCAGCCTAGAAAGCTAGGCGATAGAAGTGAAACTTCATGGATCTCGATGGGCACTTGAAATGAAAATACTCACCCTAGCCAGTAAGTTTTATGAGATAGAAATATTTCCCCGATAACAGAAGCCACTATTCCTTATTCTGGAATTTTTAAGGGTATTAGGTTAATGAAAAAAAATAGTTGATGTTTTCGCCCCCATTTATAAAAAATCTATTCATTCACTTCCATACTTTCACGTTCAAGAAAAGATACAATTGGTTTGTGGTATGAAAATATGAAATGAAAACTCGTGATTGTAAATTATTTAAATATCTTGAGAAAATTGCATCTATTGTCGTGCCTGATCTGCTTGTTGAGTCTTTGGGATTATTATTCATTTTTAAATTTAATTTACTCTCTAAATATTGTACAAGTGGTTGAGCTTCTTCCAAGGCAAAATTGGCATTAAAATCATCGCTCAAAATCATTGGCATAGTGAGCAAATCTTCTCCTAATTCTGCTGCGCCAGACGGAGTATATGCCAATAAAGCTCTATGTATGAATTTTATTATATCGTTAATTTTCTGGTTCGGAGTGATGTAGAGAACAATCATTGCCACAATCCGTCCGCCCCTCCACGCATGCTACCCCTCTCTCGTTTTTTCCTACTCCGAATCTGTCGCGTTTTCGTTTCTCTCCCATGTCTCCTTCCGTCCGACTGCCCCACCACGCGTGCCATCCCCTCCCTTTTCCAGTCGCTTTTTCGTTTCATTCGATATTGGAATTACAGCCTAATGAGCGCAAAGAAGTTTCACTTCATTGTTATAATAGAAAATATTTAATTTTGATCTTCTTATCTTTTTGGAAACGCAAATATGACAAGGAGTCACGGAAAATCGTTTCAATTTACATATATTTTTTATTAGAATTTAAAAAAAAAAGTTGTCCTTGAAACAGTTATAACTGCTCCACATAAATGCACTCACCCTATCTAGTAAACGTCAATACAAAGAAATACAAAAATGCACGCACAACTTTCTAATCCTTATTTCCTTTTCTGGAGAAGGCCAATTACAGAATACTGTAATTCTGCTTTTATTAATTTATGATAGCAATAAATCATATATGTAACTACAATTCACAATCAAACCAAGATGTGCCCTTAGTAAAAAAAAAAAATTTAGTAATTTAAAAAATTTCAGCATTGTCTGCGTGGTAGTGGGAAATTTTCACAAGTTTTTTTTTTATTGACGTGTGAAGGTAAGCATCTTTTTATTTTGACCTATTCCTTGCGCTGAAAACAAACAAATATAACGATCCACATCCCTTTGTTTAGCTGCTAGGGCATAAAAATTGATACATCAACAATTCTAGTGGCGGCTGTAGAGACAAGAACATAAAATATGTAAGTAGAATATGAGAGAATATTGTTATAATAGAAACATTGTAGTTGAAAATCCAGGTCATCAATTAAAACTTCATTATTCTTCTTTTGTCGACTTTACTTAACTACCGCTTTTTCTATTGACGTACTTTTTTTGTTCAGTACTTTTTTTATGATGAATTCGATCAATTTATGAATTGTTATTATTTCATTACTTATATCATTGCAGAGCAGAAAAGTCGGTTGCTATTCATTTAATTTATATTAGCTATTTTTCACATGCCTACTGCCTATGGCTTCAAATACTAGAAACATGCTGGGGTTCTCCTAAATTTTCTCACGTACAAAGGTCGTTTTTAGTTTTATACATATATGGCCAAAAAGGGCACAGTTGTTATACTACAATATTATTACTATTATTATTATTGTTATATCTGAACGAAAGTTTTACCTTCACTGTCCCATATTGAACTCTCCGCAACCCTTCTAGTGAGGATTTCTACTTCACCAGCATATTTCGACAAGTTTTTCATATAATGCAAGTAATAGATAAAGTTTATTGTTACAAATCAACTAATTCCAGTGATTTACCGCTAAACCTGCGCAATCTGAAACGATTCAATATCTTTCAGTGGAATTAAAAAAAGAAAAGAAAAATAATCGCTCTATGGCTCGCTATATCGGAACAAAACTAATAAAACCAATTACAATAACCTCCAATATGAGCTGGACCGTAGAACCTCGAAGCAAATTATTAGGTACAGAAAGGTCTGAAGGAGCTAGCAAGGAACGAGTCGTCTTACAGCGAATTTTTCTTAACCGTTCGTTGAGCTTAATATCGATATGTGTTTTCCGACTTTGTGGGTAGATTTCGACCCATGGTTAGTTGATTGTAGCGTTGCCTGGAAAAATCTAGGACCCAATTAGCGCTTAGAGCACCATTTTGATACGTTCATTCTCCTGAAACCAGCTTTTCTGCTATCATGATTCCTTATTTTCCAACAACCTGGGTTTGTTGATGAATCTACTGATGTTTTCTATTCTATTGTGCAACTAGAAATATTGTTCAAGTCGCTCGCCAGGAAGGATCCGAGTGTCTGCTTTCTACTACGAGTCAGAGCTGTACACCGAGAGAGGTAGTGAAGAACTTTTTCTCTACTGTCCTCCCGATTTCATATAAATTGCAAGAGCAGTGAATCGTGTGCATTTTATTTATTACGAAACCAAATCTTATATTTCATTTATGCCATTGACGCACTTCCATGGGTACTTTTGTAGGTTGGGCTTTTATCAAAACAATATAAAAACCCTGCTTTTTTGTTCTCGCTTATGCTTTCCTTCTAAAAACCTTCGTATTATAGACGTCCATTTTTATCTGGCGCTTTCGCTTTAGCAGGTTGCGGTTCAATCGGAGAAGATGTTGATCCTTTAGTTTTGAAAGCAATAAGGATGACCATACTTATTCTTAAAACTCGCCTCGCTTATTACATAACACTCAAAAGTAATCGATTTTTGTTCAAAAATAGTTTCATGACAAAGTCTGTGAATTGGATTCAGCTCATTGATTTTTGTTTTTTCATTGGGCATATTTTATTATGAGTGTTTAATTTTGTTTATAATTCTATCCAAAGGCCAATGAATGGTTAAATCAAAGTAAAAAGTCAGATTCGGAAGTAACAAGTTAATTTTAGAGCTGGGAATTCCATCCGGATTTTTCAACTATCCGGATAATCCGAATATTCAGATAGCCAGATATTGAAACGAAAAATCCGGGTATGCGGATATCCGAATATCAATATAATATTTGGACATCCGGGTACCAGAAATTAAATAAATGGGCAATAGGAGCGCAAAAAGGTTTCGCTATTAAACTGCGGTATCTATTTTTGTGAAGCAGTGTTGTTGTTCATCAATTCGTTGATATTTTTGAACATCCAGATATCAACCGGATCTTCGTAAATCCGGATATCGAAATAATTGCAGCAGCGAATATTAATCCGATGGCCATATTATTTGAATTTTATCTGTGTCAAGGGATATCCGAATATGCGGGTAGTCCCCGCTCTAGTATGTATATTAGAAATTAAGTAAAAAATCTTGACAATGTATTTATTAGAATATGGAATAGCCGAGGGGAATGGAGAATGCTCAATATTGCCGATTTTTCTGTCGGGCTGTCCAACACTTTTCTCAATAAACTTCTCAGAATATATTTCGACTTTTGTTTCAAAAGATAGCCTCGCCAAAAAAAAAAAAACATTTGCGAAAAAGTCGACTTTTACGTCATAATGTATATGTTCACTATAACAGAAATCTCTTAATTGCTTTTACTCTTCGTGAAAAGAAGTAAAGTGTAAAGTGCTCAAAGAGAAAATTATTTGGTTTTACGATTTTGAAGGCAAGACAACAATGGTCCTCTGTTATTCACGAAAAAATTTTTTTTCAGTCACGCAGAGCCATACTTACGAGTATGAGCGTTCCAAGAGTAGACATCCCACAATTTCCGCGTTGAGGAGCGCCACTTCTATACCGATTTTACAAAGTTATAAAGAGTTAAATATGGGCAAGACATCTTTTTAATTGTTTGACTTTTAGTTTGAAAGAAAATAATTGTAGAAATTAGCAAATATAATAGAAACATTAATAAAAATAGTATGAGTTGCTAGTAGTAGTATTAGTGAAAATAGTAGTAGAATTTAGTAAAAACAGTAGTAAGCATAAGTAGTAGCAATAAATTCTAAACGCATTAGTAAAAAATAGTAGTAGAAAGTGGTAAAGACAGCAGTAGTAATTAGTAGTAGCATTAGTAGGAATTAGTCAAAATAGTAGTAGCATTAGTAAAAATAGCAATTAGTAAAAATAATAGGAGTAATTTGTAGTAAAATAAGTAAAAAGAGTAGAAGAATTAGGTAAAAATATAAGTAGAAGTTAGTAAAAAGGTAGTTGAAATAAGTAAAAACAAAGTACGATAGTTGAAATTACTAAAAATAATAGCAAAAATTAATACTAGACTTAAAAAGATAGTAGTACCAGTCGCAAAAAATAATAGTGGAAATTTTTGAATCTAATATGTAGTAGTAATTAGTAGAAGCAGAAGTAAAAGTAGTAGTAGAAATTAGTAAAAAGAGTAGTAGAAATTAATAGTTGGATAAGTAAAATAGTAGTAGGAATAACAGCAGCATATGCACAAACAGTAGTAGTAACTAGTAGCGGGATTAGCACAAAGAGTAGTTTTAATAAGTGGTAGTCCTACTGATAGTAGTAGTAGTAGTAATTAGTAGTAGTAGGTGAAGTAGTAGTATTAGTGGTAGTTGCAGCCCTGAACCGAATGGTCCTGAATCCGAATATTTAGTGCGAAAATAGTGTCGAAACGCTCCAGAACTTGTCCTTAAATTTTCCTGAATTAGTGCCGAAATAGTCTCAAGCTACATACATACATACATACATACATATGTATGTGTGTAGGTACTGATGCAAATTCATAGTATTTGATTTACTACCTCGAATGTATGTTTGAATTTTTACTCATATAACCGTCATGTGCTGACTTTGTGACGAGATGCTCACGCGACTTTCGTGACGTGATGCCGATGCAACTTCCGTAGCGCTATTCTGACGCGACTTCCGTGACGGGAGGAAAAAAATCACTGCCGCTAAAGAAGTTTTACTTCGAGAATCAAGTCAATCCATTGAACAATTTCTGAGTTATCGTGTCCGTCATTTTATAAAATGCGGGTTCGAGAAAAACCCGATTAAAGTTGATTAATGATCCATGTGCGGGTGTGACAGCAAAAGAAAAGAAAGTCAGCGTGGCCACCAAAATTCCGCGAGACTATGCACTCTAGAGGTTCAATATGTTAATAGAAAAACCGTTTTTTTTACCCACAAATAATGGGTTTATCTACGAGATTTCGGATGTTAATCGAAGCCGGTAAATGTAGACTTTTTGTCATACCTAGCTCGAATTTCCCCCAGAGCTTCTATGGTCTGTAATGAAATAGTAAACTCAAATCTCCACTGCTGTTATTCACCTAAAAGTTACGGTTTCATCTGCGCTGAGGAAATCAAACGAAGAAGCCTACCACCACGTCACACACGACTGATGATGGTGCTCTTTGTTGAACTCAGTCAGTTATTCTGCCATACTGCCATTCCTATTTATCACGAAAGAGGTAGGAAAATCGCTCAAGTCGCGTCTACAAACTTTCTACACAATGATTGCCCAATTTGTCTAAGCGCCACCGCCTCCAGATGCCACACAAATCGGCTAGGCATGACATATGTAATTTGAGCAATAAAATACAAATCGTTTTAACTCAAGTGCATGTGCATTCCGTTGCACTATACTTACATACCAACCATATTCACACAAACACGCACACACATACACACACACAACAATTTAGTGTATTATGACACAAAATTATATAGTTACAAAGACGAAAAGGATGAAGGCCAGCTGTAGCGCTGTATTTGGCAAACATTTATGCCGCCCTCTACTCCAAAAAAAAAAAAAAAATAAAAAAATAAAGAAGAAATCTAATAAAAATGAATGCATTCCAAATAGCGAAGACAAAAGCCAAAACCAAATAGCTATAATAATAAAGAGAGCATATGCGCCAATAAAACACTAAATATTGCTGAAAAAGAGCAAAACATCAACAACAACAACAACAAAATCAACAATTATAATTTACTAGTATGCTGCAGCAATAAGTGATGGCCGGCGGGCATGAAAATTCAGTCAAAGGCGGCACAAAATACTCACAGCAGCGAATGCTGCTAACAAACCGCTTGCATGTGATGAGATTTTGCGGCTGCGGCTGCGACTGTGGCGCATGCGCTGATTTTCTTTTGTTAGACAAGCGCTGTGATACAAGTACTATGTATGTGGCGCACAGTGCTTTCAAAGCGGGGGTGTTGACGTGGCCGAACCGACTGATCGACCCACAAGCGGCGACTGCATCATTTAGCCACAAGTTTGAGGTTATAAAAACTCATTATAATTTTTGCTGCACTGCGCTGGCAAGCAGAAAAAAAATTTGGCAAACAAAAAAAAGTGCAACAAAAAATTGAAATGTGAACGCAATGATTGCCTTTGCCTTGGACTTTTGCGCAGCGCTTTTTTGTTGTAATTATTTCTATTGCATTTTGTGAGTTTTTTTTGTTTTCTTCCCCCCAACTTTTGCATGCACATTATTGTTGTTGTTTTTTTTGCATGTTTTCATGTTTGCTTGTTTATTTTTTTTTTTTGTTTTTGCATTCCCATATGCGCTTCAGATTTCAACCGCACTATCATCAGCCTCAGCGACGGCGGCCACACAATGTTGTTGTTTCTGTTGTTGGCGCTCGCATTGTGACCTTTCCATGACTGACAGCGAATTTGACGCCCACGCGTGGCATCGCATCTCTTATTTTTTTGTTTTCTGTTTTCTTCTTTTTTCCTTGTTTTATATTTATAGTAGACTATAACTATCCATTGGCCGCATCTGTGTCAAAATCAAGCTGATCTTTTATTTTTCTCTGCTTGATTTGTTATTACGTTTTGGGGTTGGCGAACGTTTGCTGTCTGGCTGCTTGGCGGCTCGGCTGCTTGGCTAGTGAGTGTGGGAAAGCTTTGATTTATGGGAATTAAATTTGCCAAACTTTTTGATTTTCATAACTTTTTAATAGTTCGCATTGTACTGTGAAGTTGGAGAAATTCGATTTACGAAAAGCTTAAAGTTATGGAGCAGGAAGTTGTAGTGTTTTGCATTGTCAGCGCTCGAGGGTAGTATGTAAGTAGTTAACTTGGCTTGGTGTTGTTGTTGGCTGATTAGGGCGTTAATATTTGTTTTGCGGTTAAAGATTGAAAGCAGATTTCTAATGTGTGAAAAGCGTATGTGTGTGTTAAAAATAGTGTTTGTCGAGTCGTTAAGGATGCCTATTATCCCAGAGATGACTTGAAAGATTTCTTACTGATTTGGTTTGTCTTAATCTCTGCCGCAGAAATTAACTCAAACAACTTACGTATTCAGCTCATTAATAGTTATATTGCCGTGCTTTAAGCGATGTAAGTTAAAATCATATTTTTAGTTTACATTGGGTTAAATTTTTTGGGCACAAAATATGATACGAAACTTTGACATTCTTTAATTCTGGATTGTCGCACAAATAAATATATAGAAATAGTAATTGTTTTCATTAAACTGACAACATCTGACGTCAAATTTGATATAATGAAATGCCAACCATAGGTGGTGTGGTAAGACAAAATAAAATTAGAATGAAAATATTTATCCGGTTTAGATCTAACCTCAAAAATCTTTTGCAGTGCACTCCGCAGATTAAGCGTAGCAATTGAAAATTTTCTACTTATTCACTTCACCTATTTTGGAGAATCAAATCAGCTCTTCTAGATTTACAGGTTCTTAACCCTTGAGAGGTTATGGTTACAAAGGCCATTTTGATTTGTACCTTCATTAATTTTGAAATTACTATGCCCGTCATTTTTTTTATTTTTAAATAGTTAGTAAATAAAAGGAAGAAGAAAAAGAACAGAATACTGCTAGCTAAAGTTCAAAATGTCGTATGTCGGTATCAAGGCCGATATGGAAATAAAAGGAGAAGGCCGAATACAAAAAGTAAACGAGAAGCTTGAGGTCGCTCTAAAACACCAAGGTCAGGTGTGAAAATCTTATCCTCCAAAACCTATAATTGTATTGGATATGCCAATTCATTCGCTTGGATCTGCAAAAACTAAAAGGTTTATTTTATATTAGGCCGGTTTCTCTATACCCTAGTTCCAAAAGAACACTTGGTAGGATAACGAATTGCATATAAAGCAACAACACTTACTCGGAAAAATATGCGAGTTGAGCCAACTCGGTTAAATGATATCCGACCTGAGATCTAGTGTTGTGAAGTGAAAAAACTGCGCTATTGCGAATTAGCCCTAATAAAATGCATAGAAAATTTAGATTTAAGACCTAATTCGTTTTTATTTGCATAGTATTTGTAAATATATAACTACATAAACCTAAAATTGCCGGCACAACTAGTTTCCGTTCTTAAATAGCACTACCAAATCTTGTGTTTCATGAAAAATTAAAAAGCTTTGCAACTAAAGGAAATAATAAAACGGGCTCATTATAACGGATGATTTCTTGTTTGGTTAAAGTTAGTCTGATGTAAGTAAGACCTTAATTCCTAGTTTTTGAAATAAGTGTAAAAAATTTTATTTTGTCGTTTATTATTGTTGTCTCTTTTATAAGCCATATCGGAAACAACTAACAATTTAAAAAGTAATTGCACAGAGCTAAAAAGTTTACCTATAATTAAAGAGATCGACGTCTACAAAAGCTTGGAGCCAAAGGAGAATGAGAGATGACAAGATTGAAAAATTTTGCGCTAGAAAATCTTTTTAAATTTAATTTTGAATTTCTTCTCAAAATTTATTGAAAAGGAAAACCAGGAAAAATCCTCCTATTTATTAATTCTTAAGGAATTTTTTTTTAAATATGCAAAAGTCTCCTTGTTTTTATGTTAAAAATCGTAAAATGTAAATTGCTAAGCATATTCTTTCATATTTACTATAATCTTATTAAATTTATCAATAAGGAAAATAGTCCTTTTTAATTCAAAGTTTGCATTTAATGTTTCAACACACATATATACTTTGTGAATATTCTACTTTAGATTATTTTTAGTTTAATATTATGATGAATATTGTTCTTTGGATTTTTGTATTTTCCAAAAAAAATTTTTTGATTTACCGAATTATTGTTTCATAAGTTTTCAATTGTTATATTTAGTTTGTAATCACTTTTATATTTTGTGTTCACTTTAGTCTCTTTTATCTTTATATTTTCGTAATGAAATTTTCTTTCAGTAAGGCATTTTTAAGTACTTTGTTTACATAGTTTATTTACTAAAAAGGGTGAATAAAAATTAACGGTTTTTGAAAAATCCCGAATGTGTCCTTATTTTTTTTTGGTTTTAAACGCAAAAAACTCAAAAATTACTATAATGATGTAGACAAGATAATATTCAACGTAAAGAAGTAGAATATACCTTTAAACCCATATCCATAAAAGGTTAGATTTATTTGCTATTTTGGAGTGTTTTCGTAATAACTGTAAAAGGACTTCGAAAACGGAGCTTTTGTTTATATCTCGAAAGCGGTTTTTTTTGGAAAATAAATGAAAATTATTGCAGTGTTCAGCAAAGAAAAATTAATCTAAAAGCGCTTTTTTTTACAAGCTAATGAAATTAACCTTCAAATAACATGGGAAGTGTTTTCTCACCCCACTACTTCATAAGAGTGCTAATATTTTCTTATTGCTATATTTTTCTGCTTTTATATCTTATCATCAAGTATTTGAAAAACGGAAGCTTTGCAATTGGCAGAGCTACAGCTGAGTCGATGTTTAAATTGTGATTTGCCAACACGACTGAGCATGAAAAAAATATTTGTCTTAGCTGCATTTAAAATAAAAAAAAACTTTGTGTTAAAGTCATAACTTATGTAAGTAAAAGTAATTTGTTTTTAGTTTTGTTGTGTGACGAAGGTTAAAAGAATTATTATTTTTACGGAGTTTTTTTATACAAGCAGGAGATGAAGAATAGTGTGACTTCGGAACTTTTTTGTAACCCATTGAGTCTTGAGTTAAGATCAATCATCTTATTTACTTTTTTCCTATCAACCACATATAATGCGCTTATTTAGTCAAACGAATACTTTTTTAAACTGTAGACTTACGTCTATGTCTTTCTTTAAAAATCAAGCACTTCTCTTAAAATTGTATTTAAGTACTTCAGTTGATATCGTAAACTTGCTGCGCCAAGTTTTCAAGTGTTCTTGAAAATATCGATACGGCAACGGAGTTACTTATGTAATTGGCCTTAGGCGAGCTACAACAGTTCCAATTTTATGATTTGATGCAGTCATGCGGATTTATAACCATACCCTTACGAAAATATCTTTGAACTATGTTGATTGAAATACTCTGACGAAGTGAATACTTGATCTACAAATTGTACACAAATGTAACAACTTCATAGGCGAAGTAGGTAAAAATAAAGCTAAATAACAATTGACATTCAAGTGTCTATGACTGTGAGAATAATGAAACGCCTAGGGCGATCTTCAAAATTATCTGCAACAATTAGAGTAGTAGAGCGAGTGCTCAAGTTTGTGGTGCTTTGAACTCAATAAGTGTTCATAATTATAGCAGCAGAAACTCCTGAGCTTAAGTAAATAATTGAGAAAGGCCTGCCAGCGTTAAGTGTGTAGTGGTGCGTGATGTTCCGACACTGACGCTAACTTTTCATATCATGCCTCCGGTTCATGGAACAGCAAATGGTGGAAATATTTTTATAATTCCTGTGTGCAATTTTTGTTATGTAAAACCTCCTCAAATCAACTATATGATATTCAGAGTTGGTATACCCTCTATCATCATCATCAGAATCCTCTATTTCTTATACAAATCCTTATATTGATTTAGCCGCTTGGTCTGACAACGAGCAGTTTGATGCATGCACTAAATTACTACTAAATTCTCGACAATATTTTTTCGTGTTAAAGTTCAGTTGTAATTTGGAAAGCGAAGAAATTATATTACAAAGAAGTTGTATCAGTCCTCTGTATGAGAGTCTAATTTTCTAATTAGATCCAGTTGGTGTCTGGTATGGTGAAATCGGACGTCCTTTGTGGAAATTTGGAAAAATAACAATACTCAATGCGGTAGAAGACTTTGTTTGTTGTGGGTTCGATATGTAAAGAGGAAACAAAAACCCTTAGCTTCGTACACCTGCCTTATATTTAATGATGCGCAAAAGTAGTATCCCTATGAGGAGATGCTATAATTTTCCAAAGTAAATAGATAGACGTTCAATAAGATAGCTATAATTGTCAGGGTACACCAGCCCCTGAACAAACGTTCTTCTGAGTCTATTGCGGCTGCGGCTGAAGAGGATCGCAGAAGATCCCGGAATGTCGATCATGCGATCTGTCTCGCAACTGGGTATTAATTCGCGGTCTTTACAGAGAATTTTAGTGAAATAATTGCAGTTGTTCCCTTAAAAGCGCTCTCAGTTCTGCGTTTCCTAAGCTGGATATCCTTTACCGAAGCGAATGGGTCTGAATGTGGACGAGGACAAAACTAAGTACCTTCTGTCATCAAATAAATAGTCAGCGCATTCAATTCTTGGCTTTCGAGTTACTATTAACTGTTATAGCTTCGAAAAAGTGGAGGAACTTGTTTAACTTGGGACCACCATTATCATCAACAATAATTTCAGCTTGGAAATCAAATGAAGAATCTCTCTTGCCAACAAGTGCTACTTTGGGTCCTTGAAGTATTCGAGAGAAAGATTCTTCGAACGATTTTTGGTATTTTACTTATAGGCGTCGTCGAATACCGCTGACGATGAAACGATGAGCTGTATGAGCACAGCCCTAAATAGCATGGCATGTATGAACATAAGAACATAATTTTGTGTTTTGAAAAATATTCCAGTTAGGCATATTTCGCTTGAAATTAGCAGTAAACATATTGCGTTCGACGGAGGGTTAAAAATAAAGTTATGTTGTTAAATGCAAATTTTAAAAATTTTATTTTTTTTATTTAGCACTTTCTTAATATACATAAAGGTGTGTATATTTTTGGATGTTTTCCGAATATATCAAATCGAAGCACCAAATATTCTTAAAGATACGAACATATCTGTAAATGTTTTTGAAACTTTGAATGCATACATATTCCTCAAAGGCGTTTTCAAACTAGAGGAGTAGGGAGTACGAGATCTTTTCTCCAATCAGCAAAGATTTAAGCACAACCTTTTGAGATATATTTACCACGCATTGATCAAAGGCATACCTTTTCCGAGAATTATTTCAATATTTCTCAACAGTTGAATCAAACGATTTGTTTAAAACCGGATTTTATCCTTTTTGGCGTTGTAATTTTGTCAAAATGCTAAATTTCGTCTAGTCTTTCGATCACTGCCTAGACTTATTTATCCACTAATAGATTCTTCTGTTTTTTTACGTTAAAGTGTTTAAACCAGGGACCGAATATAATTGTTATTTTATTCTTTCGGAAGAAAAGGTTACGCGAAAATTCCCTTTATATGTTTTAGGGAATTTTTAACCATTATCGTAAGAGGAATTTTAAAAAATTATATTACTTGCGATAATGGTTATTCGTAACCAAAAAAATATGTCTCTCATTTATAATGGTTATGGTGACCAATATAAAGTATCTCTTACGGTAATGGTTAATAATAACCAATATTTGAATACATCAGTACTAATGGTTAAATGATACCTTTTTATCATTTTTCTTATAACAGTTACGTCCCTGGTTTAAACCAGAGATATCCTGTTCATCAGCAAGCATATCTTTTTGGAGGACCGACAGGAGACAGCCCACAAAAGCAGTGTAACTCAATTTTTTTAAAAACGAAAAGTGCTGAAATAAAATAAAATGTTACCACTCAAATTGTTAATACTCCTGGTATTCTCCAAAGTAAATCATTTTTCAAAATCAAAAAAAAAATTTAAAAGAATATATTTTCGGTCTTTTAACTGGGTATAACCACTGAAAACTAAACCATGTATTTTCACCTTCATCTACTCTTTCAAAAAAACTGATGTTTTCTACGTTTCTTTAAAAAGATATGCACGCAAAACAGTTTCCTTTCCCCCAATGATTTCAACAAATTCAATAAATAAGGTTAATTTCGGGTTTCGCTGTTTTACAAATTTTATTATTTTCGTTTTCGACACAAAGAGCAGCTGAAGGTTAAGATATTTTGACAAAATATATTTTTAAAATGAGTCGGGTATTTTGTTTGCTATTATAATGTCCTGAGCAGATATAATATCCATAATATATACTCGATATATCACATTGCGAATCAATTTGAGGACAACTAAGCCCTTTCTTTGTTAAAAATAAAAAAAATTTGCTAAAATATATGTCTGAGTAAAAGAAAAGGTTAAAATATCTTAAAGGTTAAATATCTTGACAATAAATTTTTTAAAGGGCATTTCAAAGGAGCTATTGGTCCTGCCTAAAAATATTGGTCCTTGTTTCAAGGGACTTTTCAAAAAACAATTTGCAAAGTCGCTAGAATGCTAAAATATTCTGTGGCGGAAAATTTGGTATTCTCAGACAATTTACGATTAAAGCCGAATTCTACATTGACCAAATTAACAACAATAGTTTCTATAAAAGTTTGACAGTAGTTCTGTTAACTAGCAGTTTTAATTTTAATGAAGAAAAGCATAAAAAGCATTTTGTATTTATTTCCTTTCTATTTCCTGTGCACTTTTCTGCTCGTAATATAACGTTTTATGTGAGAAAACGCCCTGGCAAAATTTTCTGTGGCATAATTCTTTTACAGCATTTTAATCCTTTAAAAAATTTCGAAACTTTTTTTTATGATTTTCTTGAAATATGAATCAATTAAGAATCATTTCACTCACATATATAAATATTTTAAAGATTTTTACCTCTTTTTTTAAATTCGATATACACTTTTCAAATTATCGTGTGTTTCGACACTGAACATACATATCTATATACTTTCAGAAAACACTAACAAAGTTCGCGCTGGTTTCGGTTATTGCACAATATTATAAATGAAAATAGTTTAGAATATCTTGCTGAAGAATTTGCAACCACATGGCTTGCCTCTTCACAAAGCTCTAATTTTCACACCGATTTTAATACCCTTAGGCACCCAATAACCTTAGAATCCTACTATAATACCTCTCCCGCCTCAAATGCTTTAGCTATTGCAGCACCCATCTCATTAGAGGAATTCGAAATCACAATTTCACACATGGGAGGAAAAACACCTGGCCAAGACAAAATCCCCTACCCCATCTTAAAAAACCCCAAACCTCCCTAATCTCCTTAAAACCAGACTTATTACTTTATACAAGGACATATTCGATACCGGCTCATTCCAACAACAATGGGATTTCGTCTATCCTTCCCATTCCCAAACCAAACAAACCTACGTCCCTTATATCAAGCCAACCAACCAATATCCTTGCTCCCATGTATAACAAAGGTACTCGAAAAAATTATTTCCACCCGTATAATGGAGTTTGTCAGAGTGGATGGCTTGCTGACACCACACCAGCTTGGCTTCCAAAGAGGTATAGGGGTTATCGACCCCCTGCTATACTTTGAACATTTCGCTGCCACGGCCTTTGCATTTCGAACCCACGTTTCCGAACTGCGCCTAGATTTTGAAAAGGCGTTTGACCGAATTGGTGTGCACATCGTGCTAAGAGAACTTAAACGTTGGAAGATTGGCAGCAAATTGTACAATGTTATAAAGTACTTTTTAAGTAATCGTATATTCGCGGTGAGAGTTAATAATCACTAATCGAAAGCCTATAATCTTTTCAATGGAATACCCCAAGGATCTCCCCTTTCTGTGGCTCTATTTATAATAGTCTTCAACGAATTAAGCAGGATTATTGCATCGCACAGTTCCGTTGAGCACTTTGTTTATGCCGATGAAGTCCTGATTTTTACAAGGACTCAAGAGTTGGATAAAGTCGAATACTTATTTTCAAATATTCATGATAATATTCTAAATTAGTCTCAAACATCAGGTACCAATACTTCATTAATAAAATACGATTTCTAGACACACACATCCTCCTAATGGCCAGACTGCGCAGCCCAGCTCTTTCTGTGGCGACAACAACTTTAAAATAGCACACCTTCTGGATGAATGCCCAGGTCGGCATCACATCAGAACTTCCGTATTTGCTGACACCAAACCTATTTGTGGCAAATTACCGCCTTGTTAAATATTACAAGACGACGGCCTCGTCAGCCAATGCCTTAGATTCTAAGTGTAGCAGTTATTTATAATTGTTCCTCTTTTATGTAAATAAACAAAAATTAAAAAAAAAAATAATATTTTGATTTAAATTTTAAAAGTTTTAAATTAAAAAAGTTACTTCCCTCCCTCACCGATCGCAACAACCAACAAATAGCAACAACACCCATCGTCTAAAATTCAAACACAAATGAGAAATGACATTTTTCACAGCATCGAAAAAATGTCCACTGATTGGTTTGCTTGTCGCAGAATGCAACAGACAATCGACATGCCTCACACACGGCTAGCACATATCTGCATACATACACACATACTTATATATTGTACAAGCTTACAGCATATGGTAGGAAATTCTACTTAGGTTATTTTGTTTGGAGAGGGAGTTGCGCCTGGCCACCAGCAGCTACTTACCAATAAAGTATTCGCATTTTTTTGACATTCCACTTTGAGATAGATGGACTTTTTTTCATTTTCGTTTTGGCGTAAGGATTGAGTGCGTGTGTATGTGTGTTTGAGCGTCAGTGTTCATGTTATGGCTATAACGGTAAAATTAGTCAATCATTATGCGGTAGTTGGGAGGCAATACCACGTCACACAACACACACACACATATAATGTGTGTACGTAAATAGATAAAGAAAATTTAGTAACTCTGATATCCAGTGGAAGTGAAAATATTATACCCAATGCACGAATTTATTGATTAGTAGCCAAACAAACGCTAAATTCATAGTTGATATGTTTCTGACAGAGCCATAACTATTATGAGAGAAAAGGGTGAAACTTAATCAATTATTATGATAGTAATCTATAACTATATCTAATTCAAAGACTTCTATTAAAAGAGTCTTTGCGTAATAATTATGAGTATGATAAAGTTTTTTTTTTAAATCTTAAAGGGCGGGAGTATGTCGGGACAACTTTGAGATAGTTCGAAATTATTTCGTAGTCAGTTCTCAATCCCTTCTGGACTAGTTCGGCACTAGTTCGGGACCAGTTTGGCATGAGTACAAGACTAGTCACTTACTCTGGCTGTGCGAAGAGCAGAAACTAATAAATTAAATGCAATGGAGTTGTGAAGGAAATATATATTTACTAAGATAATAATTTTGCCTCGTCATAAGTTATCTAAAATGGTGCACTTAAGTCATAATTTTTTTTATTTTTAGTTTTAGTTTTTAAAGGCAAACTCTAGAAATGGTGCGATTGGAGAAACCCCCATCGGATTTTCCACCTAGGTGGAGCTCCACCTATACCATGAAGCAACGTGCTTACACTTCTTCAGGAGGAGTGGGATATTCTAGAAGAGCTGGTACTAACATAGGAGTGAGCTAAAAAACATTTGAAGGGTTTAGTTTCTCGAATTGAACTGAAAACAGGGTTCATGTTTTGGAGAATAATATAAATGTATCCTTAAGGAACAAAAGTTGTTGATATTTTGCGTGATCCACAATTCGTTCAATTTGGTTCTAAAATTGTCGCGCCCTTTTCTGAAACCTTCTTAACTAACAGGTAAAGTTCACAAACATTGTTAGTGAATATTTATTTTGCCATTTTCCTTAAGTCCTAAAACTGAACCGCCAGTATCTAGGGTTTATCGCCTTAACATGAGATGAGTATTCCATCGGAATTTTCAAAAAAATTCACATTTTTGCAAAATCTCATTGCTATCAATATATTTATTAAAAAATTGTTATGAAGTTTTTTATAAATTTTCATTAAAAAAAAGAATCCAGAAAATCTCACTCTTTTATGCATTAGGTATACAAATTTTAAGTGACCAGTAAGTTTAGCTCTTGAACCCACTCGCTCACTCACTCACTAAAGCGCTTCGATGCACGCATGGGGTAAAAAATTGTGCGCTAGTCAAAATACTACAAATATAAAACTGCAAAAATGCCAAGTGCGAGTGTGTGCCCTGTCGGAAAAAAGCAGACAGTCTGCAAAATTTACAAATTTAAAAAGTAGTTGGAAGTCAGCTGCTTTGAAATAAATGCATGCTAAATTAATTATGTTGATCTAACCTGCAGAAAATATATATACATATGTAGATATGCGTATTATTGTAATTTTTCTGTGGTAAAATATATTTTCTATAAATTTTATTTATATGTTTTTAAATAATTTTTTTCAGAATTTTCGCCATCTTTTAAGTTTCTTATTTCAGTTATTTGCTCTACTTAAAGTTAAGAAATTAAAACAAGTCGTACAAGTTCCGACAAAAAATTCTTCAAAACCCAATTTTAAAAAAGTTTCATTTTGACCAGCTATAACTCAGCATGTTCTTAGCCAATCCCTACAAATTTTATGTCATTAAAAGCGCATTGATTGCTTTTCGAGACAGATATGCAATGGTCGCACTTAACAGTTAAGCAAAAAAAAAAATTGTTAACACTAGGGTACCCGCGCCCCTTTTGTTACACCAACACATGTGTGGCTTACTACGGTAGTCCATTTTAAAATCTTAGTAAATTTTTGGTGTACTAGATTTAAATGAAAATTATAATTCAAAATATACTCATTTATTGCATGTTTCATTACCAACACAAACTTTTTTATACGAAGTAAAAGTCGTAAATTAAAAACAATTCAGTTATATAAAAAGAAGTACTAAAATTGTAGTTCTGAGCTAAGTGACTTACATTTTCCTCTTAAACTAATACTAACTACAATAAAATCAGTTTTCGCAGCAATCAGTATTCTACACAGTCTTGCGCCACTTTTTTGCTGATCGATTTCAAGCTCTAGTACAAAAGGTCCAGCCAGCGATCGTGCTGTACTTCTTGAGATGCACCTAAAATGATCCCTTTTCTGATATTAAGTTCTCAGAAAGTGTTTCAAGGTATAACTGGTCTATTACCCTTCATTGTACCCACAACGGTGACTTTCTTCTGCAACAGATCAAAAGAAGGCTCGTGAAATAAATATCCATCGACACATTACAACCTATGGACAATGTCATTCGCCTTGTTTGACTTTTAGCCGGACCTTGAGGTTGTGCTCCAAAATATATACATTGGAAAACTTTGTATACTACCTTGAAAATTTTTATTTAAAATTTGTCCGGTTTGTTTAGTATATACATACATTTTGAAACTACAACGACCTTGGAGCCCTACAAGTTGTTCGTCCAGAATCAAATAACCCCTAGGAATATAGTTATGGTCGGTAGCTAATTCTTATCTTCTTTATCAGTTCCTCGGCGTTGTGCTCTATCACTGATATTATGAAATCTCAGTGTGCGTATAAGGGGCATATGTTGCATACACAGATAATTTCTAAGCCTGTACCTCGAGCGTTATCCTAATAGTATTTTAGATTCCGTCGTCCATTTCGCGAGACACCTATTATATACAAAAACCCTAGAAAAACCCCCTCATTGCAATAGCATCGATGCATTTGCTGCCTCTGTCTTTTTGAAACATTTCTTTTATTTTATCAATATATTCATATATTGGTGCATCTTACGAGAATATCCATAATTTTAGTCGAGAAAAAAGTTCTAGCCCAGATGGAGGATCCTTTGTACTCTTAGCTATTTCTTCTTTTTGGCCTGGTATTCCTATCTAAATGTTAAGGATATGAGATCAAGCTACAGGTGGTACATCTTTATTCCAAATAGTACCATTCGGGCATCTGTGAAGTCTCCTTGATCGAGGAGTCTTTAGAGTTGTTCAACATAATTTCTGCTTCACAAACCAAGACCTGAAAGTCTAGAAACTATGCCAGTTCCTCTTCTTCACTCTCATTGTCACCATCCAGCTCCATAAGCCATCTTTCCGCTTGTGCGCTATTTATGATGGAATGCATCAATATCTCCAAAAAAAACCAAACTATAAATTTAGTACACCAATACTCGCGTGGACCACGATGGTAGGCCCGCGTTTTTTTGCAGTAATTCACAGGAAAGTGTGTACGCGTTAAAGTTTCGGGCGATACTTAAACGGCGCTTTCCTAGAATAAAACTACTCTCATAAAAAAACTGTTATCAAAAAAAATCTTACCGTGGTCTATTATAGTAGACCGTGCATGAGCTCCGATGGTAATGAAAAAAAAACACAAAACTAACATTATCACAAAGTCCTACCCATAAAAATATTTTTTGAAAATTTTTACCCGAAAAGCAGTATAATTGAACAAGAATTCGACATTCACAATACTTTCGAGAATTAATGCTAGTATATAAATATTTTGTAGTCACTAGAAAGTTCACTGTATATATTTTTAAGTAATTGAAAACGAACAGGGTTGAAAGTAGTTGGTAATAAGATTAGTTTTAAAAACCAAATTTCAAATAGTTGGAAATAAAAAGATTTTATTGCAGCTGAAAAAATTATAATAATTTTGATGTTCTTTTTTTCAAACATATTTAAAAGTAGAATGTGAGTTAAGTGACATGCTGTGTTCATAAAGTTAGTAACTTACAAAAAACAAGAATGAAGTTCATCCACTTCTAGTTGATAAAAAAGTAGTTTTTAATTTGCTTTTCAAGGAATTCCATTTCCGACAGGGTCTATCGCTAAGCAAACAGAACTACAAGGAGCAAAGTTCTCTGCTGAAAAATCGAAATCCAGCGTGAAAAGACATTTTTTCTCACAAAAATTCTTGATAATGTTTTCCACAATTTCTTTTGCTCATTGCAGGCTGCCGCTTCGGATGCTGTTGATTTGTAAGCTTTACTTTGTTGTTAGTATGTTGCGTGGCTTACACGAACGAACCGCCAAACACACATACACACATACATGGCCACATATACACTGTACTAGCCGACAGCCAGCCGCATAGACAGCTTAGCAATTGAACATGAAACAGGTGTGGCACATTGCAAAACTGTTTTTTTTTGTTTTCGTTTTCGTTTTTCAATAACAACAACAACAACCAGTCTATCGCAAACAGCCAGCAAGGCATTGAGTAGTAAAGGAGTAGACCACGGGCTGGTTAACTGGCTGACCGTTTGCCGTCGCTTAAGTGACGCTTTTACCACACATTCATTATTAATTTTGTTTTTTCTGCTCTCCACTTGAAGTTTGTTACCCCAAACACACACACACACACACACACAAACGTAATTACACATACACGAACACACAAATACAGAAAAGTGGACAAAAGGTGACGGCAGCCAAAAAAAAAAACACCAGCTTTAAGGTCATTTACGCTGACGACGACAACCAGCAACAGTAAGCCAAGGCAACAACGCTAATAACAATAATAACAACAACAACAACATTACTGATTTGCTCAACTGCTCGTAGCAACAACAATGGTCTACGATCAGCAGTCGCATCATCAGCTACATTTTTAGTTTATCTGCAATAACTGACAACGCGACGGCGATTATTTTGGCTTGCTTGCCGTTGGTGTGGCGTAGAGTTGGGTGGTGGCGGTTGCTGGGTTGGTGAACCGAGTGAAATCTATCGCTGTAACGGATCAACGCGCAATGCGCATCAATGAGCATAACAATGACAACAACAACAACAACAAAAACAATTTGATAATAATAACAACAATATTCGCATGCGTCTCCACCATCATCTGCCACCAGCGACAATGATCGAGCACAACTCGACTACAACGGCACTTGCTGTACTTACATACCGCCGCCCGCTACTTCTCTGGGCTTCTTCGGACAACCGCGTGTTGGACAAATGCGTTTTTGGGCGAATCCATGCCGCTGCAATGTGCGGTGACAAAAAGCATGAATAGAGTGTGAGATAAAATAGGCGAAATATTGCCACTACACATATACATACATACATACATACATATATGAACGTGTAAGTACCGTTGTTCCTCATTATTGGCCGTTGTTTCATCATCGATTACTTCTTTTTTTTTTGTTTTTTTGTTAATTTTTTCCTCTTGCTCAATCTCTGACCTTACTTCGAGAAATGTTGTACGATCAGTGAGTGTTGCAATTATTTATTTTGTCATAGCAAAATTTTTAATTTAGATTAGATGAACTTAAGACCTCGATTACGTGCCTTTTTTTTATGTAATATTTTCGTGTCATCCTTAAAAAAAAAGTATATATCAGTACAGAAGAGCACCAATTTTTGTCTCTTACCAGCGCCAATAGTGTGACCAGTTCTAGGTGTTCTTCGCATATTGCCACTTCGTCATTTGTGGTATGTGGTAGAGATAGTAAACAAAAATTTTAGAACAGAAATAAGCAGAAAATATTTTGGATTTAAATGTAGTCGGCAAGAAATGCCGAATTTTATTGATTTTATTTTATGGATTGCCAGTAACTTCGGTTTTCTATCTTTAAAGCAAATTAAAAGGCCAACTCCAGATATATAATTTACTTTTTATCACTACTTTAAAACAAAACCCATACAGATTTTTGCCATAAAAAAATAAAAGGAAAAACCAATCTGTACTTCTAGCTCAAAATACAAAAAATTAATTGTCTTATGCCGGCATTCTGTAAGCAGTCTTTAGTCAATAATTAAGATATTACGGTGGTGAGATTGATTTCGAAATTATTAGGTATTCAGTAAGCTGCCTCAAGCCTATAGTATCAAAATAAAGTCACTGATTTGTCAGCTGGTCCTGAGCAGGCCACTAGACAAAGAAATTGAGGAAAGTATTGAACAAACGCAAAAATGAAGTAGCACCAGTTCTGCCCCTTGGTCGTTTGCTATATTTCCCTTAGAGCTTCAAAAATAAAATTTAAATTTCAATATATGTACATACATAATAAAAAACTATTTGCTACATTTACTTAGTATATATCTTGTTCTGCCATTTTGCTCGAATGTACATACCTGAATTAATCGATTGTTCATAGCTTTCATTTTTAAATATCTTTTAAATAATGGGTTAGGATAAAGTTCACTAATACATGTATGATTTTTTAGCAGCGAATTTCAATGTTATTTCATAACAACCATATTGTTTTAATTTCTAAAGAGAAATAATGCGCATTAATACGCATTCATTATAATTCTCCTGGTGGAAAATACTATCAGCTGATTGTCTCTATTGATTTTCAACACAGTCTTTGGTGAAATTTTTGGAGGCATTCAATTTATGAAGGAAGCATATTTCACTCTGTACGAGATATCTAACGGTATTTGAAGAGTCATTGCGACAATTTTTTTAATATTCTTTTTTGGTTTAAAATTCATTACAAATCTAGGATGGAAGATAATGATTATTTTTAAATGTCCAATGAAAAAAATCAAAAGCTTCCAAATAGCGTAGTTTGAGTATATATTTGTTCAATAGAAAATATGACTCTGTTTCCAAGTGTTAGTTTTACGCTCAAATTTATAATTATTTTGTGAGTTGTTATTTTTTGTATTATCCATTTTATGCTTATCGTAAAAAATAGTCATATTTTTGAATGAATTTTGTGTGTTGTGCAGGAGTGTTTAAAGTAAGTCTGTGATTTTTACATCCCAGATGTCGGAACTTGAGACAATTATTTTTGATATTGTTTATTAAAATTTTGGCCCCTTTTTCAAAGGTAGGTCCGTTTTTATTTCGCCATACGATCATTTGCATTTTAATTTAAAAAAAGCTACTAGCTCTTTTGGGAGACCAAAAATTGCAATTTATAAATAAGATATTTCTTGATAGGAAGAAATACACAATGTTTTTATCTGAAGTTAATACCCCCACTTATATTAAGAAGCCGATTCTTAAATGGAGGAAGCAGCAGAGCAAGATGGAGGTTAATATTGTACTAGGAACTTGCTTTTATATACTGCAAAAATTGCATCAAGTTTGAGTATGTACAGTTTTCTCAATATTAACCCTAAATGATTGTATTATATTTTTGCAAGCGCACCGAATCTAGTTTTCTCATAAATACAAAAAAGTAACGCCAAAAATTATGTGTTAAAGTAAAAGCGTAAATTTTGTATACATTTCATGTAAAAAATTAAAAGTTATGACTATTTTACAGAAGTTATGAAATATGATTTGTGGAAGTTACTATAATAAAGCTATCAAGTAAAAGATCAGGCCACTAATCTATTAAAAAAAGGTCTGCCTTAGCTAACAATTTTTAAATTTTAAGTGAGGTTTGCCCTGTGCTGCGCAAAGGTTTGAAATACCATATAGGGGCACAAATGTCCCAAAGTTACTATAATAAATACTAGACCGAAGAGGATATAATTTTTTCAAATATTGAATTCTTCAAATTTCGCGTTGTAGACTAAAGGCCTAATTTTTTTAATTCGATATTTGTGGACATCCGATTCTTTTAGAACAATACTTAGGGCTGTTCCGATAAAAGTAAATACAAGGATGTACTCGATACTTTCATGATGGAATCAAGCAACTTGGCATCGATACTTTCACCTGGAATGCTAAGTATGTATTCGGCAAAAAAGGCGAACTTTAAAAAGATTTAGAACCATCGAATATAATTCGCACGCAGTCATTGCCCCACCACGATTAAAAAATATCAATTTTAAAGATGCAAAAACATGTGGGAGAGCAAAAATTTCTAAAATCCAAAACCATACGAATAATGAAAGAGATGCATCTATTTATTTTTTTTAGTGTTTACTTCATCATCTCTTGATTCATCGCCTTCGGAGTATTGGGAGCTATTAAATATAAGCAGACGCAATTATATCTGATTATGTAGCATCTTACGTTCCGTGCTTTTTCTAAGGCCGGAAATACAGTTACTAAAAATTATAATCTCTTAATCGGGGAAGCACTTAGAAAAAGTTTGATTTCATGTGAATTTTTCAACAGCATATCGATACTCTCGGATACTCTTCTATCAGAACAGATTGTGGCTAAATTTCGACGTTAAGCGTTGCGTTTTCTAACACCAATTAATATCAGTGCACGTTATACGCAAATAACCGCGACGTTTTCTGATTCCCTCGAAGTTCCTTGTTGGTGTTTTAATTTATATGCCATTCAGTTTCTCTTGTGTTTGTACCCTTCCTCTTTTATTTCTCACTTATCACGCCGTCAAAATTGAAAATTCCATTTGCTCGGTGTTTGTCACGCGTTATTGTGTGATGTTCCATATAAATTGTGGGGGCATGACCAATTTTGACAGTTGTTGGATGCTTGACGCAGCTTGCTCATATGGTAAGTGCGAATCTTTTTAAAATATACCACGCTACCCATTTACACGATCTCTACCATAATTGAGTGTTAAGCTTTATAAATAACACAGTGCTTCAAAACCAAAAAAAATGCACCTAGTAGAGATCGTAGATCACAAAAATGCGTTTGAAAATTTCCAAATACCCTCAAATGCATAACTTATTCATAAAAAACCAATTTGGCATGACCTTGTCTACAAAACAAATTTTGTTTCTTTTAATCGTGTAGTAAATTTAGGTTTTCTTTTATCAATCAAAAAAAAAATGTCACTTTTTATATCAATAATGACTTATGCGAAAATAATTTGAATCTGTAAAAAAAATTTGCAATCAATCTGAAACTTATTAAATTTTTTTTATATTTTTACTTTGGTAGCTTCTTTTTCTAAAATTTTTTTAGAAAGCATTTACATTTAATTCGTTTTCTGTCAAGTCATTATTGATCTAAAAAATGTCAAAATTTTTCATTTGAAGGCTGTAATAAAGCCTAAAATTTTCATGAAATTTAAAGAAATAAAGTTTTATTTGATTAAGTTGACAATTTGAGGGTGTTTGCAAATTCTCAACCAAATTTTTGTGAACAACTCGACCAGATCTGCGACCTCTACTCGGTCACATGCAAAGTTCAGTTTCACATTTAGCACAGTGTAATCGACCGTATTCTGTGTTTTGCATCGCCAAAAGATTTTCCACAATATCGCAATATCTCAGGAAAATTTTTAACTCTTTTCCACTCTATTAAGCTAGGTATTCCCTAATGAGAATTATTTTATTCTTCAGTTGAGAACCCCCGCTGAAGTGTAAAATTGAATTCCCTCAGGCTTTTTTTATTTTGTCATTCAAAACAATTACGACCAACAATTGCTTGTTGCAGCAGTTAATAAGTAATTGCACACGCATTAAAGCAACGCAACGCAACCACAACAACAACGACAACAACAACAATGCCACAATAACATGGAGTGTCAATTGCACGCACACAATCGGCAACAGCCATCTAAACAGCGCATTTGACAGTAAATATGTTAGCAACAACAAAAGCAACAGGCAAACAACAACAACACCAGCAGCAATAGCAACAGCAAGTAAAATTGCAATGTTGTAAGAGACTAAATGCTGTTCGCTATTAATGTTGCGGCTGTTTAGTTGCCATTTGCACGCTGATGTTGCTCAAATGTTGTTATTGTGATACTTAGATGCACACACAGTGGTGTTATTGCTATGTTGTTGCTGTACTGCTGCTCCTGATGCCCTGATGCGCTAATGTTGATGGTGTTTAAATGATGCTTATGTTATGTTGATTTTGTTGTCGCTCGCTTATGTTGCTGCCGCAATGTCTGGCTGTTGCTGTTGTTATTGTTGTTCGTTAATGTTTTGTTGCTACCTCTGCTGGGGTTGCTGTTCTTTGTTGTTATTGTCACTGGTATTTTTAATGCTCAGCTGCTGATGCTCAGGTTTTATTTGATGTTGCTCGTTTTTGGTTTTGGTTTTGGTTTGTTCGTGTTTTTTTGTTTCTTTTTTTTTTACCAATTTTCATTTAATTTCGTGTGTGTTTGTTGTCACCTAATATTACTGCCACTTTTCGTTGTTTTTGCAGCTATATCCAGCTAATTTTATTACAATTTTCTTCTCTATGGTTGTTGTTCTAATGGTGTGTGTCGTCGTTACGATTGGCGTGTTGTCAAGTGTTAAATGCCATTGATTGTGTTCGTTGTTGTTGCACCGCTGTTTCTAAGCACTTGTATTTGTGGTTGTTGTTGTTGACTAGTGACATTTACGCACATTTAATGGGCGCATAAAAGTTGCCAGTCTACAAAGCCGTAAGGTCTGTGTGTGTGTGTGTGCCTGGGTATACAGGGGACTGTTTTGTGGTGGCAATTCTGTGGTGCTGTAGGAGAAATTGCCGTTGGTAACTTAACGGCAGCCTAAAGTTCCCTGCAAATTTATAACTAAAAGTTTTTGCCATAATATTGTGGAAAAATTTTGGTTTTATAACTAAAATTAATTATAATTATTTTTATAAATTATGGAAATGAATAGCCGAATTCTCCTTGAGCACCAAATTTAAAATATTATTTTACTTACCACTATCTACTGTCATTGTAGCAACAAAAACGAAGTACAGTTCGCTCGTTCCCACGACAGTCGGTACCACGATACCGGAACGTCCCGGATTTATATCCGGCCAAGGACTGTCATTTCAGCAGCATCCTCCTAAATTTGTTGAGGAATGTTTCATGCTGTTACAACAACAACAATCACAGTTCGCTTACCTGCACCGCACTGCAAAGGCTTCGATGTCAAGAAAGTAACAGCATTCTCTAGTCCTATGTCGTATTTAAAAAACCAACTTCTTTTCTCTAAAATTTCTCTTGTATGAATTGAATGAAATGGAATGAAATTGAGGCAGGCCGGAAATACGAAATCGGATTTTCAAGCACTCAGCCATGGCTGCTCATTGCGCCTAAGGCCTGGGAAGGATGAAGAAAAGGATGCGGGATAGAGAATGGACATTTTCCATTCTCAATACATCTGACCAAAATATTGCCCACCTCAGCCTAGCGAAGGCGAGACAGATACAGAGGAAATACTATGGGCTATACTCATGCTCCAGGCTAGATGTGCAAATTGGAGTATCGATGATTTCTATGATGGGCCCATGGATTTTATCTTGTAATCAACCCATTTAGGGCTCGCAACTTCTCTGTGTAAGAAGGAATTTCGCCACCACCTGATCGGTTTTTTCAGGGAACTCCAAGTTGTTTTGTAGGTGCCGGAAGTGCACCAACCATCCCTTCAATGCTTGGCCCTGTAATTGACTACAGTCGAATGGGTTATGCCAAAGAGCCGCAGTTTGCCAATTTGTCAGCCAGTTCCCGCAGTTACCGCTGTGTCCCGGCACCAACATGAGTTCAATCTTATTCTATATTCCATTAAAGTTTAGCCACAACCTAGTTTCTTGGACAATTTTTTAAGAGGTGCGAGCAGTGTCCCAGGCCTTTAGTGCAACTTGACTGTCACTGCAGACTTTGATTTGGTATTCACGCCACCTTTCACCAATTATTAAGTCTGCTAACTTAAGTATAGCAAATACCTGCGATTGGTAAACCGTTGTCATTGTATCTAAGCCAGAAAAGCATCTAAAATCCCCGTCCAGTTGCCAACCAACTTCAGCCCCATTTTCTGTTTTGGAGCCATCAGTGTAAAAAGTTTTCCATGGTTCTCTTGTAGGAGCGCTTACGGTATACTTTCTTCCAAAAGATACTCTCGGTATCAGTTTGTAATTTGGGGCCAAAAAAGGGTATTGCTCTGACAACCGTACAAACAACTTTCTGTGTACGGAGCCCACATCGTCGTGCCACAATCAAAAAGAACGTAGCCGACACATAGTTTTCAATGCCTCCTCTTGGATTGTTAAGTCCAAGGTTAGCAAATCCAACAAGGCATTCAGAGCCACTCCTGATGTCGTCCTCATGGCGCCCGTGATTCCTATACTACACAATCGTGATGTTTAACACAGAAATCGTGGATTTAACCATAGATCTGGTCCAAAATTCGTGACCCCTACTCAAGATTTAATTGAGCTAAACCGATTTGAAAATACCTTCAAAAATGGAATTTTCTATAAATAATAAATAAATTTAGTCATTTTATTGAAAACCCACCTAAGTTGATCAAATCGTCTAAGCCTAAAAGGTCTGTATAAAGATGATGTGATATCGTATAATTATAAATCGATGAAGTTTTGGCTGAGTTATTCAAGTTTCTTCTAAACAAATTCTCCAACAAAGTTCAATGGCAACAAACTAAATTAATGAAAAAATATTTTATGAAAATATTTTCAACGTTCTTGCGAAATATTTTGGACGATACCTTAAATTATAAATAAATTTATTATTCATTCCGGTGATTTATCAAAAAATAAAAAATAAATAAATGTACCAATCTAGTTATTTTCTTAATTAAAAAAAATATTAAGTTTGGTTCGGTAGTTTAAAAGCCAAATATTCTCCCTATAACTAATTTTATATAACAAAACTAGAAAACTCCGGCTGACGTTGTTCTGCCTATATTTACTTAATAATTTTTTATTTTAATTTAGCATATGTAACCAAAAATCGCTTTTCGGTTTCTGCCACATTCGGCAGATGGCAAAATCAAAATAGAGATATGCCTCTTGTCCTCGTCGAGACGCACAGTTTGACAGTCATGTTTTAATATTTTATATCCCTGTTTATTATTTAATTAAATTTGACTTTTTAAAAGGGTTTCAATCCTCTTCAAAATATACCTTTAAATTTTCTCCTGGCGAAATGAAGGGTTTGAAACACGTATTTTACTACTTCATATAGCTCGTGCATAATTTAATTTAATTCCAGTTTTCACGCATGTGGCATCAAAATATATGTAGCTGTAAACCTTCTCCTTGGCACAAAATAAACGTTTGACGCACAGATTTAACTAATTCATATAACTGGTGAATAATTTAATTAAATTCGACTATTCAAAGACGTGGCAACCCTATCCAAAATATAAAAACTAACCCTTTCGGGAACAAACCGTTTGACACCCATTATTCAATATTTTGTGTGTAATTTAAATATATTCATATTTTCAAGCAAGTGGCATCCCTCCAAATTAAAGTTAGCTATAAACTTTATATTTAGCGACACAAACCGTTTGATAGATATATTTTAATATTTTATATGACTTTGACATTTCAAACAGGTGGCAACCCTCTCCAAAATATATGTTCGAACCTTCTCCATGCCAGCCGAGCCGCTCGATATCCATATTTCAATATTTTTTTTAACTTGTGTATATTTTAATTTAATTCGATTTTTCAAACAGGTGGCAACGCTCTCATAAACATAAAATATTTAACCTATTTACGACGTATTCTCAAACATATTCACACACATACCAAATATACGCACAAAATTTCATAGCAATCGGTCGAGGGGTTTCGGAGCTGTTGGATCACAAACACCGTGTCCCAGATTTTTATATATAAGATTAAAAATCTAATATTTTTAATGCAGTAATTTAATTATATTTCTTATATTCAGGAAAGCTATGAAATCCTTCTTTACATGTTTCAATTAGTTCAGTAATTTAGTAGGAGCATGCTTGTTGGGCAGATCTTTATTGGTTTAGGAAGCGAATCGTTTCTGACTGAAAAGTTTGATAATTCAACTATACTGAGAGATTGTGATTTTCCTTTCTTTACTTCTCAAGTATTTCTTCTTCTCTCCATTTTACACGACTAAACGAAGCATCTTATTGACAGCTAACTGGAATATTTTAGGATACTGAATTTTTATCACTTTAAATCCAAAATCTGCCTGCTTCATATTAATATTTTATTACACAATATGCCTTAGGCAAGTCTACTAAATTTTGAAAATCTTTCCCATCTCATGCATTTTAACATACTAGTTCATTCTAGCCGCCATAAATAAATATGTCTCTGTATGTTAGATGTTAGTATGTAAATGAATGCAGGGCACAGGCATTGCATACACATAAATATCGACACAGGCGTCTATTTGGTTGCACCCTTTCGCGCCTGCTCATCTTACACGCCATTTATAACCTATTAAATCAATGATTCTGTTTGTTCGTGGGTAATAAAGTGAAACGATGGGCACAGCAGGGTATGAAAATAAAAACCACAAAAAATATGCGTATATTAAAAAGCAACAATAGCAAAAAAAAATATTAAAAAAATAAAGAGAAAATGAGCAGTGAGTGTTTAAGTGGATAAAGGCAAAATAAATAAAGACTATGCTCGAAATCAGTTCGTAATTTTTGTACAAAAAAAAAAAAGACAATCAATCTCGAAAACGTTTTTTTTTCTTTCTTTCTTAATTATTTCCCCCCGCTTTTTTTATTGATTCCCCTAACAAATCAACACAAGCACACATGTTCAGCTACAGGTACATGGTTTATTACAATCGTTTCTAGTTTTTTTTTTTTTTGATAAATATTTTTAACTATATACATATGTATCTACATATATGTATAAATAGCTAATGAATAATGAGTTTAAACACACACAATAGTTAAGGTCATGAGAAATGTAAAACAAAAACCGAGTAAAGTTTGTTTTGGAGTGAAATAAAAAGGTGCGCGAAGATAAATCAAATACACACTGAGCAGTTATGCGCACGCACATGCGTTCAGATATACATACATACTTATATAATATATATATATATATATGTACAATAGATATTTATTACAAAATATATATGCGTTTAATTGTGAATATAAATGGTACGTCTGAGATATTGTTAAGGAAATGAAAAACGATAAAGTTGTTATACAATCATAAAAAATTGTAACTGGTGCAGCGTTAATTAAGACAAACCCCAAAATATTTCAATGATCAGTGAACTCTATTTAAAAGCCGGAAAAAATTGATTAAATTATGCCCATGCGGCTACATGCGGTGCTTACGGGGAAGCTGTTGAAAGGAGATTTGAAAAATGATGTGCGTGGGATGGAAATTAAATACAGCACTTGACTCGTTTGAAATTGAAGTTTTAAATAGTTAAGAAGTTTGGGGTTTTAATACATACATATGTTTAATAAACAAATAAGTCAGTTAAGTGTTCGACCTTTCGAGCTCGATAACCCCAAAATTCCTCCACTGTAAAATCCCATTTTCTTGCGCAGTTTTTACATTATTTTACTTACATTTTCCATTTAGTAAATAGATTAAAAAAATTAAAATTAATATTTATGTATATACGTAATTTATAGCTTAATCAACAGCCACTGTGCTTAAATATCAAGGATTTTTATCTTTTGGCTTTCCATACTATTGAAAGTCTTGCGGCAGGCTTTGTTTTTGGAAACTTTTATTTGAGACCTTGTCATACATATATCTGATACACCTGATCCTCTTTTAACGCGATCTTTTCGTACCCGATATTTTTGCTCGGTGGTTTTAAACATCTCCCGGTCACTTTTTGTATGCGGTTTTCCTTTTTTCGCGCAGACTTTTCTTATATTTTTTCTCTCAGCCACTTTTTGTACACGGTTTCCCGTTTTTGCGCGGATTTTTCATATAATATTTTCTTATAGAGCACTTTGATCTAATTTTTAATTTATGTATCAAAATATATTTTTTTTGGTCTTTCATTTAATAAACGCCTGTTTTATTTGCTTTATCTTAATTTATGAAACTTGAATTGGAATTGGAATTTTTTCCACAAAATTTTCAAGTTTCCCTTGAGAATTTTAAGAAACTAAGTATGCAGTTTATATTTTGGAGAACTGCCACTTAAATATTAAAAAAGTTATAGTCAATCAAATAAATAAGCTGAATTACATATTGGTTTATAACGACTGGATAGATCTATACAAGATTTGGCACATGTTAACATAGAACCGATTTTTCAAAAGAAGTTGCCACCTGCAAAATTGAATTTAAAATCAATAAAGTAATAATGAAATGAAATACTGTAATATGGGTATCAAATAAAAAAGACTTAACAGAACTTCACTTTCCAAATATGTTGAAAGGAGGTTGCCACCTTTTTATATGTAAATTCAGTTAAATTAAAAAAATAAATAACGGTTTACAATATGAGTACCTACCTTTGGAGAGGCTTACCACCTATTGAAAAAATTCATTGAAGTTATGTATGATAAGTTAAATTAAATATTGAAATATGTGTTTCAAACGAAACAGTTTAAAGAAAGCTTCATTTTGAGAATAATTTTGGAGAGTGTTGCCACCTGTTTCAAAGATAAAGGTAAATTAAATTATTAAGCTGAAGGAAGTATCACGTAATGGAATTCAAAGGAAGCAGACTAAAAAAACTTAATTATATTAGATTTAAGTAGCGTTGCCATCTGTTTAAAAACACGAATTCGATTTTATTTGTAAGGCCATTGATTCAAATTAACTGTTAAGGTAGGATAAGATTTAGCACGTACACATATAATCCGTTATGTTTCTTTGAATATAGAGTTGCCACGTATTTGGAAAGTAAAATTCATTTAAACAAATGAATGAAGTCAAATATTGCAATATGGATATCAAACGAAAATAGTTTATTAAAGCTTCATTTTAGAAGCGTGACGTCTATTTACAGTTCAAATTAGTTAAATTAACATAGCGTTTAACCAAAAAGTATGAGAACGCTAAATTCCAAAATCTTTTTTTAAAGGGTTTAAAAAATAAAACATTGAAATTAGGTATTTCATGCAGAAATTTTAAGAAAGTTGCATTTTGAAAACAACTTTGGAGGGTTGCCACCTACTCGAAAAAATAAATAAAAGTAGTTTGTTAAACTGAAGGAAATATACGACATGGAATTCCAAGAAGGTAGGCTTAAAAAACTTCATCATGGAAATGAGGCTTCTTTATATCTCCATTGATTTATTATTTATTTCAATTAACCCAAATGGTATGCTGCACCGGCGCAACGGCAACTAAGAATAATTTAAAACCATACCATCAATGAATTAAAAGTTATTATCTTTTGTGAAATTATTTATTTCTTTTTTTAGTTACATTAGAATTCATAACTTTAAGCCGAATGCCGTCAGAGCAAAGCCTCGGGTAAATCTAATAATAAATATTTTGCAATTGGTTTATTTATAAAATAAGTTCTTAAGGAGACATGGTTTTTATTGACTTCAAGGCACTCCAAGAACGGACTTTTTTTTTATGAAACCCAAGTCCACTGAAAATATATTTCAAATTGGAATTGTGGTTGCATGTCATTTTCTCAACCCAGTCTAAGAGTGTTCGCATCTTTTATTTTTACAGTTAATTATCTTATCTAATGTACTACATATTTACATAGATTTATAACTTGAAAGAGTAGATAGCAAAAAATATACCAACCGATAACCGTAGATACGTTTAGATTAAATAAGAAATACGAGGATTTCCATGCGAAAGAAAATCAGAAAAACTTGAGTTCTTTGAGTTAGCTGACAATTTTTAGCTCTTACTGCACATAAAATATCTAAAACCAAAAATTACAAATTGTGTATTGAATTCTTTTTTTATTATAATTTTAATTTACAAGCAAAACATTTTAATGGCTTTCAAAAAAATTAATTTACTTCAAAATAGCATTGTAAAAACTTGTTGTAATTACAGACTACTATTTTATTTACAAATTCTGAATACCGATTAATTTTTGATCTCGCTGTGTCCGTAGCCAACGTACTTTCCGATATATTACGTTAATCAACAAGCAAATTACAACTACAAATTATGAATTGACTGATTGACTGAAAGTGAAAGATTTACAAAAAATTCTATATAAATAAAAGAAAAAACGGAATGAGCGCGTGATTGATTGAGCTATCAAAGCCCAAACAATTTGTTGCGCCTTAAAGAAAGTGAACTGGTATTGGGTCATCCTTTTGTGCGCCCCCAACAACTACAAAAAAAAAAACAAAAAATTTAGCTGAAATCGAGTGGAGAAATAAATAAAAATCCAACGAATAAAAGCAGCGGCCGAATGTTAAACCCAAATACTTGAGCTAATTTATTATGACACGTACAAAAAAAGGGAAGACACAGAGTGACAGCGGCAGCAACAACAAAATAATTTATGTAAAAATTACAAATATGACAGACAATAAAAGCAGCAAAACACATTCGTTGCGCTGGTGCAGCTAATGGATGGCAATTTTTCATGCAGAACTATAGAAAATTCACTCATACAAATTGCCGATTGACAACTGGGGTGGGGATATAAAGCAAATGAAGCAGGGAAAATATTGAAAATATTTAAGAGCACCAAAAAGGAACAAACCTAAAAAAAAACAAAATAATGTCCGAAATCATTTTGGAGTTTCACTTCCTTTTGACGCAAAAAATTCAAATGCACACAAACAAACATACATGCATTTATTCATTCACACACATGTAAAATGCGATCATAATGCGCTAACAGCAATAACAGCAATAACAACAATCATTCAAAGGCGATCATCGCGGGCATTGTTGGAAGGTGTGAAGACCTTCAATCGATCATCGCCTTGATGGACGTCGTTGAACGTTGTTTGTTTGTTGCTTTTTTGCGCTTGCTGTTCGTTGTTATTGTACCTTGATCGTTGAATGTTGATTGTTGATAGTTGATCGCAGCAAATCGCCCAAAGATCGATGATCGTTGGTGATCACTCATCAATCGCATTGATTTGATTGTTGATTTCGTTTCACCATTACTTTTCAATGTATATTTTTTGTTTAATTCATACAGTGCATAAGCGAAACGTTCGCTTATGTTTGTTGTGATTTTGCATTGAGTATTTCTTTTTCTTTGTTATTTTTATATGAAAGTCCTTCCAAGCACTCCCTCATCATACGCTGCACACTTTCTTTCATTGCATTTCCCCTCTATGCGCTGTATCCGCAATTTTTTATCCATCTCGCGTTGCGCTAAAATTTTCGTTTGGAAAATCTCTCAACCAAATGCCAAGATATCAAAATCAAAAGCGGTTCACTACAAATAGTTGGCAAATCAGTGGAAGACTCTGCATTTGGTTCATTCATACCGTCATTGCAGTTCGTTGGGAATGACTGACTGACGGGCAGACTGCCATACGCAGATAGACAGTTCGACATCAATTAGGTGTAAATATGATTGATCGAATACGAAATTAGCAATAGCGATTTATATCATTGCTCTTTTTTATACATGTAATTTTATTTTTCTTGCTTACAGTTTCATTTTTTTCTTGGCTTCATTTCCCTCTCTAATTTGTTGGATGGATTTTTTATTTTTTGCAAATTATTGGGCCTCTTTGTTACCGAACGCCTTAGTAGCAATGCAGTATCATAAAAAATGGTGTGTATTATTTTGAGCGGTATTCCTATTTGAATCCAAAACGAGTCTGTGTGGGCAAATTAAACGCCGATGGTCGTTTGAAAACAATTGTGGTCATTTTATTTTTTTAATCACATATTTTCATTAAATTTTGCTACTCTCGTTCATCTGTATTACGTCACTTTCTGAATGTGAAATCTCCGCTAAGGACGAATGCTAAAAAAATAAATCGGAAATATAAAAACATTATGGTTTTCTAAAGTTGATAATTTCTCATTCCACAATTTATATTAGACCTCTGCTAGATTCGACAGTCGTATAGTTGTAATTTTAATTTATTAGGGGAATAATACCAAATATTATAGCTAAAGGGTGTTTTTTTTTAAAGTGTGGTTTTCAATGAGGCTATGCTCTTTTCGTAGTTGGTCTTTTTGATAGCTGTTACTTGATTTGTACTCAGTTTGGTTTGCCCTTTCATAATAAACAGTCTTACTTTGGAACACCGTTTTCAATAGCACAAATTTATTACCAAAATAATGGTTCGGTTTCAATATTCGGTTTCAATATTCGGTCAATGCAATATCCCAGTAGAATCCGTAATTCGAGCAACCATAGAACGGTTTCAAGAAGACCCAAATGAGTTGAGTTCATCCGCCATCGCCCGCGACAATTGGAGCTGTGCCCGTCCACATTATGAAAGATGGATCTTGCTTTGTGGGCTTACAAAATCCAACTCGTGCAAGAATTAAAGCCGAACGACCATCAAGCGTGTCGCACGTTCGGCGAATGGATCCAAAACAAAATGGCCACCGATGCCGATTTTCACAAGAAAATTTTGTTCAGCAGTGAAGCTCACTTTTGGTCGAATGGGCACGTTAATAAACAAAATTGTCGCATTTGGAGTGTTGATAAACCATAAGCCATTATTGAGACGACGTTACATCCTCAAAGAGTCGCTGTTTGGTGAGCTCTATGGGCAGAGGGAATCCTTGGCCCATATATCATCAAAAGTCAAGCCGGCCATAATGTTACAGTCAATGGGGAATGCTATAGAGCGATGATTAATAATTTTTTCGTGCCTGAATTGGAGGCTGTTGACATAAACGATCTTTGGTTCCAAAGAGCCTTCGAAACGATTGATAGGGATATAATGTTGGGAAAGCTGTCAAATATTGGAATAGAAAACAATGAGCATAACTGGTTCCGCAGTTATCTCTCAGATCGCAAACAACAAACGCTGATCGGTGATTCCCTCTCAACGAAGGTAGCAGTCGATGTTGGCTTACCAAAAGGGTCAGTCTTATCTCCAATACTGTTTAATGTATATATCAATGACATAAAATCTGTTCTGAAACATTGTAAGGTAAAACTGTTCGCTGATGATACCCTGTTAACGATCAGCGACAGGAATCTTCCTAATGCAATAACAAAGATGCAAGAAGATCTTGATGGCATATACAAATGGTTATGCATAAATAGACTTCAACTGAATGTAACTAAGACACAATTTATGATCATATCTAGACAAGTTAGGGATACCTCCAATAGTTACAACTTACGAATTAAGGATGCAGAAATCAAAGAAGTAACAACTATTAAGTATCTAGGTATATATATCGATAACAAATTAAAATTTGAGGATCATATTGAATATACAGTAAATAAGATTGCGAAAAAAATTGGTATCATGAAAAGATCATGTAAATACCTAGGAAGGAGGTGTAAAACAATGGTATACAGGTCTTTGGTAGAACCCCATTTCATATACATATTGCCCAACAGTATTTT
Source organism: Anomoia purmunda (assembly GCA_951828415.1). Classification (NCBI taxonomy): domain Eukaryota; kingdom Metazoa; phylum Arthropoda; class Insecta; order Diptera; family Tephritidae; genus Anomoia; species Anomoia purmunda. Next base: position 96,993,277 of record OX639996.1, read on the forward strand.
TCATTGCTAGCGACACACAAATTTGTAAACTGCAAAAAATGCAAAACAAAGCTTTGCGATTTATTCTGAAAACGCGGTACGATACACCCATACATGAAATGCTAACAAAGTTAAATTGGTTAAGTGTAAAACAATATACTTTCATGCTATGAAATTCATCTATAATATAAAACATGGTATCCTACCAGATTACCTGAGTGATAATCTAAGGTATATTAATGAAACCCACTCATATTTGCTTAGAGAAACTAGTAGCTTTAGGCTACCGCTATATAAAACTGAAGTAGACAAGAAAAATATATTTTACAAAGGATTAAAATGTTTTAACGAACTACCAACTCAAATAAAATGTAGCGAGAATTTCGGAAGTTTCAAGAGGCTACTATCTAATTACTGCAGAACGATGCCTATAAGATGAAAATCACTGAAGAGGTGGTATGGAAACTAGTCCTGTAGTACATGGAAAGTGTCGGATGGGAACTAGTCCTTTGCATCCATACTGGAAGTGTGATTATAGATCTATAAGTAACGAAATCACTAAAGAGGTGGGACCACTTTCAACGGGTGGCGGCTCGGAAACCTGTACTTTCCGACCGTCACTGCAGCATGAACGGCGAAGGCGCGGCTCGGAAACCAGTCCTTTCCGACGGCCTAGGCAGCGCGGCTTTGAATCCCGTCCTTTCAGACCGTTTGCTCATGAAAAAGAAACGACGAGCGACTGGCGTGGGAACTCATCCTTCCCGACCAGCTCAGCATCAGCGAACGGATGGCTCGGGAACATGTTCTTTCCGACCATCTGATATCCAAAAGAATTGGCGGCGAGTTGACTCGGGAACACGCCCTTCCCGATCACTACGACGAAAGCCCCATACAATTACCCCTCCACCCGCTTAACAGAAGAAATTTGTAGCACATGGAAAGCGTGTACATACTATTCTATTCTAGTTGTTATGTATAGTTTTGTATAATGTTTAATATAGTGCTTAATATATAAGACTTAATCTAATTATTTAGTACATAAAATTGAATTTAGCAATAAATGTTATGTATTTAAATACTTTGTACATATAAATAGGTCATATGACCGTAATAAATAAAATAATAATAATAATAATAAAAGACGGCCATACATACCATACAGCCAACGAAACAATAAATTTATTGAAGGGAACTATTAGTCAGTGCCTTATCTCGCATCGTAGGTCTATGGCGTTTTTTCCAAGATCGTGCGATTTAACACCGCTGGATTGTTTTTTTGTTATGTGAAGTCTATAGTATTTGGCGCGATATTGCCGACATATGGCTCCAATTGCTGCAAAAAGTGGTCGAAAATTGGCTCTCGGCTGAAATTTATTCGAGCCAGCCGCGATGGTCACTTTTCAAAAATATAATGGCACACCCTTAGCTTTATAATAAACTTAAATTCTTGGCCATAACTTTAACCTATATGCTTTTTACTTCTTCTTTAACACCACATGTCTCAAAAAACACTCTTGACATACCAAATTTCATAAAAATCGGTCGAGCTGATACTAAATATTATATACTTTATTTAAATTTTTCATAAGGTTGGGATGTACACAAATATTTCCCCTTACAATTTTCATTACAAGTCAGTGATTACATCATTTCCATTAATTATAATGAAATCTGATAGTTGTGGACGATAAAGCATTTCTTGCCCGTTTCCCATATGGATTCGATCACAGTTTCAAAAAAATATGTTACTAACGATAAACTGCTCATTAAAAATAGCTTAAAGAGAGTGGCCAACCGCTGAGACACAACTTCAATTACATACAGAAAATAATATACAAACCTAGACATATCTACTGGTACGATATGTAAACCACACGCAATTAAAAACACATGTATTTGAAATCTAATTCATATTTTTCATAATAGCATCTTAATCTTCACAATGTTTTTTATCATTTTTGTTTTTTCAGCGCCAACTTTAGCTGACCTGCCTTCAACATATTTTCCCCTCAAAATTCCTTCGTAGCAATTGTGGCGTGGGAACTTCACAAAAAAATTTCGACAATTCATGCAAGATGGATATCTGTAGCTCAAACGCACTAGATACAACCGCATGGTCAGCGGTGATTGTACAAATCTATATAGGAATATATATATATGCATACCTACATATAGTATAGTGTAAATGTAAGGTTGCCTGTGGTCAGCTCAGTTGATCCCTAGTTAAGCTCGCTATGTAGCGTGCTCTTGGGCTGCTCCATCAATAAAGATATTGAGACATTGAAAAGTAATCAATTAAAGTTTTATCATTGTAGTGCATCAATAAAACAACAAGTAAACATACACATAACCTAAGCAAAAAACAACAACAACAACAACAACAGGTATGATCATAATCAAGCATGAACCACAAAATCATTGCCACAAGTGAAATGAAGACACACAGCAACAACTCTATACATACATAGATACATCGATAGATAGATAGATGGCGAAAGGTCAGTGGGGGTGCTACATAATTTTTTTTCGGTTAACAGCTGAGAGCGCCAAGTGCTCAATAATTGTAATGCTTGTATTTTAGTAATCAAAATCATATTTAGAAAGTAGGCTGCCTATGAATTTATTAGATTTTTTTTTTAATTTTGATTTTTTTTTTCACTTTTATAGCGAATAAATGATTGCAATTGAAATCGAAACTGAAAATTATAACTCACGACTTTCTTGTCGACTCGCAATTGAAGTGTGAATTTTAACGATGTTTTAGTTGTATCGCATGCGTACAATAAGAACAACAACAACAACAGTGAGTACAATGTTAATGCCTATAAAAAAAAAATACTTGACGCGTGATGAGTAAGCTTTGGGTTATTTCGCGTTGATTTCATTTTTATTTTGCTAAGTGTGTATTCATATAGCCCAGGGCTCAGTTGCTAGAAATGAAAATTATATACATACTTACAAAGTATTGGTAGATGTTACAATGCCGGGTGTAATTGAATTAAGTGAAATATAAAATTATTTCAAAATAATCGTTTTTAGTGTATATTTTAAGTTTGCAATTTTGTTCTACATAAGAGTACAAGTTTCTGAAGTGTGGCACCGTATTTTCACAGGTCAAGTTTGTTTGCGAAATTTAATATTTCTGATTCATAATAATAAAATATCTAAGTTTAGCGATTTTTCGAAATAAATATTTCGGTAGTTAGAGCTATTCGCTTTTTTCTAAATGAAATGGATTTTGTTTGGATGTAATTGTTTAAACACCACAAAAAGAAGATGTTTTCTCGCAATTTTTATTTTTATATAATTTTTTTGCGAAAGTTATTAAAGCCTTTTTAGGATACTATAGGCATCCCTTTATGCTTGAAATACAAAGACCGGCGAACGGCGATTTTCGCTCAGGGGAGCGGCGCCTTCGCTCAAAAATTGCGCTCGGAAAAACACAACTTCGTCGAGAACGAAACTAGTTCATAATAGCTCTTACTAATGTAAAATTTTACAAATAATAAAATTAATAACTTTCATCAAAAATTAATACAACATTTATCAATTTCGATTTAAAACCCTGAGTATATTAAACATATGCCCACAGTGGATTGTTTTTGGTCATCGTCACTGTCGCCAGACGACACAGGAAATAATCCTATCGAATGGTCGCGGGGCAAAACTTGTTGTTCGCTTTGGTTGTGTTCATTCTCATATATGTAAGTGACTTCTGTTTTTGACAGCGAATATTCGCGGGGAAAACTCGCCGTTCGCCGGTACTGTGTTTCAAGCCTTAAGATCACTTATTTTCATTCTATAACTATTATACAAAAATAAAATTGGGGCAATATTATGAGACAAAGTGATTGTATAATGAAACGACATGTATTCATGTAGATCTCTTGACATGCAAGTCATTTTGTATTGCCAAACCTTTTCGTTGTAAGCCAGAAAAAGTCAATTACTCTAAAAAAAACTGCATATTCGAAAAAATATCGACTTTCTTAACAAATTTGTACTCATACAAATATCAACATAAGATTATAAACATATGGCTCAAGAAACGAGCTGTTTCGATGAGGTCGGACGAAAGGGAGAAGGGTATTATATGAGTAGGTTTTTGTAAGCATATGAAGTGGTTGATAATGCATATCATTCGAGGACTCTTCACATATGGGAAAAAAGTTTAGTTTAGGGGTCTCTTCTGGATTAGTAGTTTAACTTGCTATTTCAGAGATCACAATCCGCTCATAAAACTTTTTTGAAGACTTTGCTAGGTCTTATTCTCCGGCCGTCCATCTGCACGGCAAGCACGCAATCGCTGTGTCAGGCCGCCGACGTGTGAACTGTTGTTCCTTTTACAGTTTTTCTTTAACAGTTTAATAGTGTACATAAGTAGAGCGATGTACTCTATGCTATAATTTTAAGGTTCACGCTAACTGGGTATGGCTTACTTATTGTATGCTATTCTCAACTTTTCCGAAATAGATTTTTCTGGGAGCACAGAACATTGTTTCAAAAATTCAGTTAGTTGCTTTCAAGTAATGTTTTATATTTGACAATTGCACGCGATAAATGGATATTTTAAATCAACCTCTATTAGCGATACATTGCCATAAAAAAGTTCATCATAAAAATCATCTGTCATTCCAAGTCACCGTTTAACTGTAGATCCATTATAATAAAGTATATTTTTACAGAGAAGTATACACTTAAACTGAAATAAAATAATTAAAATACTTAGTACCAAATTATTAATTAACTTTCGAGGCAATATCTTGACAAAGGTTCGCGTTACCGGTATATTTGTATATGCTAATGAATTTACGTAATCATAGAAAAGATTATCCAGATGCATTAAATCACTCAGATCCGGCTCTTCATGAAGTGGTCAGAACGATTAAAATATCACTGGAACTCCGGCAATACAAATTGGCGTCTTTCTTCGGCCTAGAGGGCGCCTTCAGCAATGTGCGTACAGAATCTATTCATGAATATTTGAACGAGCTAGGCATCGGGAAGTGTGTTATCTCCTGGTTAATTGCAATGCAATGGTGTAGGAAAATTCAGATAGAATCGGAAAACTGTACACTAACGAGAAACTTTAGCGGGGGAACCAAACTAGTGGCAGTGATATTCCCACTTTTATGGTTTATAATAATCAACCGAGTACATCTAAACTGGCGATGTATTAATTCTTGTAACGGGGCTCTTCCCACCCGTTTTGCACAAAATCAGGGAGGGAGCCCTAAACGGCTAGGCCAATTGGCGGAGGTTAGGCATCAACCCAGATAAAACAGTATTGATGTTATATACGGCCTAGACCAAGAATGCCGATTTTTAGCAACCAAAGTTGAATGGTCAACCACTTCGTTTATCTAGTCTAGCAAGGTATATAGGATTCATTCTACAACCTAAGCTGAGTTGCAAAACTAACAACGAAGAGATGTGGAAAAAACAAGCATCGCGTTTTATCCCGGCAAGCGGCTTTTTAGGAAGGTGTGTGGTCTACATCCGAAAATAGTCCTTTGCTTTAGCAGTCGTAGTTCGTCCAACTTTATGCCGTGGTTCCCTGGTCTGGTGGACAGGCTTACGTAGCCAATATAACGAATCCAAGCTACATATATAGGGTGAAGAGACCAGCGTGCATTGGGGTGACGGGGACATTGAAAACGTGCCCTACGGATGCCCTAAATGCTATAACTCATCTCTTACCTATAGAACTGCAAATAATTCATTTCGTATCGGTGTCTGGCTCCGGGAACTGGACCTTTGTACGGAAAGGATGAAAGGCCACCCGTGATCTCGCCACCTTCCTCAATCTGCAGAAGCTTTTGCTATCTCTAAAGCATGCTGCGCTTGAGAGGGTAACTACCTAATTTTCAAGATGAGCGTATAGCCGTTTTCTCAGACAGTGGCAATATTGGCTCTTGCATCTTTCACAACCAATTCGGAGCTGGTTAAGCAATGAAAGACTCTATTGAACGGCGTCTGCAACCAGCTCTCAGCACACTTAATTTGTAATGTACATAGCTGGAAACGAGACAGCCAATATGCGATCCAGATAGGGTCCACCGGTGGCCTCTAATGAGGTGCCGTTTCAAGTCCAATAGATTTAATTACGAGGAGTATTTACCTTTACCACCTTCAGTAGAATTTCGGGATTGCCACATTATCTTGGCCCGAATACGACCTTAAGAAAATATCAGTTCTTTAGACGAAGAGTAGACCTAGCGTCGCGCGACTCATTACAGTTCTCACGGGACACTGGCCGAACGCAACCCACGCCAGAGGTCTTAGTATTGCCTACAATGGCTATTGCAGAAGCTGCAGATATGAAAATTAAGCATAAGACCACTCTGGGGGCGTTTGAGTATAATCCTCTGCAGGATTTGTAAGGGTATGGGTGCTAATATATTTTTTTATTCTTCGTTTCGAAGTTTGCGCCTTCCTAAGAGCCGTTTCACGATACAACTATGCCGTAATTGGGAATAGGTCTAACCAGCGTCATGTAGATCCAGCTTATTATATTGAAATCGACCTTTTTTCAATTGACCTAGCGCAGGAGTACAGTCGTCCACTAGTTTAGTTTTCTATTTTTTCAATAGGAGTTTTAGATATTTGGCTTCTGTCTTTACTATGAGTCCTGGTCTGTTTCACCAAAAATTAGAGTTCAACAATTTTTTGTTTTTTACACATTTCTTTTTTTTTCAACGTAAATATATCTTATAATTCGGTAGAACTTTGTATTTATTTAAACCGGATTTAAAAACTAATGAATACTATCTTATTTAATTTATTCAATTGTTATTTCAAGTAATTTACGCTCCAGTAAATTTTTATGCATCACTTGGAATTTTATAAAAGCCTCGCCCAGCTATATTACGTCACTTAAAGCATCATGTAATTATATTGATATTTTCTGTTAATAAAATATTAATAAAATAAGCTAATAAAGTAATGCTCAGAACAAATTGAAAATCAATTTGAATACAATAGGCACCTACTCGTGGTTTACCACTTTATAAAATGAAGTGGAAAAATTTTTGTAGAAAAAGTTCGTGATTCACATTCACAGCAAACCATGTTATTTGTTTTTTTTTAACGACTTTAGTTATTCGCGCTAATAAGTATCTATTACTATCATTATTAAGCTAATTTAAATTGTGGCAGTTACATGTGCCTTTTTTGTGTTTGGAAAACCCCTTTGACGTAATAGTATTTTCTAGTATTTGTTATATACGTCACATATATATAGATTGTCCACGTATAAAAAAAATAATATAAGGGGTGTGAAGTACAGATTCTTTAAGTCTACACGGGATTGTAATAAGCTAGCGGAAATTATTTTATATTAATTTTTAATTTTTTAATACCGGATTCAGCAAGTCATGAATAATTTGTAGGAGCTATTAATACGCTCAGATTATGAAAGCAAATTAGTCGAATTATACTCCCTATATGATACTCTAAAGCATCATTCACAAATTGTTTGTTCTTTTCTCCGCAATGCTTTCAAAGCAAACTGTTTTAAATAGTTGGAACGCATGTAAATAGTTAGGCATATATTTTGAAATTAGCAATTAAACTCAGCTGTAAGAGATACAACTGCAGATTCAAAAAAAAAAAAAAAAAAAGCTGGGAAATCTAAAAGCGCCAGCCAAAAGTAAAACTTCTTTGCCGACTTCGTAAAGAGATAAAGACTGAAATACGGGAATAGTAGTGGTAGTAGTCGTTAGCTGTAAATAGTAGTAGTGGTAATAGTGTTAGTAGTATTTAGTAGTAATTAGAAGTAGTATTAGTAATAATAGCAGTATTGGTAAAAATAGCAGTAGAATTTGTTAAAAATAAAAAAAATTGTTTTTATTAATCGTAGAATAAAATACAATGTTAATTGATATATGTTATATATTAGGCAATGGGAAATCACATGTCACACTTCGTCACAAATCTCTACACAAACTACTGCCACTTTCATCATAACATCCTCGTAATGATTACAACTGAACAAAGATATCGAAAATGGTCAAAATCGGTCAATAATCACATAATCCTTACGAAAATTACGTAAACATATTCCTTAAGGTATTCGCTAATGATAACTTCATGTCTTCCTGACCTATCCGACAACCGGGCGATTTTCAATGGCAGTGAGATCATTATTGTTTTTTTGCGGAAACTCGACCTTAGAAAAGTGATGACTAGCTATTTCAAGACACAACAAGAAATCGTTTGCTGTCTGCTACACATCCCGAAAAGTTAGTCTATCTACTACGTTTCTAATTTATTTTTGAAGACAGGTTTTCGGAGATTATCACACTGCGGAACAAAATTTTGCGGTCGGAGATTTTTAAGTCGATTTAGGGTAATTTGGGGGCGCTGATTACGAAAATAATATCAGTTTTGTCGAATTGGCTCTAGTTTTTCAGATAAAGACCTTTAAATATTTCACGAAAAAAACTAATTAAAAATACCAAAATGGGTTTAAATTATATTTTTATTGCGCGTCTGTATAAAAATAATACAAAAATAAAAAAAAATATAAAAAAACCATCAGAAAAAATTAACCTGACTGCGACTTGGTTCACAAATTTTAAGAACGGCGAAATATTTTCCACGTTACTTTGTAAATAATATCCACATACTCTTCAAAAAGAGGAACAATTCTGACATTACCTAGTACGCTATATGATGAAGAGAATATTTATAATGGACCCAAAAAGAAACCCGAAATATTTTTGCACTATAAAAAAATCAAAGCGGGAGTTGACACTATGGACCAACTGCCATGGAAATAAAGCGTGAAAAGACTAAGTCGAAAATAGCCTTTGAGAGTTTTCGACAATATGATTGATATATGTAAGTGTCATGAATGCGTAGATTGTGTGAGATGCTTACGCAAGAGAAGAAATTTGATTACATAATTAGGAAAACAGCGGACTTCACACGATGAAAATTGTAAAGGGTCGGAACCGTGGACTTGCACGTCTCGTGAATCTCCAAGCAAAATGAAACTATTCGGTATTTCCGAAGTCCGGAAAGATCGCAAAACGAAAACGAAATGATTTGTGCTTAAATAAAGGGCTGTATGGAGAACATTCTTTTGCAGTATGTAAAAAACGCTTTTAATAAACATGTCTAAAATACAAACTATATTAATTTAAAGACAGGAAAAAATGTGCATTATATTAGGGTCCAATGTACCCGAACAGTAGGGAGCTTATGATAGCAATTCCATAAGTATGATATCTAAAATAACGCATTCGAATAGTTATTATTGCTGTGCAGAATAAATATCTTATGAATAGTACGGTATTTTTTCAAATTTCATTACTTCACATGTACTTTCAATGAAAAATTTCTGTAACTCATTTAGTGTAGCAAAAAAAAAAATTAAAATAGCCAGATGTCGTCTCTAACGGAAGACCTACAGTGAAGATAGTTTAAGACGAGGAGTGAGTTATCATGCAACACCCACAACATACAAATGCCAACTGACGCACGAAGGATATACTACATAAATTTCAAAGGCAATTAATTGATGATAGCCTAATTATAGCTGTATAATAGCCAAGAAAAAATAAAAACAATTAGGGAGTCAAGGAGTCGAAACTAATTGTTGTTGCGACTGGAAGTCAAGGGTATTATTGAGTATATATATATATATATATATGTAAGTATGTCTTATAAAGGATATGCAGCAAGTGTAACAGCAGGAGCGCATGACGAAGTCAATCAATAAGTCTTGCCTGAACTGAATGCGGGTTAAATAGTTTTTTTGCTTGGGTTAAGAAAGGACCTTGCTAAAGGAATAAACTATAACAATGGTTAGGAAAAGGCAACTTACCCTTGCATTTTTTTTGTTTGCTATTCTGTGGGGCAGTAAAGCAACGTGTCCGCTCCTTAGTCGCAAGTTGCAAGTCATTTTATTTACAAAATTTCACATTCAAAATACCTACAATTCATCTATTAGCACGCAAATAGTGTTATTGGAAAAATATTTATTCAATTTTGATGTGTGTGTGTGTGTAAATAAGTGCCGCAACGAAATAAATTTATTTGCTTTACGTACGAGCAAAGATACTTACTTCTGTTATCCCTTCACATTTTTGAACACAAATCAAGCATGCAATTTTTCATTGTTTCTTCATTTTTTCATTTTTTCAAATTACAAATATTTACTAATGAGCACAGGTAGTTGTTATGATATTTAGACGCATATATCATACCTAGACTTGACCAATGAGTGCTGTATTTTTTGTTGGTAGCGCATTTGCCTTTGACTGCATGCGGTAATCGGCGGCATTTAATGTCTGCACAAATATAAATATGCAACATATGTTGCGACTTTTGTTGGGAAATTTTACGAAAACTAGACGCATCACTCTAGTGGTTGTGGACGACTGCGTGTTGAGTGCAATAACCACGTGCGGCACGTTGCGATAGCCAAAGACGGTGTTATCCAGTTTGGCTTACTGTGGATGCTTTGCAAATGGCAAATGCGCTGTATTAGAAGTGGCTGTGGTTTTACAATATTTATTTTACAGATATTTCCTCTGACTCTAAATCGGTATTATCAAAATATGGGAAATTTTGGAAAATTGTGAAAAATATTTTTATAAGTGAAAACAATTTGAATACTTACTATATTTACGAAGCACGCAGCACGACGACATGTGAAAAGGCTTAGCGTGTGTTAAGTAGGCTCTGCAGCTTACTTTTTGGGTAGCTATGCACATGGTATGACATTTGTCTATGTATATGTAAAGTATGTAAATATACGCACGTTCAAATATTTTTCTATTTATCTGACATTTGTTCGGTGTCGATGTGTGTCGTTATGTTTACGCAGGATTAGCCTTTTGACGTCAACAGCTTAGGCTTGTATAGATATTATATACATTATATATTAGATATTTTTGTTGTTGCAAAATTTTTGCGGTGCATTTTTTGAATTTCCTATTTATTTTTGTTTTTGTCTCTCATTTGCTTGCTGCCAAATTTTGCATGCCACTTTGCACACAGACAAAATAAAAGTATCTATTAATGAGACACAAGCCTGGACTTTACGCAGCTTAGCAAACCTCAAATCTGTGTAGTATTTTACAAAGAGACAGACCACTTGAATATGGAATTGTGAAGGACTTAAATTTTTTTTATTACTATTAAATATTTCATAGCTAATTTCCATTTTTGAATGAGCATTTCAATAAAATTTAATCCTTCGAAAAGTATGCTGATTTGTGGCAGTTAATTTCAGGCGTGTGGTCTAAGCGTGCCGTAGATTAAAAATGTATAAAAATATTAATTTTATGCCTGAATTATTTTGTAGAAAAGATTTTTCAATTTCATTCTTTTTTTTAGAGGTTATCTATTTTTTTTTGGCTTGAGTGAGTTTGTACAAAATATTTTTCTTGTAAACAGCTGCAAATGTTTGATGATTAATTTTTTTGAGGTAAAAATGCGGCTTTAGCGGTACCAACTACAGCATCTGAAAGAGATCAATATAATCATTATAACTGAAAGAAGCATTTAAAGTCTTTTAATGTAAAGTTTAGTAAAAAGAAATTCATTATTTTATTATTTATTTAGCACAGTTAAAATGATTTGATTTAGATCAAATATGCACCGTTTTGTTCGATAACTTGTTGCTATATTGAAGGAAAATTCTTAATGCCACTATGATAGAAACCCTCGTCCTCATTGGCAAAGAGCTGGGTTAGCCGATTTTCACAGGCTTCCCTTGAGGCGAATTTTTCACCAGCAAAATCATTCGCACCTTACGAGACAGGTTACAATCACTTGGTGCCAGATTCGGACTATAAGATGGCTCAATAAGAACTTTTAAATCAAGCACCCGGAGTTTCCTGCGAGGCACTATCGATGTGTGTAACCTGGCGTTGTCCTGATGGAACTCAATTCCTCTTCTATTGGTTAAAGCTGGCTGCGTCTGAGCGACGTCCTTCAGACGTTCCAATTTTTTGACAGTGCAGGCTCCAATTAAGAGTTTTGCTCCCACCAAACGCGTAGCAAAACGCCTATCAAAACCTTCCTGACCGTCAATCCAGGCTTGGCCATCGTTTACGTCAGCTCACCGCGATTCAAATACGACCGGTTTCGCTTGACGTAAGTTACCCACTTTTCGTCATAAGCGACCCACTTTTAGTCGTAAGTGACCCACTTTTCATCACCAGTACCAATTCGCTTCAGAAATGGATCGATTCAGATGGAAATTCGGTCCACGAAGTTTTATTGCGTTAACTGGAGCATCTTGGCATCCATACATCGAGTTTCTTTTTGTATCCAGCCTTATTTAAATGGTCCCAAACAGTTTTCTGTGCAATCCTTAGCTCCAAGACAAACCAGACAGCGTTAACGTGATGGTCGTAGTAAACGACTTTCACTATTTTATCGATATTTTCGACAATAGCCCCTCCAAAGCGTGGTGCATCTTTGATGCCAAAATAACTGGAACGGAATCGACAAAACCAAAATTGTGCTTGATTGGCTGTTACAGTATTAGGACCATAACACTATTCACATTTTCGGCCGCTGGGTTTGCGTTTTCGCCTTTATGTAAGAAAAACTGTAAAATATGGCGTATTCTCCCATTGCTGGTATCCATTTTTGACGCCTGCTCAAACAATACTTCGTCAAGCAATCACAAAACTGGCACGAGATTCAAACTAGTAAAATCATATGTTGGCAAAAAAATCTACTTCTTTTTACTACACCTTATATATACGCGGCTGTGGGTAAGCTTTAATCGACCAAATCGACCCGTTGATTTGTAGCCACCTTCAATTTATGGGACTTCGCAAACCGAAAAACGTAGCTCGTAGCTTTACCCTTACTATCCCAGAGGTGAAATTTATAATCGGGAAGTCTCCACGGTCATTTCTCTTGTCGGTTGTAGCGGGCTGAAAATTGTTAGTCCCGCGAGAGTGGCGTACCTAACCGCGACCACTCTCGTAATTTCAAAAATACAAAAAGTGGAAGAAAACTCATCACCCTATCGGAGAATGTTAGAATTTTGCAAATGAGGTCGTACGTGAATACATTTGACGTTTGTGAGACCCTTAAGGAAAGTACTAGACAGGAAATCAAACAGTTACCACCGTATCTCTCGCGGAATGTCATGGAAAATGCGATAAAACTGGCACTTATAAGCAGGCGCTTTACTGGTATTATATTTTCCACTCAAGAGAAAACATTTCTAAGTCAGTAACAAGATTTCCAACACTCAAAATCATCTTTTATTATTAAGTAGAAAAGTTGTTAAAAAAAAAAAGTTGGGCAATTAATTTCGTTTGATTGAGAACCTGATACTCCCGTATTTAACCCAATATGATCTCCGGAAGGTTCTTGTACAACAACAGCACTCGATGCTATAAACACGCAGGTGAACCGTGGACTAACCGCAACAACTACTGCGAGTGAACTGTCCTAGTAGCGTTAGACTTGTGCACTACGCAACGGTACTTTCTCGCATTTTATATTCAACTTTGTTGCAGGGATTGAAGTGGTGAACTGGTTATTACCGGCGTGGCCGACAAACATCGGTGAGCATACAAGCTAAGGAGAGTTAAGCAAAAAGTTTCCCAGAGTGATTCGCATCCTGCTTGATTAACACATCTTCTCTACTTTCTTAGCCGACAGAAGCAATCATACGCGTACCATAAACCGATAACTGCTCCATAATGATTACCGGTCATATAATTATGGCACGGCATTTAAGGTTTGACCAGTAAACAGTTTTCTCGCTCCCTCTTGACAAAATCGGCTCGCTTGGCAATGCGTTGTGTTGGTAAAACTTAAAATTTATGTGCAAATTGGAGTAAAACCAGCATTCGAACATCAAATATTTCTTTGTTCTCTTTGAATAAAATATTAAAATTACATCTTGGATGCTGTTCATGAGAGGGTTCGTTAAGGTAACATGAAAACAACTTTTGGCAAGAGAGTGTCAAAAACCGAATATCACTAGTTAGCAAACCTACTCATCCGACCTTATCGTTTCTTCACTGACAGGAATATAATTTCACTGTTTATTGATTTTCTCTGTTACAGGTTTAATTAATTTGTGAAAACTTGCGATCCATGTCGTATATTACAGCCTTTTGATCTGCTAAATTTACGCTTCCCATTATGCGAATGTAGCTGGCAATAGCAACTGTATAATCAACTGCATTTAAAATCATAATTTTGTTTTCGACAAGATTTGTTTAAAGTAGAATTTCTTTCGAATTCATCCAGTGGCCATTACATCAAAACAGTTTAAATGGATTTAACTTTCTGAACGGTTTAGATGTACACTTAAAACCGGAGTTTCTTTAAGCGTAACAATCGCAGGAAATGGCATGCTCTTGAGCAAAGTCATAGAGATGAAAATCCTATCATACGCTAAAATAACATTTTGTTTCCGAATGCCTGCTGCTAAATTTTCTACAATTCGTTGTGCCAGAGTGCCATTTAGATTAGTTTTCTAGATTCTAGTATGTATATGCATTCAAGTCAAAGGTATAAATTTTTTCAAACTCAAGCGACCCTACCACTCGTCTATTGGATTGCACACTGATTTCACTTCACCACGCTAGTAATGTTTTTTGATGCACGATACAATTTGTGATATATAATAATCTTTAGCAGCATTATTAGGCTTATTACAATCATTCAATTACATCTAGGACATCGATAAAATAAAGCGTTCGTGAGAAATACTCTTTTTAATCATTTTTACTCCAATAATGAGCAATTGATGATAAGATGAAAAAATAAATAAATTTCGTACTAATCCGTAAGAGTACGCTTTGCCGATTTTTGTCTGTTTAGTGTTTGAATCTTTTGGTTTGTGCTTTCTGCAATACGTAAACATTAACGCTTTGGAAATCTTTTTCGAAAAATGTCGAAGTCTGAAGCGCCATGAGGAGAGTCAAATACTTCGGCTCGTCATCATTCGATGGTTCATAGCTAGACTCTGATGTCATCGGCCATATAGTCGCTCTCGTCATCTAAAAAAATAATGCACAATTTCGACCACACCCAATCCTTCTTCCCTTCTTCATCCAATTCGACATCTGAACGTATAAACAAATGTTGAGATATTTTATACCCAATTAAATGTATTATTGGGGTTATATGCCGCAATTAGCTACAAATGCAAAAAAATTTAAATTTTCATCTCAATGCATTTCCACTTTCGAAGCAATAATCTCTATTCGCCACTAATTCTTACTTGCGAGGAATATTACGAAAAACATGCGACCGCGACTGGTCTGTGCAAAATATGCGGTTAACGGAAAATTTGTTTCAACAATAACGGAACGCGGTTACTGGTCATCAAAGGAAACTTCGAGTTTTTATTGGGATCTTTACAATCTGTACTTGGATTGTAAATAAACGTGATACACATATTTGAAGTTGTCTGGGACATATTATCCCAGTAGGGGTGCAAGCGTTAAACCAAACCATCTAACACCTCTTTTTCGGCGAACAGCCACTATCAATTAACTAACGCAAGCGAAATGCCTGAGCTGCCTCGTAAATCTGTAGCACAGCCCCTTGGTATGTAATATTTAGATACTTAAGTCAATATCATAGCCGTTTGAGGGTGCAAAGACTCTAATCGAATATGAAAGCACTAGGCTCATTTCCAACAATCTGTATGATATTGATCTTCTCAAATGAAAATTAAACTACAATTTTTTTCTTAAAACTTTCTTAAAAAATGGGAAAAGAATAAAATGTGTGTATATGAGGTTGGTATATAAAATTCTACGTGTAATTTTCACAAAATGGTTATTTTCAGCATTTGTTTATATCTACATAAAATTAAGTCGCCGTAGCTGGTATGCACTTTACTCAACAGAGTGCCGCGGATTCGAGTTCCAGCCGGAGCAAATAACATCAAAAATCTTCTATTAACCCTGCTGTTAGGTTAAAAAAAACTTACGAATCTTAGGTTAGAGGACCATTTGGTCCATACTGCAGTTTTCATACAAAATAACAATTTAATCTTAGTCTTTATATTTAGTTTGGTTCAATACTTGCTAAATATTATTATTTTATTATTTACTCAACTCTGGTAAAACCCAGCACCAGTGGCCTGCTCTAAAAATGCTTCTAGTTCAGGAGCTCGAAAGCGAGGAATTTGTAGTTGCTGCAAGTCTAAGTCTGATGTAAAATGCTCCATTTGCAGTGCGTTTATTTGCAAAACCAACCGAAAAACATTTTTTTGCTCATCATGTAGTGCCAAAAAATATCGAACAAACTAATAAATACTTATTTTTGGTAAATTAATGTAAAGAAAATCAAAGAAAATATACTATGGACCAAATGGTCCCTTAACCTAAGATTCGTAATTTTCAATTGTTTTATAAAAAGACCACCTGAGCTGAAAAATTTAGACAGTATATATCACCGTTCCAAAGTTACAAAGAAAACAAACAAAAAAATTGGACAAATGGTCTTAACCTAACAGCAGGGTTAATGTAGGTCGTCCACTCCACAAATTGTGGAAGAAGTTCACCCAAAATATGATGTAAGCTTCAAATTATTATTACGATTTATGTTACACTATTATTTAGTATATTATAAATATATTTACATATTTACATTTACGTAATGCGTGTAAGTTGGTATTTGATTCATAAAAGTGCGATTGTTAACCACCGCGGTCTACACCACCACTCCATTCATCCAAGCACTTTTTGTGCAAAAAAAACCAAACTACTCTCATAATATTTTTTTTGCACCCACAACACTCTGCTTTACCCTTCGCTACATCCATCAGCCCTCCATCAATATCTGTACGCAATAAATTAAACATCTACTCCGTAGGGCAACTAAAAATCAACATTGTGACGTGTAACTCCTTTCAACTTCCTTTTGGTAACAGCTGTTGGACAGCCACTACTCACTCACTCACTCACCCGAATGGTCAGCCAGTCATTACTTCGGTCAAATCAACACCAAAGCTGGCCGCCAACCGAGAAACGCGTTGTGTGGCAAATTGAGTTGTTCCTTTTTTTCGACATTTTTAATTTCTTAATGCAATTCACTTTCGTAAGTTGCTTACAATTTTTTTTTTTACACGCCAACGCAAAACGCATTGCTGCTGTTTGTTGAGGGAATTCAATTTTGCGCTTCATTTTATTTATATATTTATTTTTTTTGAGTTTGTAGTGGGCGTGCACCAAAGTGTTGCACGTAATTTGAAAGGGCAATATCTTAATTATCCTTTCAGCAGTGAAAATAATTGATTACTCGGCGTGGTATGGAGGCGAGTTTGAGGAAGAAGAAACTGAAAAATTGTGTTTAAAGATGAAGAGATCGAATATAGGGGAATAAAAAACAACAATTTGTACTACTAAAAACCATCGAAGCAAATAAATAAAATTCAAAAGCTTGTGTGAACATTTTTTTACTACGCACTTTGAAACCGTACGTTATTTTTGTTAGCCCTTTAACAGAAGCAAAGCAATAACGAAAATGGCTGTATAAATTTATGTAGATTTATATGTAAACAGAAGTTATGTGCGCCATTTGTAAAGATCTCGTCGATGTTTATCATTTTGTTATAATTTTCAAACTTTATTGTCACCTCATCTCGTATACTAACTATTAGCATAAATAATATTATCATAATGTAAGCAAATAGGCAAAACTTAAAAAAAAAATAATAAATTAATTAATTCACCTTGTTAAATGCATACATAAATTTTCTTAAAACCTATGTTCAAAACAAATATGTGTTAAGGTATTTACTCTACACTGTGGGTCAGGAGGTTTGCTTTGGTTATCAAAATCAATTCAATTTTGGTATCCAATGACTTTTTAATGCAAAATATATCATTTTGATATGTAGGTGTACTTTTTGTGGGAAATGTCATGCCAAGTATGGTGGTGGTATGTTTGAATGCGTCACAGTGGACAGTCGTGCTATAGCGGAATATATAATCCAAAACTCCAGCCAAACCCCATCTTGCCTACACCATTGATCCCCCCGATTTTTGCCATTATTTTAGCCAGCATTTAGGTTACGATACCAGATTTTTTACTCTATGATGCTGCAATTTTGACCAAAAGGATGGTTTTTGGACGTTCAAACAACCAAGTAGATATTAAACTTGATTTTTCGGAAAGATAAATAAGTTTTATAATAAAAATTCGGATGTCATATATAAATTTATATTCAATGAGAATAATTCCAAAAAATTCTTCTCCGTATTTTTAATAGCGACTAGTGATGTTAGCTTTATCACACAAATGTAATGCGAGTACTAATAATATGTCACACATGAATCAATGAAGCCATTGACATCGAGCTTTCAGATAAATTACACTGCAATTAATATTTTAAAATATTTTTTGTAGAATCTACAAGCATAACACTTCCTCACTTTTCCTATTCTTCATTCATATTTTTTTCAGTAATGGAATGATATCTTAACTCCGTTCCGGTATATAAGTACAAAATTACTTGCTTATGAATTTGAAAGACCTTACTTCAAAAATTCTGTTGTTGTTTCCTTGTTAAATTATATGATCATTCCGCAAAAAGCGATTACTGTAAAAGTTTCAGCTCAAGACATGCGAAGCGAGAAACGTCGCGTGTATAAGGATTAAAGCAACATACTCCGTTTAGCCTGCAGCGACATTGTATTTTAATTTTTGAGTTTTATTCAAATACATCAAATTTAACCGTTATTTCTGGAGTCTTATTTTTTGCTCAGCAAAATATCGTTGTTTCTTACGTTTTGTTTATCGCTCAGTATTCAGAACTCGTAAGGATTTTCAAATAAATTAAGTTTTATTTTTTCACCAAAATATAAAATTCAAGAAATACCGATTGTATACCAATTTTAATACATGTTTTAACCGCTACGGTTCCTGCATGAAATATTATAATACATACTCACCCCCTATGTAATTCTCAATAGTATTTTGTTTTCTGAAACCCTACCATGGTAGTATATTTTTGGCATCTTGCTTCCGTTCCCTGGTTTTTCGAAACTTTTGTCACCAAAGAGATGGCTTGTCGGGCTCGTGGAATTTCGCCATTCTTGATATCATAGTGGTATATAATTTCAAAGCTATTTCGGCACAGCTGTCCGACCGCCTCTTCGTTTTTTGGCCACCGCACGATGGTCAACCTATAAGATCAACATTAACATTAAACGCAACTACTGCATAAAACCTTTAATTTGTTTATCCGTAAATCAAAACAATGCTTCGAAAGTAAGTTGTCAACATAAATTTTAGACGAAAGCTCCCGCGATTTTTATGGATAGTTCAACGTTTCACAAAAGGTTAGTAGCAGGATCCACTCCAAAAATGTTTCAATAAACATCAGCATGTCGTTTTCCAGGCCGAACAAACAGCTATGAAAAACCAAAAAGGAGAGGGTGAGTATATTTCTGAAACATATAAGATGACCCAGAGTATGACATCTGGGGCATGTGCATATGGTGCGGATATGATATATTTCGACGCCAAGGATATTTACCCTAAAATCTGACCAGGTAACTTTTGAACTAGTGATGGAGTGCCCTGACAAACTAAACACACTTGGTCTTAACAATCGAAGATTCGGGTTCCGGGGTATACTGGTATTGAGGGAAACGATATCGCGGATAAACTCGCGAAAAATTTACCGTCAACTCCCTTTATTGGCCCAAATCCCTTCTGTGGTACACTACGCACACTCGCGAAGAAGAGGAAATATCCCACCGGGAACTATACTGGGGATATATTCCAGGCCTGAAGTACTCGTAACCAAAAGCGTTTTGTATAATGAATGGGCTTTTCATAAATCAACGTAATAATTATTACGGCGATTTTTACAAATCACTTCTGGTTGAAATATCACCTAGTCAAACTGGAAGTTTACTCGGATGAATACTACAGATTCCGCAGAGTAGAAAATAAAATTTCAGGACATATACTGGAGCAGTGACCGGCATTATTGAATATTTAATAACGGACGGCAGTATGAACTCCAGAGAATTAAACTATATACTAAAGTTTAAAGAACTTTCTTTAATCCATTAAATAATCAGATTTAAATCTCAAGGATGCAGTGCGAAAACCCCAATAATAATAATAACAACAACAACAATAAAGGAGGTATCCGTATTTTTAAAACCTATTACTATTTACAGTACAGTGCAGTTCAATAGCAGTATTGAACTCTGTTTCATGGGAGTAAACCAATCGCATTACCCCTAAAAAATTTTGTGATACCCAGAGAGATAAGGTGGAGATAGAGAATATATATACAGGGTGGGCCAAAAGAAACCAAGGGGTGTAAGAGTTTAATAACTTTTTCGTTTATTAATCTCTTTTCATTTTTTCTTTCAGATTATATAATATACAAAAGGGAAATTTTTTTACACTAAGTATGAAAAATGATGTCTCTTAAATGACCACCGTTTTCAGCTTCGCACTGATGGGCTCTTTTTAGAGCATTTTCCATAATATCTTTCAAAACTTGTGGCTGTAGCGTTCGAATTTCTGCAACAATGTTTGCCTTGAGTTCAAGGATTGTCTCTGGATTGTTCACATACACTCGCTCCTTCAAATAACCCCAAAGAAAATAGTCGGGTGCTGTCAAATCTGGGGATCGCGCTGGCCAAATAATTTCCGAATTTCTGGAAATTATTCGCCCTCCAAAAATTTGACTTAAAAGTGCCATTGTGTCTCGGGCAGTATGGGCAGTGGCTCCGTCCTGCTGAAACCACATACCAGGTAAAAAATTTTCTATCATAAACCGATACCGCTCTCCATTTACGGTTACAGCACTTCCATCTTCATTCTCGAAGAAGTAAGGCCCAATGACATTTTCATCCCACACCATACTGTACACCTGATGGGGTGCAATTGGCGTTGATGAATGGCTCTTGGATTTTGAGAACCCCAGAACCTACAGTTCTGCTTATTAACAAATGTCGACGATATGCTCTTTGCGTTAAAATAATTGATCTCTGGTTTAAATAATAAATTTTTATTGTTCTGGTTCTCTGTTTAGTTGTGAACCTCTTCATTATAAATTTTCCAAGTGTTGTATATATAATCTGAAAGAAAAAATAAAAAAAAATTAATAAACGAAAAAGTTATTAAACTTTTACACCCCTTGGTTTCTTTTGGCCCACCCTGTATATCTGGTTGTCCCGCTCTGGGACAAAGAAGACAAACCGCTCTGTTGACCACGACCTGCAATGCTTCATCTAGGAAACACGATGGTTCTCTGACACCAAAAACTTAGGTAAAGTAACAACAGAGCTCACTCAATTAGCATCACAGTGGGTCAAAATGGAATTTGTGAAGGAAGGGCAAGTAAAAAATTTCGTGACAGCTGACCATTGATAATCTCGTAAATCTCAATTGAATATAGGAAAAAAAGGAAAGAGTTGTACGAGTATTTTCAAAGCACTTTCAAATTACCTCTCATTTACGATTTTTATAGACCGAAAACATACTTATGGTATTTTCCAAGTAAGCATACGGCCTTAGATCACTCCGATTTGTTTTTAAGCAAACCAAAAAACAAAATAAAAGAACAAATACGGCAGGTACTTGTTTTGTAGCAACAATGCTCAAAAATGCTATTAAAAACGTATAAATATTTATGAAAAATTATGCACCAATATTTGTTGATTGAAATGAAGGAGTGGGTTAACGGCATAATTTCGTAGCTAATGTGGACTTATATTTTACGCTGGTACAGATATGAAACCGGAAAGCTGAAAATAAAATGAAATTCAAATACTGGAAAATTTAAATTAAATTTAAACATTGAAATGTTCAGAGTGACAATAACTTAGCATAGTGAATTTATTAATTTGATTAGTCACGAGAAATATGTAGTATCTATGTATAAATGAACTGTGTGAGTGCTCAGTTATTTCGTGTTCATAATAAGCCAAAACTTCTATATCCCACATAAATATATGTATGAGGCGTTGTGAAATTAATTTTTAGGAGAATAATTCGTTGAACTTTTTTATTCAACATAATTAAAGTGCCTTGAAACGTAATTTAAGTTAATTTAATTTGTAGGTTTCTATGGTTTAATATAGCTAGATTTTTATTGTGTGTATCAGATATAAAAATGGTATCTTCACTTTTGTTTTATCGTTTTTGTATTTTGTTAATTAGTTTTATTTATTTCAGATACATTTTGATTTTAATATAATTGGCATATTTCAGCGTGATATTGCTCTCAGATAGCATCAACATTTTTCCTAAATATTATATGAATCCAGAAAACACGGCAAACGTTGCCTTTGCCTATATTTATTTTTTCATAGCCCTCTTGCTTATGTTACCAGGAAATGCATTTCGGTTTCTGTCACTCATATTTATATAGCTTATGCCCTTGTGTATAATTTAATTGAATTTGACTTTTAAAAAGGGAGACGGCCCTCTTCAAAATAAAACTATAAACTTTCTCCCAGCGAAACGATTTATTTGACATCCACATTTTACTATTTCATATAACTTTTGTATAATTTGAATAAATTCGACTTTTCAAGTGGGTGACAGCCAGTGTTGCCATTTTGGCTTTTTTTTAGCTACATCTAGCCTTTTTTATTTTCTTTTAGTCGGGCATTTTTAATATAGGCTATGGCCCTTTTTTAAAGTTTTTTCATAAATTATTAAGCTCTTTTAGCCTTCCCTCTTATGCTGCAAAACGGCATGTTTTTTATTACTTTCCTTACGAAAAATGTAAATTCGATACTATTAAAATAAATGCCAATGATATATATTGGCAAAACTTAAATTAATATCAGTGAAAAATCTACAATCTACTCTTGAATTTATGACAGAGGTTCTACCCTTTGCATGTTTGTTCTATTTTTTTTAATCTTATCTCTCAGCAATGTGAAAGTCGAACGGTTTTTAGCACTTGACAAAGAAATAGAATTAGTATTCAATTGTTAAATACAATTCTAAACTTAAAATATGGCTTGAAGGAGAAAGAGGAGTGTTGTGATAATTTCGCAATTGAAAAAAATTGATATGATGAGCACTTTTAACATACTTACTCAAATTTGCCTGATGATGAAGATATAATAAGTGATATATAAATATATTAATTAATTTTACGTTTGAACGTAGTTCGTGCTTAAAAAATAAATTACTTTTGAAGCTTATAAAGCAAATACAAATAAATAAATTGAATTGTTTATTATATGTTTAGCCTCAAACAAATTTTGATTTAGCCCTTTTTGTGTTTTTATTTGACCTATTTGGCCTTTTCAAGCCTTTTTTTTGGCCTGTTTAGCCTTTTTTCAAAACATTTTGGCAACACTGGCGGAAGCCCTATTCAAAATACATGTAATAAACTAACTACAGCGAAAGGAAAACGATACTCATAATCAATATTTTATAAGCTTGTCTATAATTTAACAAAATTGGACGTTTCAAAGAGGTGGCAACGCTCTTCCAAATATATATAATATACATATATATGAGCCTTCTGCTCGCCGAGACGAGCCGTTTGGAACCCATATATTTCTTTTAATTTGTGTAAAATTTATATAATGGTAGGTGGCAACCCTAATAAAAGTTAGCTACGAATCAACTTTCCAAGACGAAGCGCTTATAACTCGTGCTGTAGTATTCCATGTAGCTTGGGTATAAAAACTTTCACAAAAATCTAATTAGTAGAGCCGTTTCGTAGGTATTCGGCCACAAACACCGTGACACCAGATTATTATATTTAAGATTTGGTCAAAAGCCTAAGAAACGTTTTCTAAAATTTATTAATTGCGATATCTGAAACAATAGCCACATACCTTCAATTAGCGTGATTTTTTTCACTTATTGAACTTTACATGAAACAACTTCATGTACTTCATTTTGCCGAAAATACTTCCTCAGTTCAAGTTAAAATTTTAATTTCCGTTAACAGTAAAATGCGCAAAAAAATAAACAATGCTACTCAACTATAAGATAAACTGAATTAGTTTATTAAGCATATTTCGAAGGGTGTGGCTTAACCCTAGAAAGATAACGTACGTCGAAACGACGTACACATTTTTTTTTACGCTCTCACACTTTAATTTGTTTACTGAGTAACTTCTTGCGCTCATTTATCTCAGTCGGTAGCAGCAGCTTATTGGTGGTGGTTGATTTTTTGCGGTGAGTATTTTCTTATCTGAGTTATGATCAAATCGTAAAACACCTGATACAATTACTTCTGATGGACTGCAAGAGGACCTACTCGGCAGAACAAATCGTTTTATGAACCTCTGGAGTGCTTCAACATATTTTTTACGGATGAGATTATTTCAGAAGTGGTTCGCTGGACAAACACCGAAATTATACAAAATCGTCGTGACGATATGACTTCTGCCACATTTAAAGAAACAAACGTCGATGAGATACGTGCTTTAATTGGAATACTAACACTGACCGCGGTTTTAAAAGACAATCACCTTACTACTGAAGAATTGTTCAATGCATCATACTGTGGAAAAAGGTATACGGCTGCTATGAGCAGAGACAGGTTCGACTATCTGATCAGGCATCTAAGAATGGATGACAAAGCATTACGCCCATCACTTCGACCAAACGATGCATTCACTCCTATCAGAAATATATGGAATATTTTTATAGAACACTGCCAATCTAGCTACATCCCTGGCTCACACACAACAATCGACGAACAGCTTTTGGGATTCCGTGGACGGTGCCCTTTTAAAATGTTTATTCCTAATAAACCGAAAAAGTATGGAATCAAAATACCTATGATATGCGACAGTTCTACAAAATATATGTTTAATGCAATTCCGTATCTTGGAAAAACAACGACAACCAGCAATCTTCCTTTAGGTAAGTACTATGTAAAAGAACTTTCACGGCCTATACATGGTACATGCAGATGTATTACCTGCGATAATTGGTTCACATCGATCCCACTTGCTAAATATTTGTTAAAAGAGCCCTACAAATTGACTCTTTCCGGCACCGTGAAATACCCGAAGAAATGAAAAATTCACGAGCCCGACCAGTTGGAACTTCGAAGTTTTGCTATGATGGCCCCTTAACCCTAGTTTCATACAAGCCAAAGCCATCGAAAATGGTATACTTGCTGTCATCTAATAATGAAAAGGGTACTATTGATAACACAAGTGGAAAACCAGATATGATATTGTACTACAACCAAACGAAAGGGGGGGTAGACACTCTAGATCAAATGTGTTCCGTAATGTCGGGTTCGCGAAAAACTAATAGGTGGCCGATGGCAGTTTTTTATGGCATGCCAAATATAGCATTCGTTAACTCATATGTAATATATTGCCATAACATGATAAGTATTAACCAGAAACCTTTAACACGTAAGGATTATATGAAAAAACTCTCTGTTTCGCTAATAAATCCATGGATGAAAAAAAGACTTGAAGTATCCACATTGTCAAGAACTTTGCGCAACACTATCTATTGAAGTCGCTTTAGAAAATTCCGGCGACGGAGTCAGTGCTACCCAACAAGAAGACCCAATTGATATTGGGAATGATCCCGAAGGTAGTAGCAATCCGAAAAAAAGAAAATACTGCGGTGTCTGTACCTTCTAAAATAAGACGCATGTCGAAAAAAGAATGTGTTAAGTGCAAAAAGCCCGTGTGTGGGGAGCACCAGAATCAAGTTTGCAACGCGTGCATATAATATTGCTTGACTTTATTTTTTTTTTGTTCTAAAACAATATGAAAAGAGCTATTTTGTAAACAAAATAAAAAAAATTTGTTAACCTAGATTTAAGAACGAAAATTGTACCTTTTTCTGAAGACTGCCTTATTTTTGCTACTTTTTGTGAAAAAAAAAATGAATTGCTTTATAAATTTTATATTATCTTTAATTTTATGATTACATGTTTCAAAATGGACTGAAAATGAATGAAATAAATGATCTCAGTTAAAAACCAAACAATTTTTATATTTTTAGGAAGCTTAAAATCCATTAAAAGGAGATACGTCATTATGACGTATCGTTATCTTTCCAGGGGTAAAAAATTACGTTATCTTTCTAGGGTTAAATTGAGTGAAATTTGCTTTACCCATAGTTTAATAAAAGATTTTGTTCAGCTTTGCTGTATCGATTTATTTTTACGACTTTCTTAATTTCTAATTTCTTAAAACTATACATTCGGGTTTTAATTATTGGGAAAATAATTTGCACACACTTCTTTTCAATAACACCAGGCAACAAAATATTTGTTTAAATTTCACTTCAAAAAATCATTGATTGAATCCATAATTTAATCACTATAAATAAAAAGAAGCGGAAGAGACTAGTTTAACACAGTTTTTTTTCAATTAGAAGGGCGTCTTTTAATTAGACTTTAAGTCCCAAAAATTTAGTTTCCTTTCATAAGTTATTTGAAATTTGCAAACAAAGCAAAAAATCAATTTTTTAGTGCGATAATAAACCGATTTTCCAAAAACAATGTTAATGAGTATATCCTTTTCCAACCCAATCCCGTATGTCTATCTTTTATAGTTACTGAAATATCGGCCGGATATGGCCGCGGCTCTAATCTGATTTCAGTCATTTTCAACACCGACACGCCCTGGGTCGAAATCATTATGTGTTTCAAGTTTCGTTAAGATATATCGATATTTACTCGAGTTTTCTGTTGCATGGTTGGATGAACGGATATACTGACATGGCTTAACCGATTTCTCTTTTCAGTCTGGACAGTTAGATATACATACAAATAAATAATAATATCTATTTCGGTTGTTTTAGGCTGTTACAAACAACCGTTATTTGAACAAATTTATCATGACCAGCACTACTGCGGTTGGGTATAAAAATTAGTAAATAAGTATGTACCGCCCTACACACAAAAGGAAAAAACGTTCATTTGTCAATCATATAAATCTAGTGAACACTTTGGGTTGTTTAATGTATGTAGCATTATACTAGGTACCAAATTAGAGAACAGAGCTGATGTGTATAAAAAATTATGTATTAAGTCAAAATAAATTTAAGCAAACACCAGTATCAAAAATGTAAAAAAAAGTTTTGGCCAAAAACATCAATATAAAACTAATTTGTCATTGCGAACCGAATTAAGCAAAACACGTAAACTTCAAAGTGAAAATGAAACTAACTTAAATCTCCACTCCATTTTACTTCTTTCATCTTCCATCTGCTATCCACAGCAGCAGCTTTTTGAGCTTTCCATTATTTTCAATACGCTGACCGATCGAATGTCGACTGTCTGCTTTGTCGCATCACATTCTGTTTGCACGAGTATGTTTTTTTCTGACATTGATTAATTATATTATAATCAATTTTTGCTTTATATTTTTTTCTTTTTTAATAAATTAATTGTTCTATTTTCTGGCACTGATGGCATAAACACCAAAATCGACCACTTGTGTGCTCGTCTTTTTAGTGTTCATTTCTTGAGCTAAATTCGCAAGCGGAATAGATGTGGCAAATCGCCACTGAAACTTAAATTTTACTAAAGTTAATATACATTTTTTAGTGCTCAAATTATTCAGCATGTGCTAATCTGCGACTATATCTCTTAAACCGATCTGCTTCTTTATGTTGTGCAGTTCGATTTATTTTTTTTATTTATTTTTTTTATTTATTTATTTTTTTTTTTGACTTTCAAATGCGGTTGCTGCCTGATTTTTAAGCGTTGAACATCATTTATCTTTTCAGTTGACAGTTTTGGCTTGTTAGTCATCTCAGATTGTGAATTGCTTTTAATTTTTGACAGCTTAGTGTTTTTAATAATTGCACGTGTTGTGGTTTTTTAAATATAGTAATTTAGATAACTGGTCAGAAATTTAATTTTTATGAAAAAAGTACTTGTTTTTAAGGTTTTTTTTGGATATAGATGAATTTTTTTTAATTTTGGAGCGTTTTTAGTCAGGCATTCTACAATCAATGCAATGGTATGTGAAGTGGCCAACTAAGAAATATTGAAGTATCCAGTTTTAATAAAAGCAAGATAAACCTCCTTGTGTTTTTAATATAGATGCACAAATTTTTACATACCATAGTTCGGTTAATACATTTTAGGATTTGTTAGCTTAATTTTTGGATTTACAATTACAATTACAATTTATTAATTACAATTTGAAATTTTGCAGACAAAATTATTTATAAAAACATTTAAAATTAACTCTTTCATTACTGTAGATTTTGAATTCGTTATTTATTTGACACTAGAAACCTAAGATTCGTCCAATCGACGAGTACGCGAGGGAAAATTTGCCGTCTCTTTCCGGTAAACGCGTCGACTCAGTATTCGCGAATGTCTTTCGAATGGATGATAAGTAAGTACAACATTTTTCTGGGCATTACAATAATGTCGTTTCGATGAAAGGTTGGGGTTTGTGTTAGGATTTATGCATCTTATGATTTATTTCTTTCTTGCAGTTTTTATCACGGTTTCCAAGCGATTGGTGTCTAATGAATATACAGCGCTTGGAGGAGGAAGATGTAAGTGCATCGGCAGAATTATCAGTTAGCAAAACTGAGGTTGATACGGAGAAAGATATCATATATGGTATAAGGTTAGAAATGATCCTAAAAGTGTTCGTCAAATCGCCGATTGGTTAGGGTTTATAGGAGCGAGCGAGGGTTAGGTTTTCAGGTTTAAATTTTTTTGAAAAATGGTGCATAATTAATTTAGATATAAAAGGTAAAATTTTAAAAGCGTAACTCCGTGTGCTTACATGAATAGTTCCAAACTATAAGTTTGAAAAATAATAGGTTTTGCAATTGTTTTATAGGGCTGGCGTTGCAGACTGTGCCCTTGTATAGGTTTTATGTAAAGATCATCTATTCTAAAAGTGTTTCATTCAGTTTGCTGTGCCATTACATGGATAGTGAAAATCTTCCACAAATTTAGGTTTTACAACTCAATAATTTTTCATCATTCAGACCGATCAGTTAATAATATTTCTGTAGAGCAATTCGTCATCAAAAATCAAAATTATACAATTCTGTAAATTTTCATTTATAAATCAAATGCGCGATCTCTTCTATAAGTAAGATCTTAATAGATAATGTGATAGGACATTTTTCTCCAATTAACATTTTACTTCATAAAACTTTATTTCGCACATCAAGTTTACGCTAAAGGAGTAAAATCATTTTTTAGTTCAAAACTATTTACCTGCTTTTGCCTAATGAACCCTTATGGATGCTATTTTAAATCTATTCTATGGTGAAATCTATTCTATGGTGAAATTGTAGAAAAACCGTGTTAGTACATTAAAAACCGAATCAAAAAACTAAAACTAACCGTAGGTGAATGCTGGGAATGTATTAGAATTCTTTTGGACCACTTTTAGAAATGTTGTCTATCTTTTTATGGGACTTTAACTTACGGACAGTAGCATCAGGCATAACATATGGTATATTTCATTCAAATATTAAAAGAAAAAAGGAAATAAAACAATTTAATGGAAATGTTTTAGAATAACTTTCTTTGAATAATTCTTTTTTTTAGTTTAACAAAAATAATATTGCTGTTTGTGATATTTGTGATTTAGGTATTTGTGGTTGCGAATAAAACCACCACACTTTGTAGAAGGATAAAATAGGTCTTACCAATAATACTATAATTTATAATTAACTACTGCTACTACCGCGGCCATATATATTTTGTATCTTAAGCTCTTCGGTACGTAGGATTGAGTTAGGGAAAGAATATGGGTCTAATTGGTTTTTTTTAGAAAATGGGCGCGGCCCAGCTCAGCTGGGTGAAAAAGGCTACATATCCGAAACGATATCACCACACTCTACCAAATTTGGTTAAAAACTGTATTTTTACTTGCTTAAATTTAATATGTAGAATGAGGTTGCACACGGAGTAAATACAAAATTGGTAATAGACGTGGCACAACCCATTTTCGAACAACTGGGAATGTCACAAAAACCATGCCCGAGCTCTACCAAATTTAGAGCGCACATTGCATTTCAAATCAATAAGCAAAGTTTCGAAAATTGTAAAAATCGTACAGAAACCATGTAAAAAATATAAAAAAAAATCTGATATTTATGAACCATGAAAGGTAATTTGCTCAAATTTGATAGACAAGATTGAATTTGAGAATGAAATACATGGAATTATAAATGTTGGATATGGTCATTGCATCGACCACCTTAATGCAAATGGGTATATCTCTAAAACTTCTTTATAAAATTCTACCACATTACGTACACAATACAATTATAGAAATCGGAATTAAACCACATTCGTTATTGAAATCAAAATATATAATGGTCTACTAATTAAAGTACCGAATTCTTTCAAATTTGGATAAAGAATTTAATTTGAAACAAAAAAATGATTTAAAAAAAAAATTTGAAAAATGGGTTTGGTACGATTTTTTCAAGTTACATCTATAAATGGTAGTTTGATCTATAGGACATACATATGTATGTACATAGATACCCAAATATTATTCATCTGCATCGAAAAGTCACATAAGACGAATTGAAAATTTCTTCCTGTTGGGGCGTGGCACAGCCCAATTTTCAAAATTTATATATCCTGTGTTGGGTCCGTCTACCACAATGCCCCTAGTGAAAAAATTTTATAAAGATCGGTTGAGTACTTTGGACGCGTATAAAGGACTCCCATTCATTTTTATATATAAGACTAATTTTTTGGATTACATACAAAATTTAATGTTTATTTATTTAAATTAAAAGCTTGCGCTGGAT
Source organism: Anomoia purmunda (assembly GCA_951828415.1). Lineage (NCBI taxonomy): Eukaryota > Metazoa > Arthropoda > Insecta > Diptera > Tephritidae > Anomoia > Anomoia purmunda. The sequence goes on from OX639996.1 coordinate 97,023,946, forward strand.
ATTTAAAATTCGATTTCACCTTGTTTCGTGTTTTGATTACTAATTAAAAATAAATCTATAACACAAGCATTAAATCTACAAAGTATTTTGACTCCAAATAACTTGAACCACATTGAAAACGAACAATAACTAATGAAGAAGCTTTTAAAAAGCAGCTACTGAATTGGCGATGAGAAGTCCAAATAAATACCGCGGTTATAAAAATGCTTGAAAAGCAACAAATCATAGTAAAAATATTTTCTCATAAAACATTTTTAAGCAGCTTACCATACTGCTACAATTTACTTATGTATCTAGATTTCACTCACCACCACACACATAGAAAATAGTACTTAGCAACAAACTTTACTCCACTGATCCAAATTTAATGACAGATTTACTTACAATTGTTAAAACGTTTTTTATTGTTAAGCAGCTGATGTTTTGATGTTGTTTGCTTGTGTTTATTATTGAAGTGAATGGCTTTCTTGTTGATAGCAAAGAAAGGTGCTAACAAATTTCTGGTTAGAAATAAAGGAAGAGTAAAAAATATAAACTAGAACAGCATTCACGAACGAACAATTTTAGTATGTATAACAATTAAATGCTTTCATTACAGAAATGTTCTAATTTTGAGCACAAAAACATTTTATGAATATGAAACTTGAATTTGTCAAAAAGCTGCCGACTGTGGGAACTGTTTCGAATATGGCATCTCACTGCAATAAAAATGAATTGGCTCACAAACGGAGTGAAATGCTACATTCTAAAAGCCGCTGAGAATAAGCTGCATAAAATGAAGTAGAAAAACATTTATTTATTTTTTTCAATATCACATTGTTAGTTTTTGGTTGTTTACTGTACTATTTAACACACATACATATGTACACTTTTTGTCATGCCGCACTATTTGAAAACAGTGCATCTCTATTTATCTCATTCAAATGGAGTATGAAATTAGCTGATGTGATATTTTGAGATTCGAGAAAATTGAGGCGAAGAAATCGCACCTTGTAACAAAGTAGTATCTAAATTGACGACTTATTTACTCTCACACATCAGAAATATTTGCATATGTAGATGTATAAATAGATATAACTGCGCTAATAGAGTTTTTCTTTTGAAAATATTTACAAGAGTTATTTAAAATTTGACCGCCAAAAGGCGCATTCAGCGCACTCATGGTATTGTTCTCACAAGCTTATTATTTTTTTACTATTTTAAATGGATTGAATTTTTCATATGTATCTGTGAAGTTGTGCATAATTTATAGTTAACAAAGTGATTGAGGTGCGTTTAGAGATGAAGTTAACTCGTTTGGAGTTGTATTTCCAATATCTTTGTACTTCTTTGACATCTATTTCCAAAACGTGAGAATAATATTTAGAAAAAAAATTATGTTCTGCATACTTAAAAAATTAGTACGTCGTTTTATTATATTAGAACAATATAGCCCAATTGCCTGTTTGAACGTCCGATAGACCTTTAGTTTTTTATTAGTTTCTATTTGATAAACTTATTATTATCATAATTTTTTTGTTTCTAGGAAAGTATTAATTTATGGTAGAGAGTAAAGGG